>VZTD01001651.1:0-115532 GCA_013397725.1 Rhagologus leucostigma
TGAGCTTTTCCCCACATCAGAGCTTGAGGAAACCTCTGGCTTCTCAGCTTCTCTTTCATCTGGAGGCCCCTGTGAGGAGAAGGCAACTCATCCGCCACTCCAGCAAGCTGAACATTGCAAGCTGCTCTGCACGGTGACAGAGGATGCTTGGAAGCATCTTCTGCAGATCCAGACAGAGAGGCTGGAGGAAGAGGATGATGAGACACATGGAGCCCTGTTTCGAGACATCCTCTCCTCCCTGGACAAAGAAAGCCATCCCTGTGACGAGGGGCACAGCAAGCCTCTCTGCACAGCACTGCCCCCAAACACCAAGATGTTTGCGGTTTGCTCCTTGCCTGCTGATCCATTGGACAAGGCCAACGCAGCATGCAATGAGGAAAAGGAAACGTCCTGCAGTACTGGGGCACTGGCTGGGGCTTGCCCGGTGCCTGCCCAGCCCCTGGCACGCAGTGTCCCTGCTTCTCCCACTGGCAGCGCAGCCGTCCCGCAGCCCCTGGCCCCACGGCGATGGCGCTCCATCGTCAAGACGGCCCGGCGGGCACTGCGTGGGCTTTTCTCCTTCAGCTGCCTCACGAGGCAGCCAGAGGAGTGAGCCCAGCTGCCAGCATTAGGGTGATCCTCAAAGATGCCAGCTCACCCTGAGGACGCCCAGTTCCCAGGGGTAACGGCAGCTACCAGATGCAACAGCACTGGGAGACAAACACTTCATGCATAGATGGATGGATGGATGGATGTTGCCCAAGGCAACCAGCTGCCAAAGGTAGGTTCTGCTGCCAGCCCCAGCCCGGCACGCCCAAGCCAACTGCAAGGCAGCCTGGTCAGGGAGAGCCACCTGAGGAAGGATTAGAGCTCTGCCTTGTAGGATCCCATAGAAGCTGACCTCACGCCCAGGCTGCATTGTCAGGTGCCATCCCCACTCTGCCCCCAGACTGCTTTAGGAGCTGAGAAATGTTCCTTGGGCCCCAGCATTGCAGGCAAATGAAGGCATTTCATCCCATCCTCCTGACACATGGCAAATAGAAAAACTCTTCCCTGGATATCCACAAGATGGACTGGAGAAAGGTGTTAACCCCAGAAGAACAACCCGGGTTCTCACCTCCACAAGAACCACTGGGACCTCTCACCATCAAGAAGCACAGGGTGAGGAAGGACCGACAGAATGCTGCTGGAGCCAAGCGTCTTGGCGTCTCTTGTTTGATCTCTTCCCCACCTCATCCCTGTTCTGCTCTTCCCCAAACCACCCCACCCCAGCTCTTTCCCCTCTTTGCTTCTCACCCTCCTCGTTCCTATGCCTTTCTATCTCTCTACCCCACGTTTACTGTTAAATAAAATCCCTCTTGTTGACTTTGGTAGATGGTCTCCTTGGCACCTTAATACCCTGTCCCGTTCCACTATAAAAAGAATGAGCAGGGAAGGATTCTTTCGATATATTTTTCTCATGAAAAATCAAGCACAAACAACGGTAATATTATATCTGAAAACCATTTACTGGAAAAAAATGAAGGAAAAGAAAAGGGGGGGGGGAGAAAGGAACAGAAGACAGGGGACAGATTTACCACAGAATCCTGGCTATTTACCGGCACTGATTTGGCAGATGGAGTGTGCGTGTTGCATGGTGAGCTGGGCACCATCTCCAAGCGGAGGCGGCAGGCAGTGGGCAAAGCTGGGTACAGGCAAGGACACAGGGTGAAGTTGCAGCTAGGCAGGACAGGTGCGAGGGCGAGCCAGCAGGCGGGCAGGCAGGCAGGCAGGCGGGCAGGGCCGGGGAAACAGGACTACAGGGAAGAGGGCGCCAAGGCAGGAGCAGAAGGGGCCAAGCCAACCCCCCCAGCGACCCAGCGCGAAAAAAGACCTCGTGGTGTGGCAGCTAGCTGCCTTTATGTGCTCCCAAACTCCTCCCCCAACTCAGCTTCACAGGTCCATTTTTGGCAGGCATTTTTGGTGGGCATTTGGGCACTTGCCCCCTCCTCCTCCACATGCCTCTGACAATCCCGACAACCAGAGTTGAGGCAAACTAAAAATGGCTGAATTGGCTTCTCACACGACCCCATGGCTCAACACTTGTTGTCTGGTGGTAACAATACAGAGGGGGAAAGAGGGGAAGAGAAAGAGAGAGAGAGAGAAAGTAAAAGGGGTCTAAACAACTTGGATTTCTTACATATAACAACAGAACTAAACAATTTACAGATCCACGCTGTATCTCTTTTTAACAACTTCAGGTTGGTCTTTGTCACACATAAGTATAAATTTAACACTCTGCGCAGTCACTTTGGAAGCCTGCTGGACTTGTGTGTTAAGTTCACCAATTGATCTTTAGCGGTTTGGCTTTACACTTCAGTCTAGCATGCTGTTTTATCTCTAGAATATAACAACAGCAACAACAACTGTTATTCAACACCTTCACAAATTTCATAGAGAAAATTTTCAATGTTGATCAAACTCAGTATTCAAAAGTTGACTCTCACAATCAGACTTTTCTACTTTTTTCATATTATTTTGATAATGAGCCCAAAATTCCTACCAATTGTTTTCAGAGTATGCGGTTTGATATAACCAGCACATAGCATTGCCTAACTAAGTATACCAAACACATTTTCTGTTCTCTGATTTTCATTTCAGTACACTTACAAGGTGGTATAGAAATTACACAGGCAACAATTTCTTAAGCTGCAAGTATCAAGGAACAAAGCAGTACACAATATTCTTCCTCTTACTTTTTTTCTTCCTAATTATTATTTTTAAATTTCACCAATAAACATTTGTTTAGGGCCTTGATTTACAGTGGCAAAAAGGTGTACCTTTTACTTACGTTGAAAACACAAATTACAAACATCTGTGGATTGACAGTGTAGGTACTCATGGTGATATTATTTAACTATTTAGCAAATGGCATCTCACATAAATTACTAAGCAGCAAAATATTTTAGATGAATCTCACGTATTAAAGGTTGCCATCTCCTGATCTTATTAAATCAAATAAGCATGCGAGCACAAGTCAAACTTCTTCTGTTAAACCAACCATATACCTTAAAAAAAAAAACAAACATTGCATCACTGAAGTGGTTTCATACCATACTTTAAATAATACAGTTCTCCTGTCCACCCCGAGATTTTTATTGGACTCTACATTTTCTAAACCAGCCTCCGTTCTTCCACTCACTAAAAGCAGACAAGGCTTTTAATTTGCATGCTTTCATTTCACTAGCACACCTCCTCCCCCATCTGGTTCGATTAAAGGGGGGTGTGCTAGGACTTTCATTACGCTTCCCCGTGCTTGGTCAGTTGGACGTGTTGTCTGGCCATACAGTCACCACTCTTTCCAGTGCGTCTGTGGAGAGACCATCCATGACCCTTTTGGGAATTCCCTTCTGACAGTCCTGTGCCCAAATAGCCTGCCTGGTCAGTGGGCGCTCCCTTCCACCTAGATCGGAGCAGGGAGGAATCCTAGATGACAGTCTGGGGCTATGCCAGGTATTTCTCACCATGTGAGTCTTTGATTGGCTTACTGTTGTTTTTACAGGACCATACTTCCGTCCAAAATTAACCAATTCCTGAGCTACGTCCCCCCAGGTCCATACTTTGCCTCCCCAGATGGTGGTATCCCCTGCAGAGGAGGAGGTGGTACCCCTCAGAGCAGCAATGACTCTCTTTAAGGGGGCCAAAGCCTGCAACTTTCCCTGCAATTGAATTCCAAATAATTTCAAAGAGTAAGGAAGCCCCCGAGTTAAAGGAGTCATTCTTTCAGCATCTGCTGAAAGCATCATGGGAGATTCCTGGAAAGAGACTAGTTTACGATGGCACATCATTTGCAGACAAGCTACTTTGTGAACGGTCTACAGTAGCTGGTCAGTGGTTCCTTCTATAGCCAGAGGGTCCCCCCTTTCAAAGGGGTCTAAGCCACCAGTCCAATATGCGGCCCTTTGAGTTGAGACCACAGTGCCCAGAGGTCTCCAGTGGTGAGGAAAACACCACGGCCCCAGTACTCTTCAGCCTCTTTTTCACTTAACAGAATCTGGTTACCACCATTTAAAGACACACGCCACACATACTCCATTTCCATCTCACGAGGATTTTGCCCAAATTCCCGTTTTAATTTTGCTAATTCGGTAGCTGTGAAGGGGACCTCTTTTGTGCTTATCAGTGGGGTTTGATCTTGATCATTCTCGTAACAGTACTCAGTTTTTATTAGGGGGCGGACACAGCAGCTTTGGCTAGCCTGGCCGCTGTTGCGGGCTCACTTCTGGGTTTGGCGGGAGCGGCAGTGCTGGCCGTGACACCATTAAGGAGCGCGGCAGCGGCTCCGGGACTGGCAGCTCTGGGACCGGGGGCGCGTGGGCCGGCGGGATAGGCACGGCTACCGGCAGCGCGGCGTCTCCTCCCGGCGGCACGGCGGCTCCTTCCGGTGCCGCGGCAGCGTCCCGTGCTCCCATGCTGTCAGTCCAGCTCTGTGACCCCGCCGGCTCCTTTCTAGGTTCTGTGAGAGTGACTGCTCTGCGTGTGACATCACCCAGGTGTGCCCGAGTAGTAGCCAGTGTTCTGGGCTCCTGGACTAATTCCTTTTGTAACACTTGAACTAGATTGCTGTTCTGTTTTTTTTTCTTTTCCAGCTGTCCTTCCAGGTCTGCCACTTGGGCTTGCAGGGACTGAACCATCGTCTGCAAAGATTTAATTGTGGCCGTCTCCCGGTGGCTGTGGGCTGCTCTTTCTCACACAGCTGAAGAAAGTGCTGCTCCTAATACTGCACAGACCACGGCCTTACCTTTCTTTGGTTTAAATTTCGCTTTCCATCACATAACCATGATATGATTGATCAGGCTTTGCATGCTGTGCCAGTGTTCTGCTGCCCACTCTAGACCAGGCACAGAGGGTCTAGCTTCAAAAGTTTCTAGAAATTCAAGTGAGGGGGCGGATGAATCCTCACTCTGCTTTCCTTGCTGGGCAACGATATCCATTGCTATGGCTTACCAATTCTCAGGCAAGCAATCTTTAGGGGAGGGTCACACTCTATTTCAACGCCCAAACCAAGCACTCCCCAAACACACACAAAAGTTTTCACTTAACAGCACACGGCGTCTGGGAAAAGGTAACACTGTTACACCTTCTGGGAGAAACACTTCAAGAGACAGCCTGACACACTGTTAAAAGGGGCAAAAAGGCTTCTCGAGTGAGGTCCCACTGTAGGATTTCCAAGTGCCCCAAAAAGCACCACCGGAGGGAACACACCTTCAGGCACAATGGCAATTACACGAATAGCTATGGAAAGGGGCCAAGATACTTCTCAGAAAAGGCCACACTGTAACAAATTCAAAATTGTCCTAGAGAAAGAACACTTTCTGAGAGGACACACCTTAAGTCAGTTGAGGGCCCCAAGTTTCAGGGAGGGTCACACAGTTTTTTTTTCTTTCAAAGCCCAAGTAAATCTCTCCCTAAAACACACACACTAAACGGTTGAAAGCAGATATAGTATTTTTTCATCAGAAAATCACACTTCCTGATACCAATTTAATGTTCCATTCCACTATAAAAAGGAGGAGCCAGGAAGGATTCTTTTGATAGGTTTTTCTGACAAAAAATCAAGCACAAACAACTGAAATATTATATCTGAAAACCGTTTATTGAAAAAAAAAGAAGAAAAAAAAAGGGAGTGGGGGGAACGAACAGAAGACAGGGGACAGCTTTACCATGGAACCCCAGCTATTTATCGGCATCGAATTGGCAGATGGACCGTGCGTGTTGCAAATTGTGGTGAGCTTCCATAGTGTCCGTGGAGAGCTGGGCGCGATCTCCAAGCGGAGGCAGGCGGGTGGGCAGGGAAACAGAACTACAGGGAAGAGAGCACGAAGGTGGGAGCAGAAGGGGCCAAGCCAACCCCCTCCCCAGTGACCCAAGCAAAAAAAGACCTCGTGGTGTGGTGGTTAGCTGCCTTTATGTGCTCCCAAACTCCCCCCCAATTTGGCTTCGCAGGTCCATTTTTGGCAGGCATTTTTGGCAGAGCATCCAGGCACTCGCCCCTCCCCCCTCCACATGCCTCTGACAATCCCAACAACCAGAGTTGAGGCAAACTAAAAGTGGCTGAATTGGCTTCTCACACTCAGAAATGTTGATAGCAAATCAGACCTTTTAATAGAAATACTGGTCAAACTTAAATACATGAATTAAGTTTCCAAGCATGGATTAGGTAGCGCTGAGGTCCTTAAATGAATTTCTTCAATATCAAAAGCTCCTGCTTAACTGAGTTGTATAATACAGGATGTGTCTAAGTAGATGGATGCCTACCTGCTTGAAACCATTGCTCCCTGGAGTTTTAACTATGGACTGTCTCAGAATTACTCCAGCCTGAGCAGCCTGGTGATTATCACCTCTCTAAATTTCAGTGGTTCCAGAGTAACCCAGGCATTTCTCAGAACATGCTCCAAACTCACATGCACTCACATACAAATGTAGAAAATTAAATCTCTCGCAAAATATAGCTATGACTTCTGTCTGTTCTGAAATTACTAGACGGAGAGAGCTGTTACTCATCTTTCTGAACCGGTAACTTAGTGATTATTAGCCTTTCCCATAAAATGCCACAGTAATTTCCAAACCCTTCTACACCTGTATTTCCAAAACACACATTTCTCAAACTGAGAGTGAGAAAACAGATTAAAGGAAAATCACCCTGTAGGAGAGGGTGATGAGAAAGACAGCCTGCTTCTCTGCACTATTTCTGCATGTCATCCTGATACTATTCAGCAAAACTAGAGAATTAAGCCTATGAGCTGTGAACAATCAGTGTCTAAAACACTAGACTAAAGAGCCAATTGATCTAACAACCTATCCTTGCCCTGTAAACCTTGACTTGTTATCTGCAAAACTCCAGCAAATAAGCAGACTGCAACCCCAGCATAATATAAAGCCTTTGAGATCAGGGTTTGCATCTTGCTGGCAATATATGTGGATTTTAACTCCCTCATGCTGAATGAAACTCCTGTCTGCTGAGGATTTGTACCAGTAGGCCATTATCTAAAAAGTAATAACTTTACTGCCTGTTTTAAAAGAAAATATTCCTGCTTTGAAATACACGTCTCAGGAGAGGCTCCTGGGGTGTCATTATCAAAGATACATAGCCATGCAGCATGCAACCATGCTCAGGAGAGAGGTGGCATCTCAACACAGTATGGCAGACAGTAATTTTTGTTTGTGGGAACATGGTGGAAATATAGTGCACCATCTCTCTCCTAGAAAGTGTTATCTTACTGAAAAATCCCAAACAAACAAATGGTAGTTTCTGATCAACAATATGAAAGAAATATACTAGAGGAAAGGAAAGCATGGCAGTTTTTTGCATCCAGTACTTAAACTGCATCAGGAATCATAATATTTGCATTAAAAGTAGCGGTACAATAATACTTAATATACCTTGTGTAGAACATCACAGGGTTGCACTGTTAGGCTATAAGCACATTATTTGACCACTGCCCAGGTACTGGTTGAGGGAATGCTTATTCCGCAGGACACAGAACACAACTGGACATGACAGGTAATACTCACAGACAGCACCACAGAAGATATCTGGATCTCCCTGTCAGTTGGGGTCTGCTGTCCTGGCTGTGTCTCCCCACAACTTGTTGAGCACCCCCAGCCTCCTCCCTGGTAGAGTGGAGTGAGAAGCAGAAAAGACCTTGACACTGTGCAAGCACTGCTCAACAATAACAGAAACATCCCTGCGTTAGCAATGCTGTTCCCAGCACAAATCCAAAGCATAGCCCCCTTTTCAGCTACCATGAAGAGAATTAACTCTGTCCCACCAAAATAAACAGACAGTATCAGAAAAACTGTATTTGAGTACAGGTGTAGCAAAGCTGGGATCAAACGGAAAGGAGTAAATGAGAACACGTTTTATGCTTATGGGAGAGAAAGGGACAGATTCAAGTGCGGGAGGAAAAGTGTTAAGGATCCAGAAAGGGGATAATGAGGCAGACAGTGATGTAATAATATGCTGGATGTTGAGGATAACAGATGTGCTTAATATCTCAGCCTAAGCAGAACAAAAAACAAAAACCCAACCACACCACAAAAGTTAAACCCATTCCTCATTCAAGGGGATAGTGCAGGGGAGATGCAAAGGTGACAGCAAAACACCCAGATACCATCAGACTTGTAGTTGCCCCAGATCTGTTGACATCATCATCTTAAAACTGCACAAAAGCAAATGGCAGAGCTGCATCCTGGTCCTATAATGAGCTCATCACCTTCAGGAGGATACTCAAACACTCCCAGATCATGTGCTATCAGCCTGTCAGCATCACCCTGCATCTAGTTTGATCAGTATTAATTGAATTAACCTTGTGTAAGCATAGAAGAAAAAAGGTAGGAATTAAATCTATGATAGGATTTAATTTAGCCATAATGAGCATCAGATAGGTGGTTGTTGACTTAGTCTTTCACAATTACAACCAATATCAATTCCATAAACACCACTGGAACAATATCAAGACTTTCATATAATAGAAAGGTAAAAACATTTCTGATGGAAGTGAAGCCAAACACTGTGTACATTATGATCAAATAGAAATCTAAGTAATTAAATTGTGTCCTGTGGAATGCAAGATTTTCACAGTCCTGAAACTTTTTCAAAGATAATGAATGAAAAACACTGAATTCCACAGCTATTGTGTTCAAATTGCTTTCTCCTACTTTTGAAAAGTACCTTACAAGATATATACCCTTTCTCCAACCGAAGCCCTAATTCTGTTGCAGAAAACTTTATAGTCTACTGACATCAGAACACACTTACTGAGAGTTATCTGTAAAACCATTAGATGGTGTGATTACAGATGGTCCCACGAGTGGAGTTTCACATTACAGAAAACAAACAAAACAAAACTCCTATGCACACAGAAATTATTCGCTGGAATATCCCTGAAATAATTTTGTGTGAACATACTGTTATAATTTCATAAGGACAAAAGACACATTTTTCAAGTTCTTTTTAGTTTCTTTGCTTTAATTTTAGAAATCTTAATCACTAGCACTCTTCTGAAAAAGTTTTCCTAATGGTTAGATTAAGCCCCTTATACACTGCGTAACTATTTTAGCAATGGTTTTAGCACCTTTTCATTGTTCAGATTTCTTTTTCAATTCTATCCATATTTTTATTAATTTTTGGAATTTCTATGCTGTAGTCTATTGGCTCAGGAAGTAAACCCCATGTAGAAGTTAGGGAAATAAGAGCCCCAAAATCCTCAGAGAGGACTAGGTTCTACTCACATTACGTAGGTGCTTTTTTGCTAGTAAACCTTTACTGGCAAAATTATTCTGACCAGATTTTATGAATATTAATAACACATAGCATTTTCCTGCTTCAGTGTGTTAGCTGAAAATTGTTTTTTTTATGTATCACCACACTAATTTTACTACCCGTTAGAGAATACAGAAGGAGTAAATTAAGGTATATATACTTAAAGTGAGCATAATTCAGCAAATTTAGCTATCTAAATATTTTGCAGTATAGTTGTGTAAGTTTTTGATCAGATTATTTTAAAATACATATTTTTTGTTATAAGCGTACATCAGATATTGCATTTATCTTGCTAAATGTAATACAGATCAGAAAAAATAAAGGCTAGCAGTTATAATTCAACAATATATATGTTCGAATTTTCTTTAGCAGAGCCTTTTATTGCAAGGAGAAACAATTCACTGACTGTACAAAAATATATACATTAGTAAGTGACCATTGCTGTTGTTGCCACAGTGACATAGCACAAAATGTGTAAAGTCTTAGGAAAGGTATTTGCAAGCATGTTTATGTGTTCACTCAATCTTCTTTTACATTTGGATGGATTAAAAACATGTACACTTAACATGAAAAGGATGACATCTATAAATTCATCAGCTTTTTTCAAAATAGGAGATAATTAGAAAAAGAACCTAGTTGTGGATAAGTTTGTGGTACATTACAGTTTTAAATCGTATTACAGACAAAGTATGTAGAATATGCAGTGTATGTACAATAAAGAGAAAGCTATCTCCAGAAATTATAATCTAAAAATCACTCTCAACATGTGAAATTTGTCCCATGAAAGATCTAAGAATAGGACTGAACTTAGCCCTTGCCTTGCCCAAAAAGTAATACTGATAGCTCTTTGTCTTCCTTTACTGAGCTTAAATCTGCCAGATGGGTGATGGAGAAGTTGCTAGTGAAAATTTGCTTAAATTTGCTTTTACTTGATACATGTGAAAAAAGCGTTTGTGGATGTGGTTCATTATGAAATGCTCAGAAGAGAATTCTGGGATTATGCAAGGCTTGTTACATAATACTTGAAGGAGAAACTAAGATGGGGAAAAGGAAGGGTTATGGTGCTTTGAGGAGGAGCAAGCATGGTAAAACAGAGGGAATAAAAGGCAATCTGTCTTGCCTTCTCATAAAATTCCTTTCCTAACAGCTGAGGGCTGTCTATTCTCTGTGCATTTGTTTATTTGAGGTTTGAGTGCAACTACTGGAGTCAGACCATGGGTCAGAGCCCACGTGTCCATGGTGCAGCACCTGGAGAGACCAGAATGTGTATGCAGGGTGTGTGTGCCTGTGTGCAGGTACTTCAGTAGTGAGCATCAGATCAGACTAGCCAGAGAGTAAAATAAAAAGTTTGAGATCCAGGTATCAGAGAGGTCATATGTTTCTAAAGAGACCAAAGAATGTGAGAGTTGGCTTCTGCAGGAGCAAGCAGGTTACTGGAGAAGCCGGGATTCTGCCAGTCAGCTCTGGGTGTGTCCAGTAGGACCACCTACTGGAAAGGTCCACTTGCGTGTTATTGCATGAGACAACTGGGGAGACCTGGTGAATCTGGGGGCCAGCTGCTGGGCAGAAGCCTAAGGCCAGCTACTGGAGGAAACCATGTTATCTATACTTATGTATTTTCCATTACTGATTTTTATCTTGATCAGCCGGAGCAGGATCAAGATTTTTCTGCTTTTATTTTATCTGTGTTTCTCTGTGCGGCGATCCATGAGCACGCTCACATGTGCATTGTGTGTCTGTACACATGTGTACCTACTGGGAGCATGTGCTCATCATCGCTTCCAGCTGGACTTGGAGGAATTGAGCTGCAGCAGTCTGACCTCTGATGAACCAGATGTGGCAACTCCTTTTCTTTTATATTAACTAACAGTTCCCCCTCACAAGACTACCACACATTCCATCTTCATGCATTTAAAGATAAGACTTACAGGACTTACTTAACATTCATTTGGAGAGAAAAGAGAAGCATTTTGAAGAGCTAGAAGTAGATACTACTAATTTTTTTATGGGACAAACAAGTGTTGTTTGGACAGCTCAGGACAAAGGTTAGATACAAAGGACAATGCAATGTAAAATGAAAAACAAAGCATTGAGAACTTAGCAGAAGAAGTTGCATTGAAGTAGAAAAAGCAAGAGAAAGGTTTTAATAACCAGTAAAATTTAAATACTGGAGTAGGATAGTCTTAATTACAAAGAGAAGATGATAAGCTGAGGATAAAGCTAACAGGGAAGAGCTGGGAAATGGCTGTGATGTGGCAGTGTTCCAAAATGGAGCAAGGCATGACTATAAAGTGAGATATTGTCAGAAATTTAATATTTTTATGGAATACCACTAATTATCTAGGGAAGAACAAACTTATGAGAGTATTAGTCTGTACATCTGAATTTCTGAGTAATGAAACAAAAGCATCATCTAAAGCAGTGGAGTTTCACTGAGGTGGATTTCTTTCCTAACTCTTAAATCAACAAGCAAAGACAAACTATTCATGATCCCTCCAGGAGAAAAAATAGGAAAAAGACAAACGAACAAACAAAAACCCCCAAAGTAACCAAAATTCTTCCAAAAATGTCTGTTGAAATAGTAACTTATTTCAATATCAAAAGAATACATTCCTTCAAATACCCAGTAAATTAATGTATCAGAATAGCTAAAGAGTATTTATACTCTACAATTTCCACCTGAATTCTACAAACTCACAGTTAAAATCTGCCAATTAGAATGAGTAAACAGTTGATCAATTGGCTGGACTACAAAACAATTGAAGAGAAGACCCTGGAAAATCACAAGCTGTTTCTAAGGAGATGTTAAAGACTTTTCTTTATTTCAATAAAATAACGGGGCCTAAGAAAATCTTATATTTAATGACCAAAGCATTTTCATATAAGTTATTTTTTAGGTTCCACACTCTGGCAATATGAAAAGATGCAGAGGCTTCTGAGACTTTCAAAGATGAATAATAATTTTTTTGTGAAAAATGGAGAGAGGTTTTGTTGAGGCTGTAACTGGCAGAGTTGTGCTAGCAGAGTGTTTTGCATAGTCTACAAATTCCTACAATATCGTTGGTGTCTGTTAATCACACATCTAGAAAGGGACAGCAATTTCCAGTGATGGATGATGACTGAAAATATCTCACCACATCCCAAAGGAAAGATGCAGCAGCAAGAAACAGCCTGTAATATATTATTCTTATCCTGGAAAACTTGGGGCCAATTATTGTTCCTTTGACGGTTACTGCACCCAGCCTTTTATACTGGGGACCTTGGTATGAGACAGGACAGCCAAGAACTTTGCTGATGTAATGCTAATAATTGCACATTAATAGGCTTCCTCGCAATTTGTGTATAACTCAGTGCTGGATTTCTCTTTAAGAAAAAAAGATTAGCATAGGTAGATGTATAACTTCTGGACAAATTTTGCAATAAAACTGGAACAGTAATGCACCCAAGATACCGATCTCCATCTAAGTCCCTATTTTCCTAAGGTTAGGAAGTCTTTAGGTTGCACGTAAAAATATGCAAAGTAACTGATATTTTCAAGTTGTATAGCATTGACTGCTAAAAGAAGAATTGTGTCTCAGTTTTATATTTATAAATATTTATTCTTTCCTAAAATGCAAAGTCAAGCTCTTCACCAAGTAAATAAAAATGACAACAATAAAAAAACCCCATAAGGTACTAGTCATACTTCTGCAGTCCCTCAAACTACTACACACAGAGAATCTCTTTTTTTGTCTTTCAAATGGAGGAAGAACAAATGAAATTTTATACATTCTAGGAAGACCAATTAATTTGAAGGTCATACAACTTTTAAATTTTAAAATGACCTCTATTTTTCTATTTGCAGCGCTCAGCAGAATGCAAAAATACTTCTCTCTTAGTATACTTTTAGTATAGTATCTTCAGAGAAGTAGCAGTAACCCACATTAAGAAAATTTCTGTACAGATACTGAGAAATTGAAACAGTACTCAACAGAGGGCTAAATTTAATAAAATTTCTGTCCTTATACCAAAGATTAATGCATAAGTTATCCAATTTAAAGAAAATCACTGTACAAGTGAAAGTTCATACACAGTATGTGTCCTACTGCTACGGCAGACTAAAATGTCCACAAAAAAAGTGAATATAAGGGAACATTTTTCAGAATAGCACTACATTTCACTGTAAATGTCAAGTAGTGCTATTCTGAAAAATGTCACAGCAATAATTACATGGAAATGGTTCCAGCTACTGTATACTATGTGGTCGCATTCAGTGTATCAATCAAGGGAAGTGAATATTATCTCTAGGTGCTCGAAGAGCATCCAACTATCTTCTGGAGTAACAGCTCTTCTAAAGAAGTTTATGCAGTTATAAAATAGCCAAATATTAAAATTTGATTTATAGAACCTGGACTAAAATGCAATTTCTTCTATATTAACTTCAAAATTAAAAAAATACATGTGTACTGTCTTGGTTTGAAAGACAGGTGTCTACTAAGGAAGGCAGGAGCCTCCCTTGGAATGGAAAATGCTACCCCCTTCCCTCCGAATTATTATAAATTTGAAATTGAGGGGCTTTCAGGCAAAGATATGAGGAATAGGAATAACAGTTCTTTTACTTATATATATATATATATATATAAAACAAAGCAATAATACAGAAACACTGGTTTAACCTGACAGAGACAGGGTACAACCTGACACCCCGCCGGGCAGGGTGGTGGTAGCAGTCCGGTTAGGTGATAGTGGCAGTTCTCTTTGAAGTGGTTCTGTTGAAGCGGTGATCTTGTAGAAAAAAGTCTGGGCCTCCTCAGAAACTCCAGTGGTGGTCGTGTAGCTCTTGTCCTCTGGGAATCCAGTGGAAAAAGGCTGCTTGTGCTGTTCCAAGCCCCAAACTATATCCAGGTGGGGATGCTTGGCTCCTTCTCCCTGGGCGGAGCGTCTCACAATGGGATGGTGAGTCACAGGGCAAAGCATTGATGGGCCCATTAACAGAAGATAGTCTGGAGGGAGGAGGCAGGGAACATTGCTACACCTGGTTTCAACAGATCATGAGGATGGTAATAGAATATACTGCAACCCAGGACAGTACTTGGGAAGTCAAGGCTAGGAGATTTCTGGGGCAGTGACTTGAGCTCCTGTTACTGAAGTCAGACATAGTGTATAAGCCTTCTTGTACATTTCTTAATCTCCATCTTAGAAGGTTTTTGAATTTTTTTGTCCTTCACTGCTCTGAATAAAATGTTGTTCCAATACTTCACTGTTCTCATGGTTTGAAATTACTAATTAGCAACATAAATTCATGCATGCTCACATTATATTTTTTCTGCTTTTGACAGCTTTATCCTTTAGCTTTAATAGGTCTCCTCTTGCCTGATTTTTCAGTGTCTAAACAAAGAGTATTGATATTCTCTCTCCTCTTCCTTCTACTTAAGTAAGCCAAAGCCTTTTTTTTTTTTTAATAGGACAGGTTCTACATTTTTATTTTCCTTTTAGTTGTCCTTCCCTGTATCTCCCGGCAGATTTTTTCAGTGCAATATCCCAACAAGATTTCAGCTCAGTCCTGTGCATTCGCAGCTCTGCTGGAAATAATTCATGTGTTAAAATATTGGATTTCATTTACTTTTCCCATTCTGCCGTCATATGCCAGAGAGGTTTATAGGCATCCCATGGTAAGTAACACAACCAAATTTTAATGGGCTGCCTGCAGCTCATCAGATGAAAACTTGTCAGTATGCAGGATAACTCTGCTTTTCCCAGTTTGCAAGGTTAACCGAGATTCTTTGTGTCACTGTCCAACTCCTTTATACTGACTGTACTTTCCCATGATTTTCTAATCCATCAGTCTTCTGGGTTAACATACAGTTACCTTCAAACTGATATCACTGATATTAAGGAGGAGACAATAAAAAGCAATCAAGCAAAAATCTTTTCAAAGTCAGGTGCAACTTCATAAAAAATTTGAGTACATGCTGAAGTTCTTTTATATTTCCCTGGCTTGTCATGCTGTACCACAAAAGAATTATTGCCTCTCTAAACCAATAAGGAAGTTACTAAAAAGGGATTAGTACAAGTAAAAGCTTTTTTTAAAATCTGTCTGATCTATCACAGGCTACCATAGCAGAAATATTTTTATTAAAAAAAAAAAAATAAAAAGTTGAGAGAGGAAGAAAGGAAGGGAGGAGTATGAAGACCAACAAAATAAGTATATATATTTTTAATGTGATATGGGTTCATGAAGCTGCAGAAAATTGAAATATAAAAGTAGAAAAACAGAGACTCACATATCCACAGTCAAAACCAAAGACATTGGAATATTATGTTGAAAATACATGCAGTCAATCCAAGAAATAGAACTTGAGCATTGGTGGAGTAATTCTGTATTTCACTGAGAAGAATATATGGGTAATTTTTTAAGAGAAGTGATCCCAGGAACAACTTTATCAGTAGTGCTTGCAGCTGAATGAAAAGTAACAATGCAGGCAGGATTTAAATTTGGGCCCAGGACTAAACTGAGCATTGTTAAGAGTTAGTTAAAACATCAGCTTAGCCATAGAGCTGTATGGAACACAATTGTATGCTCTGAAACCTCTCTGCAGTGCAGGGGAGCAGTAGCAGCTTGCAGTAAGAGCTGCAATTGCAAGACAGCAATGCAGTTACAGGCAGTCGATAAAACACACTGAGGAGAGTGACTGGCCTTTGAGGAGAACTTTCCAAGGTTAAATTTAGTACTTCTATCCTAGCCTAAAACTGACTTGAAAGCAAGATTTTAAAACTCTATTTTCTGAGTATCTGATAAAAACTCATTTCTTTCCTTTGAAATACAACATGATAGATAATAAAGCTATGGATTTTGTTTTCAGTTTCTGTATAAATACTAGGTATCCTATTAAAAAAGTTTAAGGTAGGCTTATGAAAGGAGTTTTTTGCAACAGCTGAGCATGCTCAGTGGAGGAAGTTTGCCATCTGCAGGATCTATAAAGACTAAGAGATAATTCATTCTAAAGTCTTAGGCACAGGATGAAAACAAACCGGGACTGAATGGATTCTATGGAATTTGTTTTGGGTTGTTCCAGTAACTCTTCACCAGAGGGAAGGACTGAACATGTAGGGATGAAGAAAGTAGAGCTGTTTTCTGGTTCTGCTTGCAGGTTCTTTTCTGCATTTAAATATTTGTGCACTTGTATTTTAAAGTGAAACTTTAGGACTTGGAGACACTTTTGTAATCATTTCCTTTCAAGAATTCCACCAGTTGATTAGGTGATTGAACCATCATGGTTTTACATCCCACCTCTGAGGCAAGGTAACTGAGGTTCTTGATAAGAGAAGCCTTGGGGTAGATTAGAGTGAAACCACCCTGAAGGACTGGTGTATATACATATATATTATCTACAGAAATATATCAATATAAAAGAATAAAAATATGATCTAAGAAAATATATAAGGAAGAGAAATAAGGACAAAGAAAGGATAAGAGTAGACAGCGAAGATGAAAGATATCAACACCTGGACGGATTCAGCAATGAGAGAAGTAGACTGTTTGTCTGTTGGTCAAAGTGATGGTCACATGCCTTGATCCATTTGGGGTGGGGAAGCCCATGAAACAAAGAATTCAACAGGTTGATATATGTTTAGGTTAAGGTAGGAACGCCCAGGTACCTCCCCTGGGGAGAGAGTTTTAACGCTGTGGATCATGAACAGTTCTATGATAGAAGGCTCCAGAAACGAAGCACTGGGGATGATTCAGTGGTCGTTGCAGAAGTTATTTCTTCCATAATTTGGGGTGATAAGCGTATGAGAGGTTGCTTCCTTTCCCAAAGTTTGCCACAGTGGGAATTTTTGTCCCTTTCTGCCTGTTGCCTCTTGTTTTGTTGGTTGGCACCACCAAGAAGAGCCTGGCTCCATACTCTAGACACCCTCCCTTCAAATACTTGTTTCTATTCATAAGGTTAAACAGGCCCAGATCCCTCAGCCTTTCCTCATAAGGGAGTAGCTCCAGTTCCCTAATTGTATTCACTGCCAATTGCTGGACTCACTCCAGGAGCTCCACGCCTCTCTTGTACTGTGGAGCCCAGACCTGGACAACAGTCCAGCATCCAGCAACAGCATGATGCAAATGGCACACTGATCCATTAGCAGCTGCACCGTGGTGCTCTGGGTGACTCAGTCTTTCATTTGACACCTTGAACCCTTCTTTTCCCAACTCCATCTGTAGGGTCTTTCACAGCACTTGAGAAGTTTAACTCCCTGTGCTGCAAGGATTTAAGGCCCAGCTCTTACATGGCCAAGCTTTGCAACATTAGTAAAGACTTCTGAGAAGACAGTGAGGAAGGTAAATGTACAGTCAGGGTTAGGAATTATAAGATGGGGGTCATTATTAGATAAGTAAGTGCAGCTTCCTAAAGGAAGAAAATAAGGAAGCTCGTCAGGTTAATTCTGTTATACGTATATGAGAATATTATATGGCTAACATTAACTCCACATTTTCAAAAGACATATTGTGAGAAATCCAACTTTTTATTAAAATGGTGTCTTAAGATCCACAAGGAGGAATTTGGAATTTAATTCACTGAAGTGCTAATTAAACACCAGACCTGTCAAAACTGGGATATCTCTAATGATGTGCTAGGCACCTAATAATATTTTAAGATTAAAATAAAGAAATAAATTAGAATTGAGGCATCTATAGGGTTGTATGACCATGTAAAAGGGAATATTTTGGATTAGAATTTTCCAGGTCACAGGTCATGTCCTGAGATGTAATACTAATTCCATATCAAGATGGGCTGACAGAAATGCTTAACCATCTTCTTGAATGCAAATAAAGGACTCAAAGTAGACTAACCTAAGGAACAAAATTGTCATAGTAAGCAATAAAGAGGAACCTGGCAATACTAGTACTTCAGTGTTGATTCAGTTAGCAGTATTGAGCTTTTAGGGTGAGGTTTCCTGATAATTTAAACCAATCTTAACCTGGGTTTATGCAATTTTACTTCGCTATGTCTAATTTGTGCACATGGGAATGTGCAGGTATCCAGGTCAGGATGATAATCTGGCTAAAACATTAGAGCTGTATCTATGGAGGGGAAGGAGAAAAGACAAGAAGAAGTTAGTTTCCTGCTGAATCAATCAGTGGAAGGAGGAAGAAGAGGGTGACCACAGAACTATACTATACTATATTCATTTAATTCATTAAAATATAATCAGTGTAAGAAAACTCTATTCAGAAATGGTTGATAATTAATCTGTTCATTAATATGGTTTTAATAAAATAATTTAATATGCTCATGAACAACTATGAAATGGCTTATCTAATTTGAAACTTTTTTTTTCACACTAAAATATCATAAAGGATTTCTTCAAATAACTCTTACTACTTTTTTTCTATTCTGTACTCTTAGGTATGTTTCCAGGGTCATGAACACAAAAGACTACTGCAACACTGTTCTTGCCAGCCAGAATTATCCAAATATATTACAGAGTGTAAGAAGTAAACCAAAACCAATCAAAACATGTTCTGCAATTTTGTTAAGCAAATATGCCTTTCCTGATTACTGCTAGTGCTTGAAAATGATTACTATCAGTGACAGAAACTTGCAGATTTATGTTTCCTTACTGTGATTGCATAGTTTCTCCATTGTAATCTTTTTCCTCTTCTTTGTTTTCCTTTAAGGCTGGGGAGTATGCGTACCCTATTTCTAGAATTCTACCCTTGTCTAGAGTAAGAATTTTATTTACTTATTTATCAAAGGCAGCAAGTTGTGTGACTGTCTGCATTTGATTTGTTTTGTTTACTTGGTATGTTGGTATTTACATAAATGCTTTCTTACCTCCTGTTTATCTGTTTCCCTGTCTGATAATTAATTTAGTTATTTCCATGACTATTTTGTTATCAGATAGATAAACATGTTTTCCTGAGTACTTGCAGCACTAGCAACGTCATGTATTAGTTGTTTTACTTATAATCTTTTTCCTCATTTTTATATTTGTATTTTGATTTTCATATAATCATTCCTCTGTTTCTCTCTTTTATTCTCTTAAACATAAATATTAATGTAGACCATGTATTGATGAAAACCAATGTCAGAAAACTCTATTAAAGGTTTTCACCAATATGAATGTGCATCAGAAAACAAGATTCTTCATCTGGGGTTTTATATGGCATTGCTGTGCCTCCAGATGTTTTCAGTGTTGCTGTTACATATTGAAATGCACATAAAGGCACAAACAGTTACCAGTAACATGTTTCTTCTGCACAATGTACATGACAATACTGCCATAGGGAATGTGCAGGGATTCACTCTTTTCCACATAAGCCAGTTGGTGCCAGCTGATTGCCATCATGCCTCATAGTGCCACTAAACATCACATTCACACGTGAGCTCCTTAGTAGAAATGAACTTGCTTTGAGCAGAAGATTGGAATAAGTCACTTGAAGGTGCCTTCCAATCTAAATTATTCTGTGATTATGCAATTCAAATTCAAGGAGTGTTCTGACAGTCAATGAATAATTAACAGAGATAGTTTTTTAAACAGGTGTAAAGCTTCCTCCTTATAAAAGTAAACAAATAGATTTACTTTCTCTTGTGTATGCCAAGTAAAAATTCTGAAAACATGTTTTGTTTTCAATCTGTTGCATTCCAGAACAGTACATGCAAAAGGGAAAATACTAGATAGGAGACAAAAAGTTGTTGTCAGCCTGTTTCAAATTGGTTTCATCAATAGTTATGCTGCTTCTGAAGGGAGAACTAGGGTGAATAGAACTGCATAAACTTTAGAGAGGTGTTCCAAAATCTGGGAGAAAAACAGCTTGCAGTGAAAACTGTTTCATCATTGAATACACAGAGTAAACATTCAGTAGGCTGAGCTATTCAGCAAATGTGTATAATTGACACAACTACCTGATCCTGATTAAGTTACTTCTGTGCTGCGTCATTCATTCCCTTGACACCACACAACAAAGCAAAGCTTGAGCATGGTTTTTGTTTTAAACTGAAACAAAGCTTATTCCTTGTTTGAGTATTTTATTGTACAGAGACAAGGATAAAATAAACCTGTGTACAATTAAATCTCTAAATGATTCCTGTATACTACTGATTAAGCATTATTTGAGAATGTAAGTCCCATATCAGTGCCCAGGTGTTTTGTTTTGTTTCGTTTTATTAGGCAAAATGGGACCATAGCAATAGTCCCGTGATAATCTTATGAATCACAAAATGTGGAAAAATTGTCTTTAGTCAGTTTCTTTCTGGTCCTATTTCTTTTCTACAGCTGTTATGGCTCTCCTACTCACTCTGGCTTTGCATTTGTTTTTATTGCAATTCTTAGTAGGTCTCTATTGCCTTTATTTCTGCCAGCTTTTGCCAACTAAATGCAAGTTTATATTCTCTAATGGCTATATTGAAAGTATGTAATTCTTCTAAGTTATCCAAACAAAAAATACACAAATCCAAGAAAATAGGGCTGATTTACCTATTAAAGATCAATTCATTTTGTATCATGGATAATAAATTTTCAGTCATTTGAACACTCGACCATTCCTCGGTGTAACATGACACTTGTGGTCAACAGACCATAAATCTCTTTACAAAGGGGAGTAACAAAATTATTGCCCTTTTTAATGGTCCCAACTGGCAAATTAAGTATGTGGTAGCAGAACCTTCCTTTTTGTCTAATTCATGATTATTTAAACACACCATCATGCAAAAGCAGCCTTTAGTTCAAGAATGGCCCATTATGCTGAGTTGTCTCATAGATACAATGCATTTTGGAAAAAATAAGTATATAACTGCTCACTAAAATGCCAGCAGCTTTCGTACACTTCATCAGTCTTGCTATACAGTTACTTTTGGTTATTTGATTTTTATTTGATTTTTGTAGTTTCATAGCCAGCTGCTTCTTTGCATGCCAGTCTAGTTCTTTCTGAACATCTTCAGTCTTAGACAAGCAAACACTCAAATTTTATATTGATGTTTCTTTTTTCTGTATTCTCAGACTATTTTTCTTGTCATTACCATCAACAAAGCTTCTACATTAACAGAATACCATAGCATCTTCTGTAGCCCACTATGCTCCATGGCCCATCACGTCCTGTGAAGCCGATCCTCATAAAAAACTTCATGTGAAGACTTTATGTGAAGGTGAAATTACATTATCTCTCTCTGTTTCATAAAATTATTTCAGGTACAGAGTTAGATCACATTAGAGGTAAAATTTCATTCCTTGGTTTTGAGATGTGTTTCACTGCAGTTCTATGCAGCATCTAAAAAGACACATTTTGGTATTTGAGATAACATAAATTTTTAAGTATTTTTGCAACTAAATCCAAATATGTTGCAGCTTATATTAGATTTTTCTAGATTGCATTGCTTTCCATAGATAGTGATGTGACCTTACTACCGTGTTATCAGTTTACATGCCTTTTTAGTAATTACATCTCAATCTGGGCATAATTTATTCAGAAATTGTCTTGCATATGAGATGATGACTGTTTTCAGATAAGCTCTAAAAATTTCTCTGGATGCATATACTCAAATGGTGAGTGCCACGGTGGTGTCAGAGAGTCTAAACACTGATGCTTTACAGAATAATACTTGAGTGCCATGTTATGAATGTTCTAAAGTAGCAGTTATCCCAATATATCAGTAAAAGGTGTTTCAAAACATGTGTGCTGTGCACAAAATTAAATTAATTTTATCTGTAACCTTCCGTAAGACATCTGGTCCTGTGGTGCTTACACTGATGACAAAGACTTCTGTCATCTGGCTTGAATCCATGAAACAAGTTTATATTCTCCACATTTTCTTTCTTCATGAATCAGATTTTATCTGGATTGATTTTGATATTTTGTGCTTCAGTAATGATAACATTTTCTTTACTGACCAGTCACATCCTCTCTGAACTGATGTTCTTTCTGGTCTTCAAATACTTGACTAGTACACATTCAGTTCCATAGATTCTACTCTTGGGCTGCAATTCTTTCTTTTCTGACCTTACGTGAAAATAGAGACAGATCATTAGGCTTTTAATTTGGCATACAGTGTCTTGAAAATTCATGTTCAAATGGGTTCTCATCAACTCTGTTTTCTCAAAATTGTTCTTTTTTTAATCTAGAATAAAGCAGAAACTAATTGCTGCTGTCCTAATAATCTACTAAACTCTATAAATCAGAGAAACCTAAATTTCACTTCCATCTCTGCTAATTCACACAGAAGACAAATCCATTTTAGGTACGATGCCTTAAGGTGGCCACCTAAAAACAGAGACTAGACAAGAAAAAGGGAATAAAAGGATGTATTTATTTAAAGGGTCTTCAAAGGTACACCTGGGCAGTCAACAGGCTATATCCAAGATGAACTCTGGGTCACAGGTTCTTCACACTTTTATAAGTTTGGTCCATTTGCATATCAGGGTTAACTCTCCAATTATAACCCCAGTTAATGATGTAATTACCCCAAGTTTGCCCCCCTTCTCGGCTTTAGTTTACACATTTTGGGACCTGGTGTCCTTGAAGAGCAAACCTAGAGAGGCTTGTTATGTCTAACCAGCATGAGAGAACAGTAGCTAACAGGCTGCAAGAAACTTCAGAGTTACACACTAGGCAGTACAGGATTTGAAAAATATAAAAGTTAAAACTTAAGGCATCAGGTAAATCCTTTTTTATACAGCTGGGTAAAACTCTGAATCTATCACTGAAGACAGCATACCACATTCATTATGCTGTCATGCTTGTGTGGACCTGTCACCTCTCACTCCTATGCGGAAGGGAGCACCCAAAATTCGTAGATCCTCATGGGTAAAAAAGAATGGCAAAAGTCAAAAGAGTCCAAAAAACCTCACAAAATTTTATTAGCATACTACACACTTAACATGGAAATTGGTATATGCTTTGTGCCTATCTTCTAATAGTAAGACGAATAAAAGAATAAAAGAGGGAAGAAAGAGAAAGTGAATAGGAAATCAGATAGCAGAGAAAAATGGATCACCAGTCCTGGGTCCAACATCCACACACTGGAGCAGTTCATGAAATACTGCAGCCCATGGGAAGGACTTTGGAAAAGTTTATAGAGAGCTGTCTCCTGTGGGCGGGGTCCCACACTGGATCAGGGGACAATAGTCAGGAGCAAGGAGAGGCAGAGAATGTGTGATAAACTGGCCACAGCCCCCATTCCCTGTCCCTCTGCGCTGCTGGGGTAAGGAGATAGAGAATTGGAAATAAAGTTGCACAGGGAAGAAGGGAAGGGTTGGGAAAGCTATTCCTAAGGTTTGGGTTGACTTCTCATTACTCTGCTCTGATCTGTTTAGTAATAAAATCAATAGTTTCCCCAACTCAAATCTGTTTGGCCCGTGACAGTAACTGGTGAGTGACCTCTCCCTGCCCTTACTCAACTCATGAGCCTTCCTCTAGATTTTCTTTCCCCTGGCCCACTTGAGAACAGGGAGTGATACAGTGGCTTTGCTGAGCACCTTGTGTCCAAGCAGGAGTAGCCCACCACAACATGCAATATGAAGATTCTACCAGACTGCAGATTATCCTTTGTTCTATTCCCTGATACTGCCTGTGGGTGTACTGAGTTGATCGTACTCATGTTCAGCAAGAAATCTGTGACACTGTCCGTAGTAAATCTCTCTTTGGACATAGAAAATTGGCAAAATAATTTCTGTGCTTGTGATGCTTTATCTCAAAGGATGGCAGATCAAGGACTGACATGTTTCTACAAATGTGCAATTTCTCTGCTTCAGTTCTTGGTTTAACTATTTTATCCTAACTCTGAAGTGAGCTGATGGGTCCTCCAAATTTAGTTTTGTTTACTCTCTTGTGTAAGAGTTTAAGCTACCTTGCTGGTATTTGATTTGGACATGATTACTCTTTCTTTGTCCTGTTACTACTTAGGAGGCTTTGTAGAGCATCAATTGTTAGTAAACTTCACTTCACACTTTGAATATATTACTCTATTCAAAATATGCAGTATTTTTCTTCTTTTCTCTTCTCCTCTTCTGACTTCTTTTAATGTATGGATGTGCCCTTTAAAGTGCTAACCCATATTCCTGGACTGATGGGCCAAAATCAACCCTCAGATCTTACTGACCACTGGCATGTTCTATATGAAAATTTAAAATTTAGTATTTACTTTCAAGGATTTACTGCTTCCTACTTCTCATTGTTCTATACCACTTGAGAAGTGTTGTCAGCCCTGAGATCATACAAAACTTACTTTGCTTCCTAAAGATTTCTAATAGCCTGTAAAAGGAGAAAGCAGCTCAGTGTCTTGGTGTGTGCTGATCAAGAGGTCCATAATGAGATATGGACAACCTGCACACATATAGAACTTCTTTATCCGGAAAAACACCTGTACACACCTTCCTATTTCCCCACTTCAGATTTCCACATTAGACTCTCTAGCCTTTGGATTTCAGTGCAGTTTCAAAATCCACTGGACTGCTAAAGCTGGCTACACTTTTGAACAGTGCCCACTCAGAATCCCTGCGCTTTCCATACAGAGTTAAAAGCTGCCACTACTAAGACTTACAATGGAAGCATGAATTGACTTGTAGATTCTTATGGAGAATATAAACTCCAATTTAGTACATCCTCTAGCTATCTGGAGTCTTAGCTACAACCAGTTCAGTAAAAAAGTGTGTTCAGTGACTTTCATTTACAGTTGCTGACAGCAGCAAGCAAGAATCATAAAGTGGAGCACCCCAACACCTTCCATATTTTGTCTCTAGACCTTCCAGTGTCCTAGTCTGTTGAAAGAGCAATACATTTAAATGACAGCTTGGATACCATTTTAAAAATTTTATTCTATTCTTTTATATGTGGTTTTCTATTCAAACATTTTATCTCTATTTGTCTCATGTAATTTTGCTTATTTGCATTAAGTGAACAGTTTTGCATACACTGGTTTCTTAGACCATATTTACTATGTTTTTGTTGTTAATAGCAGTTATCTTCTGTGTGTCAGGCACTTGGCATAAGACTGGGATCCTGTGAAAGGTGCTCTCATGGCTTATGTACAGCTCTGTGCATTGACAGCTCAACACACTTCACTGGGAGCTGCTCATCACACAGAACAGTACAATCAGAGAACTTTTGAACCCTTGCCTCACAGTACTGCCAAAGCCAAGAAAATAAGAATCAGCGTTGATGGAACATTCCTATCTATACAGGTCAATTTTTTTTGCCAAAAAAAAATATCTCTTCCTCTGAAACAGAATATTTTCACATTAGGAGCTTTTAACAGAAAGGTATTGCAGTGCAAGTCTTTCAACCACTTCTACTTCACAACTTTTAGATGGTTAATGACAGGGTGGTCAAGCTATCATCTCTTTTGCACAGATGGCAGCCTCAGAGGTTGTTCTGGGACTTGTGAAGGGAGTAGACAGTTGATTAGTTATTTTCCTTGCTCCTAGCAGCTGAAAAAGTTTCCAGCAGTAAGGGCAAGGATCTGGCAGCTTCTTTGACCTCATCCAGTCCTCTGTTTTTCTCTCATGCTCCCTACTGCTTCACATGCTCCTCCTCTAACCTTGTAAATTAATGAGTTGCAGAGTTCAAAATCTTTTCTCCTGCTATAACAGCTGTTCCAAGAGGACTTTGTTGTTTGTGCTCCCTCAATCATTTCCTGAGCAAAAGTGTTTACATCTGGATGAACAACTTTAAAGATGAAAAAACCCTGACTAATATTGTCAGATCATTAATTTGGATCATCTGCTGCTGTCATGCTGTTATATGAAGAACTTCTAAGTTCAACATTTATACAGGTCAAGGCCAAAAAATACCAAAATATTTCCAAGCCCTTGTAGTTTTGGTAGCTAAAAAACTAATTCAGACAGTCTTGCTTCAACTTGGTTGGATTTTTGTATCTGTTTGGGGTTTTTGTTTGTTTGTTTTACAGCTTCTCTGCAATTTGTAGAGGGGATATGGATCAGTGGCTGGAACACAGTATGTTGTTCTATTACTGACCTGCGTTCTTCCATGATGACCTCTTCATCTATCTGTTGAGTTGATGGGAGGCAATGGCTTACATACTATCTTTTAACCTCAACCTCTGTTTCTGGAAAGAGTAACATGTTCTAAAGATACTCATGCTCACTGAAGAATTATGTTTTCAGTGTCTCCAAGACGCATTTCAATTTCCTTTTGACTGTTAGCCCAGGAAGACGTAATGTCATTTCTAAATTCCTGGCCTAAGGGTTAATTTAATTGTGAAAAACCATTGCTACTTGCAAGAAATATTTAAATAGATTTTTTTTTAATGATGGCATTTGTATTTCAGATAAAGGGCATGATTTTCAACTGAAAACTTGGATTAGGCAGGCCAAACATATCGACAAAGTGGTATGGCCATGCTGTAGATTTTGGAGTGGGATTACAAATGTGGATTTGTGATCAAGGGCTGCCTCTAAGAACAGTTCTCAGGAGATAAATTGATAGATCTGTGGCACTTAGAAAAAGGAGGAAGACATCCTCAGGTGAATATATTTTTGCTTTAACTCACCACATGCTAGAACTGGATCAAAAATTTGATATCATGCATGGGAGGATACAGAGCAGTGTCTTGCACCCCTGTAAGGAAAGCAAAAATTGTAAAACTGCTTTTCAATGTAACACCAGCATCCATGCCAATGCTGTTTAGACAGAGGATGCACATGTGCCATCAGTCCAATAAAAACTTTCCTGGAAGGCAATAGTCTTCTCAAAATTACCATTTCATGGCAAAGAAGCTACCACAAAGTGAGTGAAATGTGCTCTCTTTCCAGTAAACAACATTAAAATATATAGGAAAGAGGTGAAAAAACCCTAGCTTTAAAAGCTACCTAATCTTATCAGCCCTCTTATTTCTAGCTGAGCTGTGAACTTAGGTTTTAGTGTTCTATCCAATCACTTGAAAAATTTCAATTACTCTATTTCTTTATATAGTGTGGTTTGGGTTTACAAATAATCTCTTGTGTTCTGGTTTGCTTTTCATTCCATTTCAGTACCATGTTCTATACATTAACAATATGCTCCTTCTTTTTCTCTTTACTTGTAAAAATGTCTCTTGGTGTTTAGTGATGCTCCTGACAATTTTTTCCTGTAGCTTTTAGTTCACCATGAGGAAGCATATGTGATAGGAAAATGCTACTGATATTAATTGCAAAAGTGGCTGGCTATTCTTAGTAAATTTTCCATTATGGTCTATTATGATCTTTTTGATTGGCGAGCAGATTCACAATGAGTGTTATCATGAACAGGAAAAAAACTGCATCAATTAACACAAATTAGCATCCCTGATGGAAGTTTGGAAAAACACAGGCATGAATAGGAAGGAACACAGCGTATTTTTCCCTGTTCAAACTGAATCCCCAAACTTCATTTCAATTAGTACTGTTAGAATTAAAGCCTTACATAGCCTAGAAATTTACACCAAGATCAGCTGCTGCACAGACTTGGTCTCTGATTTTGTAGCAGAGAAACAAGAAATAGCCATAATTTTCTAAACTAAAGATGCATTGATCTAAGTCTCACCTGTACAAAGCACTGCATGGTCCCTTGCTTTTACATATTTTCTGAATTCTGGGATCATACCACAGAGGAGAGAAGGAGAAAATTAATTAGAAACTGAATCCAAATTATTTTCTCCAGCAAATGAGTTTGTCCAGAGGAACATCCCAATAGGTTTTCTGACACCTTTCTCTGTACAGCTCTCTATTTTCCCCTACAACTCTCAGTGTAAAAGATCTCCAATATTAATTTCCTCTCTTTATTCTAAAAAAAAAAAGGCAACATTAAAAAAAACACTCTGTGGGTCAGAGACACATTTACTGGTGCCACTGCTACATGTTGTTCAAAGAACTATTTTGTGCCAAACTCCACTTCCCAGGATTACTACTCTCCTCCTGACACTGGATGTCAAAAGAAACAGGCATAGCTGAGAGTCTGTCACGTTAAGAGAGGAAGAAGTTTCACTATTTTTTTCCAAATGTGGTTTAGGGAAAAAAAAACACCTCTGTTTAGAACTTGGAACCTAGAAGGAGAAGAAGGAAAACAGATACTTTAAGAGAAGAAGCTGGGAAGACTCAGCCTAAGCTCAATATTGAGGGAATATTTCAATATATGGAACTGATTTCCTTGGCTGTTTTATTGATGAAATGGGTGGATAATAAACACAAGCTGGGATACTGTAATTGCTAGAGTGAAGGTCCAAGCCATGGCACACTAGGAGAAGCCTTGCATTTGGCTCCCTTTATAGATACCACAGAGGGTCACACTAATCTAAATCTTGCATGGACAGTGGAAGCAATAAAACAACCATACATTCTGCAGAGGCTAAAATTTGTCAAATAAGAAAATAAGTGAAAGTTTCTCTTTCTGCAAAGTTAAGTTATACTTCTTTCCCATTTTAGTCATTTCAAGTATGTATAAGTAGTTGCTGAACCCACCTGTTCTTCATTAAATAAAGTACCATGCAACATTAATTTAACCCCGTGTTTTAAAAAGTTGGATATATTAATTTATTAGTATTGATACATGAATTCTTTACATGTTCAGTAAGATCTGTCAAAAAAATGCATCAGCCTTTTCTCTGATCTCAGATTCTGCTCTTTCAGGATTGATGTCATTTGTGTAGAATACAGATTTGCTTAGTTTCATGTTATTAGTAATGCAGACTCCACTCAATTGTCATCTCTATTTTCTAAGCTGTTCACCAGTTTCTATATTGTTTATTTTCCATACAAGAAGTATTCTTACAGAAAATACGTAGGCAGTTAGTTGCACAAGTTGTTCTAATTCTGGATAATAAAATCATGAAGACCAATAGAACATGACAAAAATCAGAGTCCATTTCTTGAATGCTATCTACTCATATAACCCTCTTATCAGAAAAAAATTTAACCAAATTTGAAAAATAGAATGACAGACAGGATGATCAAATATCCAGCTTTTTCTCAGAAACAGCTGAGCAGACTATGATTATTCAACATTGTAAAATGACATAAGGAGAGAGTCATGCTAATATGTATAAAACATTGTGTGACATGGAGACACAAAACAATTAGTGAGCAATCAAATATCACTAAGAGGTCACAAGTTCAAAGCAAGAAAAATGAAATATTTTTCTGCATACTGGGAATTATGGCACACAAGTCTCTGAATCTTTGAAGACTATCATCAATTGAAAAGCAATCAGAATAATTCATGGAAGAAAGATCCATGAAGGGCTATTTATCTCAAAGCTACAATAGCTGGATGAAGATGCTGATCTGGGGAATTTAAAATTTTCTTTCTTTGAATGCTGTGATTTATGGAAAGTGGAAAATACCCAAAATATCTGAAAATATGTACACAGTTAGGAGACAATACTAAAACTGCTTGGTTTATTTTATTATTTCTGCCTTGCATTTTCTAGATTATGCTAAAAAAATACTCATCAAAACCATTTTCTGTAGCCTATCATCTGAAATATAGGAAAATACCTGATTTTCTAAAGGACTGGAAGACAGTATGTACTTCTCAACAAGCTGAGCAAATTGGCTGTGGGTAAGGGATGAACTTCACTGCATCAGACAGCCTTTCCAAACTGTGCCAGTCTGCCGTGACACTATCTGTCCAGCTAGTGGGGCGACCAAGCGCTGGGCACCTGCCCGTGTGGGAGGGGATGATGGAGGCAGCTCGCAAGGGCGCGGGAGGGTTGGCGAAGTTCCAGCACGGTTTCGCCTAACCCACCAATGTTAGGGCACGCAGAGGACGTAGGAATGAGGCAGAGGGACTTCGTGGAAAAGCAGGAGAAGGTTTATTCAACTTGGAGGTCACGAGAAGAAGCCCCGAAAAGCCGTTACCAGGGCTTGTTACGCCCTTACCGAAAGGGAGGGGAAAACATGAAACAACCAATAATACAAGGACATAGGGTTTGAATCCTGGCGGGCAAAGGGTACAGACCAATAGAGGATAACGTGGGAGGGGAGAAATACTGTGGGCCAACGGGGGATCAGGGAACCCAGAACCCTCTGTGGGAAGAACCAAACACAGGGGGGAAAGGGGGAGATGTCAGTGGCTAATATGATATTGCTGGCCATGGAACCGGCCATAATGCACCACAACACCAGTCAATGTGCTACAGCTGGTAGATCAACCCTGCTTACCAGCTGCTAGAAGGAGAATCCTTCAGCCAGGCGGCTTTTGTTTCACAGAGCAGTGCAAGGAAACTCCATCTGTGCCATGTGCTGGGCTTGTTTGTTATTGGTTTCTGTTTTGATGAAGAAAAGGATAAGTCCTTTTTGAAATTTAATTATCCTAATTAAAGGATAATTTTGCAACCGGGAAGAGAAATGTTGCTGTACAAAAGCAGAATTGAGGAAATGAGGGGAACTTTGAGGGCGTTAAGTAGAAAGTTTGGTTGAGGGACTACTATCACAGGATAAAGGATATGCTTGCTCAGGATAATAATTTTGACTTTTTCATATTTTGTTGCTATATTCAATTACATAGCTTTTATAAAATAATTTTGAATTGTTAAAAAATTATAATCTCTTTCATTAAAAAGAGCATATTTACATATAATTTATATAGTTTAATTGGGGAATAGAAAAACCCTTCCTCATTTTGTTTTTTTTTTTTAATGTCTCTCTATATTTTTCAATTTCCTCTCAATTAAAATTACTAGAGGTATAAAAACTTTCTCACAAACATTTCAGTGAACTAGGTGGCCTTTTATGTCATCAGTTTGTTTCTCATCAATGATTTATGAGGCCTAAGTCTTGCTACGTTCATAGAAAATCAGTTTTAGGCTAATAGTACTTTTAAATCTTTTCATGGAACAAGTTTAGTTGATTAAATTATATTTCAGCAGTGAATTATATATAAGAAAGGCCATCCTGTCAACCAATAGATAAAATGACTTAGATAATAATTGACTACATGAACAGTAGGTTTTGGCAGCAAGCAACAGAATGCATTCTTCTTTCAATGAGTTTGTAGACATGTAATTATTACAATGGTTAGGTTCATAGAAAACCTCTAAGGAAAGTTTCAGTAGGAAAAAATGGTGAAGAGAATAATCTGTTCAAAAGAAATTAATGAATTGTAAATGAGAATTTTAACTTAGAATAGTTCAGCTTATTGGTTGAATCTCAGTCTCTTTGCTATATTGGTCTTCAATTTGCAAATAAGTATTACATATTCACAAATGAAAAAAATCAGTGTAAAAATATTGAAAAGAATAAATTATTGTCACACTTGCTAGCTAGTATTTGTGTTAGCCAGAGTAATGAAATGCTTTTGAAAAAATACAATGTTGAAACAAATGTATAAATAAAGACTATGAGGGTTTTAATTATGAAGCCTGAAAGTCAGTAATTCTTCATAGTTGTTCATGTAAAAGCAATTTGCTAGATCAAATCTCTGAAACCAAACCTCGATATTTTTCTTGTTTCTAAGAGTACTTAGCCCCTTTGAAGTCAAGATTCAAATTTTATCAATGTAGCTAAGTGTTCTAGTAAAATCACATGTAAAAACATGCAAGAGATATAAATATTCATACAGTCACAACAAATACTAATTTGCAATGTTGATCATGCAAGGAGTGCAGTCAGAGGTTAAAATGATTAACTTGTCAAGTGACATAACAAAGCCTATCTTACCTTTAATAAGTAGGTAGTGTTGGATTTTCCTTATTTTTTGAAAATGTCACGTGAAACAATGTGCTTTGAAAATGTATAGTAAGAGTAACACAAATTAAATGTTCAAAGAACAGTTTTCTACTGTTTTCTCTCATAATATAAAACAAAATCTTTTCTCTGGTAAAATGAAAACTTATGAGAATGAAATTTCTGTATCACAACTTTTATTTCCTGTGAAAAACATAGCAGACATTGCAAGAACCTTACCATACTGAGGCCCAGCTCACAGCACTGTCATAATATTGTTAACTCGTTTTACCCAAATTTACCAGTGCTTAATATGGTGCAGTAAAGAGAATAATTATGGAATTGACTTCAATTACATAATTGTATACTGTTATTTTTCCCACAAGTCTTAGCCACCTTCTGTGCATAGAGGGAAGGTAAAAGAAGCCAGAACTTTCTAACAAAAAGAGGTACAATCTTATCCCATAAGGAAAAAAGGGTGATGTGTTATTATGGACATATTATATGAATTGCAAAGACTTAAAAAAAGAACCAAACCAACAAAAGCAGCACAATTAATTTATGCTGTATGTGTAGAAGCTCTTTGGTGCCTGGCATAAAGCAAAAGGCCTCTCATTTATGATTTGTATTTACCATTACTGTATGTTTCATATGGTGCTTTGTTAAAAACAACCTCAGTCACTCTCTTCTAGACGAGGACAATGGTCTTTCTGCACTGACATTAACAGCTGTAATTTTTTTGGTGCTTCAGAGCAGATTAATTATCTGCAGTGGTTCCTAAGGCATCTTCTCTTTTGTTCCTTTGTCCATTTATCCTTTCCACAGGACAACAGGGCCCCTTTGAACTTTTTTTGTATCAGTGGTTGATAATTTAAATCAGTCCAAAGGCACACAGTAAAACCAACTTGCCAACATCTTCTTACATGATTCTAGTAGGAAGCAGTCAAAACACAGGTTCAAGTGTCCCAAAATAGTTGGAGGATTGTACCTCAAATATATTTTCCTTTGTATCCAAGTGCAAATATAATTTTATTTTGTTGTTTCTTATCTTTAAAAAAATATAATAAAAACTCTTTCACTTGTTGTTACAAGAAGCTGCCTAATTCTGTCTCAATTTTCCAAATGTTGCGCATAAAATTGAACTGAACAGACAGTGTTCCTGGTACTTCTATTTATAGGCTAATTTGAATGTCATTAAAGAGAAAAGGAATGTCAAAATAGTGAATGACAAAAGAGAACAAGAAAAGTAGGCATATGACCTTGATTACAATCTAGAGTTGCCACTAAACATTACACAGATCCTTAGAACTGTTGTTTCATAAATTATTTGTGCCAGTCTCAATAAATATTGAATTAGATGTCCTGTGGTGTACTTAAAACAAAATGAAAGTGTTTTTGAAGTACCAAGATAAAACAGTACTTATTACAGCTCTAATAAAACCTCATGTAGCTTTAATACAATACCTTACCTCTATACAGAATTCCCATGACTCATGTACTGTGCAGACTTCTATTCATTTCACACGGGGGTTTGGGTTTGCTTGCTTTTTGGGACTGCCTTAGTGTGCCCATTGGTAAACTTTGAGCCTCTATGGGTTTCTCTTGAGTCTTACCTGTCTTCAGATGTTTATAGCTTCACTCATGCTCTTAGTTTAATATTTTTTGTGGTTCAATACCTGCTAGACAATCAGTCAAATTCAGTAATGTGCTTTCTATGTATCTTCAGAAATAATTTTGTACTTAATGTATTGCTACATGTTGGCCTGAATAAGTAGACAATATGTGCTTATTCTGGTGTTGTTCCATTTGTGAGAAGAAATTGACAATGGAAAGATTCCTCTTTAGGTTTTCCTAGAATCCCTACTGGGATTGGAGATTGCCTTCACAGTTATACACTTCTCCCTCAAAAAGTACAATTAAAAATTCAGAGTAAGTTTTAATTGTCAGTTTACTAGTAGAAATCTTCTAACAGCATACAAGAAGTAAAACAAAACAAAACAAAACAAAAAAGGTCCTCCTTACCCATAAGGTGGAGGTTGTTGTGGGAGGGAATATATGACAGGATTTCAGCATAATAAAAATCCAAGCTGTTGCTAATAAAACTATAAAATTCTGAGATGTTCAACCCAGGGATTGGTTCTTTTAAGGTTTCAAATCAATATTACTACAGGGGCAAACCAACACTCCTAAAATAATTCTTTATCTTACTAAACTAACTTTTTTATTTCCCAAATTAAGAAGTAGGTGCCTCTGAAGACACCAGAGTTATCCAAAGTGGTTGCACAGGTATCTGCTTTCCTTCCCAGAATGTCTCAACACAAGATGTTAAATATCATACTTTGCTTACAGAACCTCAGCCTTTTTGGAACTGTACGCTTGTTTCTTTCACAGTTCATTTAAAATCTCATGGCTCTTGCTCTTGTGTGAGTCTAGACAGTCTTTCAAAATGCCCTGTAGACTCATTTAGGCATTAATTGGTCTGTGTACTGAAATTTCCTAGTGCTAAGGTGTGCCTAGAGATCAAGTCTACTATTTCCAAGATAGATGCTTTAATCTCAGAGCTGTTATGCAAAGATCAAACACGACAAGCAGTAGTCTTAGGGTGCCTGGGTTTTGAGATTAGGCTGCCAAACTCACCTGGATATCTGCAGCTTGAGGAGCTATGAAGTCTCTAGAAAATTACTTCCTAAGTCTAGACACTATCGTTATATGGCTATGTTGGAAAGTAGTAGATCGAGATAACTAGTTGGGACTCGTGTAGTTTTAGGAATTATTTAAACCTAAAGGGATTGTATCCCACGTAAAACCCATACCATTGCACAACTGCTCTCTTAGCCAAGCGACCTCTTAGTTTTGCCAAGTGACCTTTTCAAGCCCTGTACAACAGTTTCTGCATGGATGATAGTTTTAGATAAAGTAATTTTTTCCACAGCATCAACATTTAATAAAAGTTTCCAATAACTTGATATAGACTGGCAATTTCTCTCATCCCACACCCTATTCAGAGTACTACTAAACATTTCACCACTTCTTAATTAGACACAGAAAAGTACAAAAGAGTACTTAAATCTCATTGTGATTAGTTTCTTTCTTCTCTAGTGAGCGAAATTTCATATTTCAGGAAGATCTTCAAGGAGATCCATTTTCTTCAAGGAAAATCCATAGCCCCATGGTAAATTTGCATTTGGATGCCCAGCAGTATTTTCCTCTACATGTCTACTGCCAGTTTGACCAGGAGAAACAAGACAATTTGTCTTCTTCTATGTCTTTGCTATGTTCAGTTCATCTGACTGATAATAAGCTATAAGTACTGTACAAGTGTTGTTACAAAATCTTTTTGGAGAATATATTTAATACAATTTTCATGGGTGGAAAATTCTGATAAATTATTAGAACTCCAAATTTCTAATCTGTTCTTCATCATGATTACTCACTTCACACTAGGCTTTGTCACCTTATAATCTTGTAAAGTTCTTTTAATCTTTGGTATGAATAATCTCTGTTGGAAGGCTCCACATTGTGCTGTTTCCCATGTCTCTCGCCTGTTTTGTGGGAAAATCTTTGGCTTCTGTAAGCCTTTCATCTCGTTGACATCTTTTACCATGGGGAAATAGAAGTTTCACAAAATAGCTCTGTAAAATGAACACTTTGTAGCATCTGGTCCAACAAAGCTATAATTGATCACCTCCAGCTTTTGGTCCATTTCAGGAAACTTCTAGCTATTGTCCTAAGCACTGCTCCAATAACACCTATAAAATAATCAGATTTGTGTTGCACTTCATTTTTCAACTTTTTTTTCCAGACTATGAAATTTCTGGTATTCCTCCAAAACTTCTCTCATCTTTCAATGGCAACACAAACTCAGAGTTTCTCCATTGAAGCCTGTGCCTAAAACACAGGCTTGGGCTTGTTACCAAAATTTTGAATGCAAAAGCCACTTTTTGGGTCTATATATTCTCATTCAAAACAAAACCAAAATCAAACAAACAAAGCCAACAAGTAAAAAAATGTTGTCCAAATCCTGTTTTCTTGGTTAAAAAATTCAGACAGTGGAGACTTCCGCTTTATGGTAACTTTACATCTCTTCCAGTCAGCATCTTCCATGTTCTACTGTTTTCTGCTTTCTTAAGTTTCCTTGAGGTTCCCTTTCATCTCCACCTTTCTTCACTAAATGCCTTCCTTTTAAAAAAACAAAGGATGACACAGTGTCCTTTTTCACCCTTACCTCCAAAGACTGGGAGGTATCTCGGTCACTGAGACTGTAATTTCCTTCTGTTCAAATTCAGGAGAAATCCTTTTTCGAGACTGCAGCACTAGACCTAGCTGTGAATTTCCCTTTAACCATGAGGTCCCCTCTCCAACACACTCCTTTTGCACATTGAACAGATGGCACATGAGAATGTAAAGGTAAAAAAAAACCCTAAATATCATGGTTTATATTGTTGCCAGGAACATGGCATGAATTGGGTGGTTTGTTTTGCTAACTGCTGAAAATTGGAAAGCGATTGAGCAGTAGACATAGCAGGTGTGGTGTTGGCATATTTTGGACTCCAGCTGAATCATTAAAGCAAACCAGAAATACTGAACAGCTATTTTCCATGTAATCAAACAGCAGGAAATATTCAGGTATTGCATTATTCACCACTGACTTGAAAGGTTTGAGCATAATTGAAATGATTTATTTTTCTGCTGCCGTTCTGCATCTGTCTGGTCTCAAGGATATGTTTTAAATTGTTTGACAGGGAGGATTGTTTGAGAGGATGGACTGTATTATTTTGAGGTTTAAGTCTGAAGAGATAAAAGTGCACTGGGCTAGAAATAGTTAGCAGGCTCCTCACAAAATGAGTAGTAGTACAAGCTTCCCCCATACCTTCAAACAAATACACGTTCCCATTGTGTCAGTTGCAAAAATTATGAGTGATCCAGAAAGAGAATGAAAATAGAGTCTTCTCTTGAGTAAGTGAAATAAGTAAACATCAGAATGTCAGATGAGCAGCCACTTATGTAAATTTTGATATTTATAAACTAGGCTTGTTGAAACAAACCTTATTGAAACAAAGAGATTTTGACCTCCAATCCATCATTGAACAGACAGAAATTTACTGCTGCATTTCAGACACTGGCAGAAGGGCAAAAACTCCTCTCATGGAGGATGCATGAGCTGCATTCAGCAGCAGAAAGGCCAGAGCAACTCGTGCTTTATCAACCCTCTGCACCCTGGGGTGTGGGAAGCTCCACACCATGAACCTTTCCCCCACCACATCAGAGTGGGCAGAGGAGCAATTGCAGCACCATGTCCCATGGGACCTTCTTTTCTTTGCATTCAAGGCATAAATTACTGAGGAATGAAGAATAAAGCAAAACTACTAAATACTGTAAATTTCTGTAAATGCTGTGGGACAGCGGGACTTCCATTTTGTACTGCTGAATACTGATGGGGAATGTGTGTATGGAAGAAGGAGATACACATGTGAAAGCTTCAGAAGAAGTTGTGAAAATCAGTTGTAAAATGTAGATTCTGTCTTTAAAGGTGAGGCTCTAAGTAGGAAAACTGTTTTGTTTTCTGCTTAAGAAAAACTGATAAAATTACGGTCACATCAATTTTTTTGTTTGGTTGTTTGGGTTTTTTGTTTAGCAACTGGATCAAATAGGATAATGGAGAACTAGCATCTTACAAATACCTTCTTATATATGATTTTTAAAGGTTCTAGACTTTAAACAAAAAATAATCATTCCGGTATTACTTGTGTGTAGTGGTTTTACATGTTTTTTTAAGTATCTGCCTTAAAATATTCAGGTGTCAGAACAGTGAGAGACGGTAATAGTGCTCTTGATTCTCAAGTCTCTTTTTTTCTCCTCCTCTCTCTTGTAAATAAGGGGGAGGAGAGGAGGAAAGGAATTTTTCTGCAAAAATTAAACTCTCGATGCTGTCAGAACCTTCAGTCTTCTAATGGTTTTGTCTGTTAATGTTTCAGTCTAGAAAGGGACAACAGTGCACGTTCAGGATATTATTAAAATAACTAAGCAAAAGAAAGTGTAAGATGTGGTATCAACAGTTCTCATAAATTTGAGATTTCTCTTATACATGTTCTCCACTTTCTCAGGCTAGGAGAAGAAAGGCATCATCAGTTTTATCAGAACTTTTAAAACCTTGCATTTTTTTTTCTTTTTATGTGAATACTTGATAATATTTAAGTAATGCTCAAGAGAAAGAGCTAGATGTTTTTGACTTATGTTACCTGTATGAAGGAATGCTCTTGAAGTTCGTAATTCTTGCAAAAGAAAAATGAGGATTCAGGCCCAGTTTTTAATAATTTGCATAAAACTCATCTTTTCACTTTAAAAGCTTATTTTCCTATGAATTGTTACTTTTCGACCTTAAAATAGTGTTCTTTAATACAATGAACATGTTTTCTCAAACAAAACATTTTAAGATGTGTTGTCTGTGATCTTTCTCATACACTATTTCAGATGTAATAGAGATGCCAGCTTCCCATAGAAAACCTGACTGTTTTCCAGTTTTACATTATTTATTTTGTGTTTTCCTAGCAAGTGCAGTTTTTGTGCACAAAATATTTCCATTTTTTCTTTGGGGTTTTCTTTGCCTTCATTTAGGTAACATAGCACATGGTTCACATACTCAGCAGTTACTCCATTCTTTCATGTCTACAGGGACTGAGTAGCGTTTAGAGCCCTGGCTGAATAAAGAAACCACTTGGTACACGTATGAAAAATCTTTTTTAATTCTGCAGTTTCTTAAATATATTCTTTCATTTGGCATATATTTCTGTTACTATATTAGTATTCAAAGAGGAGCTGTTTACTCTGAAAGGCCCTGTTCTGTTTTTATTCATTTTCATGCTTTTCTTTGTCAACATGTTAAGAAGATCATTAAACAGTCTGTGCAGAGAGATCCTTTGTTGTTGTTGGAATTCTTGCATTTGCTTTGAGAAGAGTAACACTCAGGCTGCCTTCCCAAGACCTCCAGCTCTCCATTTAGGTCTCATGTCTTATTTCCCTGGCCTAGAAATCTTTTTGCTGCCCTAGAAATCAATTTTCCTACTAAGATCTCATTCATATCATTTTTCTTCTGGCTTTTTTGGGGTTTTTTTTTCTGTATTTGCCAGTTACATATCATCGAGATGTGGGATGGGCAACAGACCTCCCTCAGACATCTAGATTAAAGTCATTTCTCAGAACACCTTCATTATTGAATAACTGCATAATTACCTACAGAAGCGTACCACTGTACAAAAAAGATAAAACAGGAAAATGAAAGTACACGTACCAGTGAAAATTGGATGGAGAGGAAATAGTATAACAGTGTAGTGCTGTATTTCCCCACTCCTTTTCTTACCAAATGCCTGCCCTTCTCACATGGTTGTCACTTCCCCGCCCCTAGTCCTAATCACTCCCTCGGGTTCTCCCCAGTTGTTCCTGTACCCCAACTCCGCCCATGTACCGCCCCTGCACCCTGAGACCATTAGTCCATGTGCTCTCTCCATCCCCCTCGTCCCCAGATAAAACCCCAGGCTGCAGGCCACGTGCCCTCTCTCTGCTTTTGGGAACCTGCATTCACCATGTGAATAAAGATCCCTGGAGGTCCCCATGCGGGGAGCCTTCTTGCCTCCTTTATTGCCACCGTGTTGTGGAGCTGACAGCTAGCCGGAGCATGAGAGCAGGGCGGCTCAGAAGGGCTACGGGAAGCGGAACAGCTGCTCTCCCCAATAAAGCCCCGCTGCACTCTCCGGGAAGGTTTGCGGCTTGCCATGCCATTGCAGGAACCTACAGACCACAACATAACAGTTAAAGCAATAAATCTTTAGGCACTTAACATGAGTGGGGAATAAGAGAGACATCACCACTACGCTAAAAAGAGTAAATTAGCCCATTCAGTTTGGATGAAGAATAACTTAGCTTTTAATTGCTCATTATGTTAATAAATGTGGACACTGAAAAGCTGTAGCAGAGGGATTTTTCAGCTTTCTGCTGCATTCTGTGAGAACTTTATGTTTCTCACAGAAACTATGCAAAATACTGTTAAGGGTTTTTGTAAACTATTTCTCTATCTTTGCACCTGCTGTTTTCCAAAGGACTGTTATGATATCCTGAAAGAAATATTTTGAAATGGGTGTTGAGTGGACTGACCAATCACCCTGATGGGTGGTTGGTCAGAGGTCCAATAATCTCCTGCCATGCTGGCGACTCAACTTATAAAAACCATATAAGCCATTTTCTCCGGACTTTGGTCGTGTCTTTTTTCATCGTACCGGGCTCAACAGCGACAAATAAATATTCCATTTTTAATACCTTAAGCCAGAAGAAAAAAAATTCATCTGAGAAAACCAAGTATCTAAGTTAAGAAAATGTATAATTTTGATTTTAATTTAAGATGGATAAAGGAAGTTAATTTTGAGTATTTGGCTTTGAGAACTTCAATAATTCTTGACTATTTTTAATATAAAAGAGGTTTTTCGTGATTGCAAAGTATTCCTAAACCAGTTTTCGCAACCAAATCAGTGTTTCTCTTCTATCCCCATGTTCTGTCATACAGTGATAAAATGGAAAGACAAATAAATCTGCTATAAGAAAAAATCTTAATGTCTTCTTTTTCTTAAAAGCCAATGCAAATGTAGCAGCAGAAAAAGATCTATTTGTGGTGAGAAGATCAGCTTTCTGACTGATGCTAGTATTTTTTTTTCCGCTCTCTTTGTCTTCTGACTTTTCCCCTGCATTTGATTGCTGTGCTGTGACAGCAATGAATTTTTTTTGTTTAAATAGCTTTACTATAACCTTTGACCATATTCAAGAGAGGTCTAGACATCCAAAATACAGACCTGGCTTTTACAGAAGGAGGTAACCATGTGGAAATATGTATATACAATCTCAAATAAGCCCCAGTGTTCCACTGGGCTATCGTGGATCAAAATTTATTTTTTGGTTTAAATCTGTGTTAGATTGTCCATTTAACAATAATCTGCACAAGAAAAAAATGTTGTTAAAAAAAAAAAAGAGAAAATAGGTTTCAAACAGTGAACACTGTTTTTGTAACACACACAGAGATTTGTTTTTTCTCCCTAAACTCACTAAGGTGTTATTATTTTAGTTCAGGAAGGAAAACAGATGTCAATATCTAATATCTTTGAAAATCACTTCCCCACTGTGCATGGCTATATCACTATCCTACTCTCCCTACAGCTCCCATTTCTCTTTACTAGATAGATATTATTCTCTTTTTCGTCTCCTGCCCTGATTACAAGTCCCTATATACTTACTCAATATTCTTTGTAAGTGTCTCAGTGTTTTCCTGAATACAGTTTATCTCTTAGGCCTTTCACAGACTGCTATTTCTGACTCTTTATATTTGGTGTACTCATAACTCTGATAAACTAGTTATTTCACATATTATCCATATTTTAGGGATATGAAATCTGATTCCAAGTTATAGCATCATAGGCTATATTTTACCGATTTCAGCTGGGACAGGATTTGAATCACGTTTGCATTCTTTCCTAAGAGACAGGGGATTATATATTTAGATATGCACTTGAAAAAAGAAGTTATTTGGACCATTCTTCAGCTGGAATACAATGCTTAGCTCCCTCACTAAATTTATTTGAACTTAAGTGTTATGGTTTCCATGGAAACACGTCAGTCTGTCTGAGCATCAAATATTTTCCTTGTTGTAGACATTAGCTCAGCAAACTGAGCCCACAGTTAAGTGGTGGACTTGGCAGTGCTGAGTTAATTGTTGGACTTGATGATCTTAAAGGTCTTTTCCAACATAAGTGATTCTACAATTCCATGATTATAAAAGGTACAATGGCCCTGGATACATGGAAAATCCAGTCTGGTGAGGAAAATTAAAGGGGAAAGGATTGCTTATTTTTCCCCTGGTAAACAGCTTTGCAACAATATCGTCTTTAGAGCAGAAGAGAAAGGTTTAAGTAATTGTGTAGTCTGTGCTACAGACTGCCTGTAGTCACAAAAATAAATGAAAAAAAAAAACAGGAGTGGTCTTATCTTACATGTGTGATCAACAACTTGATCTACCATGACTTTCTGTCAAATATGAAGAGGAAGGTATTCTTACACTTCAGTCATGATGCATTATTAGTGCAGATTAGATTATCAGAACTATCTGAAAGCATGATAGCACTTCTTTGTCATTCATCAGATATAGAATGCAGTCTGAGCTCGAATGCAAAGTTCGTCTCTCTCATGAAGCTGGAGAGGTATATGCTCCACAGATTGACTTCATGTCATCCAAGTCTCTCTCCTGCATCTACAAATTCTTCTAAAAAACCAGACAAGTCAACCTACAGCAACACAACACACAGGATACAGCACTGCATTCCTTTGATAAAATTGCAAGTGAAGTCAATAATTAATTCCCTACTCTGTAGAAGTCCATATTATAATCTAATGACATGCAAATCCCCAGAAAATGTAGTCATCACAACTGTTTCCACTTGACCAGGTGGCTGCATCTCCAAGAGTAGGTGTTAAGGACAAAGCACGATGCAAGATAGTGGGTACCTGTTTCAGTTACTTGTGTTCACTAGGAAGTAGTAGAGGAAACAATAAGTCAATTTTAAGATGATGTTTTACACAAATATAAAATTATATTCACCGATCGAGTGCAAGATTATGCCCTGAGTATTTTGGCTAACTAGTTGAGCATACTGAGCAGCTGCCAGTTATCTTGTCTAGCTAAACAGTCATGATTTAACAGTAGAATATTTGCAAATTCTCTTTCTCTCAGTGGGAAAATAAAAAAACTGTGGCTGCATAGGTTTCAATATTTCTATGCACATCTATATAAACTAGGTATTGTGTAACCAGTTTTAACATGAGTTGTATTCACAACACTCTCTTAAAAAAGGCTTCCAAAAACTGAAATTAAAAAAATTTGGGAAATGTTGCCATTTTAAACTGCTGCTATTTAAATTGTTTTAGAAAGGCATTGCTTTCTTAAGCTCCTTATCAATACAGTCAAACTACTCCACAAGCAGTACAGGTACATAGTCATGTTCCTGTGCAGAAAAATGCATTCTTTGGAGATACTGTCTGTTCAATAGCTAATAGTGAAGAGGGGGAATGAGAAAACTTTTTTCTAAGGTGGAATAAATATTTCAAATACATATATTTAGAATATCCAGGAAAGAAGAAGAAATGCCTGCCAAGAAATCTCAGGAGTTTTATTCAGTGTTCAAAGCTGTGAAGATACATGTGGCTGTGAAAAATCAGCAGAGTCTAGACAGGTATACCCTACTAAGTTCAACTTTTTTTTTGAGGATGAATATGATTTTAATAATTGAATGTGTGATTTAGCATAAATTTAATTTACCAAAAGGGAAAGAGGCAGTTCTAGGACCTTTCTGATCTTACTATATTCTGATATATCTGTCCAGGGGATCCAAAATAGAGCAGAAATCATCTATTAGTTGTATAAGGGAGACTCATTCCAGCTACATTAGCCCAAGATGACCCAAATGTGAGAAACTCTGAATTTCACACTCAAATACCTCAGAGCCAGGCCTCTCTTGTAAATCTAAAATATCTGTTTTCACTGAAGTTGATAATTCCACTAGAGCAGGAAAATAAATCTGAAAGTGGTCTGAAGATGGCTAAAGATTCCAGATATAGTTAAGAGATTTGGTTTTGGTGGGTTTTCTTAAACTGATATTTGTGAAGAGGGGCTTCCCCTGCTTAAGCCACTGATAGAATTGAGGATTAGAATAAAATGCAGGGAAAGGCTCCTAATTATACAATCTGGTAGAATCTGCTGAAGAGGAGTTAGAAGTATAACTCTAAAAGGAGAAATAATATATTTGGCATAGAATACCGTGATAAAAGTCTTATTTACATTTGAAAGCCAGCTGAGTACTGCTAGAAGGATTATTTTTTACAAAAGAGAATAAACAAGAATGACATTTAAAGTATTAGGATTTTAAACCATGCAGAAAGAGTCAAATCAGAGAAAGAATTACTTTTAACATAATTATTTTAATTTCCTTCAAAGTCTACTGCACCCACTGACAATATTTTTATGCAGCTATGTTTACTTTTTAACTCAAATTACTTTGAACTACCAGTGTGTCCATAAGTAAAAAAAAAATGTTATTTCCCCTGTGAGGTGGAGAGGTTATTTTCTGTAGCTCGATGTATTTTTAATAATCAGTGACTTACTTTATCATGAGTTAATGATGCGTTTCCTTTTCTGACAAGACAGCTGATTTTCTCAGCATGCACACTGTAGGTTCAGTCATCCTTGCCCCACTTGGTTCATACCTTCCAGTCAGTAGCTCAGTCAACCAATTCTTTTTGCTTATAAGATTTCTTTGGCAACTCCAACATAGTTTTTTCATTTTTTCTAATGTGCACGCTCACCACTGAGTGAAGCTCTTCACAGCTTTGTTATGCAACTACCACACCACTCCTATTTTTCAGGAAATGGGTTCTGTACCAAAAGCACCTATGGGTTCTATTAATTGTCGCAGCATGGATATATCCATGAGAACACTTAAAACAGAGAAAGGAATCTTTGTGGTTGATTACATAGTCCTGATAAATGAAGTATGCTGACATTTATAATAAGAGTTAGGATTGAATTACAAAGGCAGTGAGTAGCCAACTCCAACTATTTGTAGGAAAACTAACTCGATCTTTCTGAATGGTGAAGCTCTGGAAGTGGTTGTGATCGATGATTCATTTTTCTTCTCTTTGTTGGAAAGTCATGTTGTGATGTGGTATAGAGTGCAATCACACTCATAGGACAACAGGCAGGGAGGCTGGAAGGAAAGAGGGGGAAGATACGCATCCCTTAGAGGAGGATTGCAAGAGCAGAGACTGAGAGGACTAAGAACTGGTAGAAGACAGTCATGATACAGAACAACCGAAAAGGAAAAAAGATAATTTTTTTTAGGTCTTCCCTAATGTTTGGTGCAACCCAGAAACCCACTGACAGTTGCTGGTTTGAAAGTAAGGAAAAATCCATCTGCTTGCATGATTCTGACTTCTATTCTGTTCAGATATTCTGAATTTTCTCCATCTAAATTAATTCATTTTGAAAATAAATTTCCAATAAAACACAGCTTTGGTATTTTCTATGTCCTGTTCTGAAGCAAATGTGCAGGCTGTTGTGTCTTAGAAATGTATGCACTCAAGGTCTTGTCTCAACACATCACTAGCCTGATCAGTACATGTCCAAGAGAAGTGTGTATGAAGAGAAGAAGAGATTAATAGATTTTGACAGGCTACATGCTGAAAATCATAACTCATAATCTTGCAGCTGGTAAATATGTCTTCTGGTAGTTGTTTTTCTAGAAATGCCCCAACACTCTCCTGCATGCCGGAGTGACAATCACAGTTCAAGCTGAGGTCCTGACTGGAAAGGCCAGGCTCTTCCAGCTAGTGACAGAAAAATGTCATTATACTATTTTTGCTGAGGATGTTCTATTCCAAATGTCTTTTCCTCAGCTTCTCGGGAGATATCCCTAGTTTGTTGAACTAGAAGACTATTCTGCATCAAGTGTGTCTAAACTCTTTTAGCCCACATTTTATTTATATACATTCAGAGAATTTATATTTTCTTTTCAGTAGGTGCAAAAATATCAACAAATCACAAGCACATCAATCAATATGAATCAATAATTAAATAGTTAAATTTGTAAAGCTTTTAAATCCTACATAAGACTAGCTCTCCTTTTTATAGAAATACCTTCAAACTTTAAAAAAAATGAAGTTGACTAAAATTTTGCAATTAAGTTTTAATTTACTGAATGTTAAAAAAATCCCTTTTAGTCTGTCACTAAGCAAGCAAATAGGTAAAAAAACACATATCAACATAGTCCTATGTGATATTTTGATGCTATATGTATTAGAGCTTATGGGGTGAGGGTTTGGGTTTTTCTTACATTATGGCTGAAATACACCAGAAAGTGATGCATCACATTGTGAGGAAAGCTTTTCATGATCATCCTCCTACACTCTAACCTCAACAACTACTCACTTTATACAACGGTCATCCTGTATATTTTTGTCTTTAATTTTGACCACGATAACATGGTATTCGTGAGTTATTATATCTGTTTAGTTCATGAATCATTTGCCTTCCAGAAACAATCTTTATATGAATACTTCTGCAAAATCCCAATTCAAAAGTTACCTTTTTCTGTTTCATTATAGAAAGACCTTTAGGGAAAAGTGTTGCTTTTTTATTGTTCTTTCTCCTCCTATGATAATCTGCCTTAGACTTGCATTAGTTTACATCTTAATATGTCGTATTTTATAGATTTTTTTCTTACTGCATCAACAAAATATAATATTAATGAAAGGAAGTGAAGAAGGGAAATAATTTTTACTGAAAGGGAGGAAAGGAAAATGATATCTTTGTCCAATCTAATTTTTAACCCATAGTTTCATGTTCTTTTTTTCCCTAGTATGACAATTATCTTTCCTAGATTAAATTTCAGTCCAGTTTTACTGTGGTTTAGTCTTATTAAATTTCTTTGCATTTAGTATCCAACAATCAGCATCTTTCTCATATTAGAAAAGCATTGATATGTGTTCAGCATGTAGAATTTATGCATGTAATAGCTATGATGTTCATAAAGATCCTAATCACCAAAGAAAAGCTCTTTTTGTTTTATTTACCCTATATTAAAATTTCAAAGAAAAAAAGCACTATACCAGGTTATCGAAAACTTTTAATTGAGAAGTGACGATAAATGTCCTTCTAATCCTGTGTTATGTTTACCGTGACTTGGAAATAACATAAAACTGTGAGGAAAAGATGCAGAAAATAGAAAATCATGATAGTTTGTTTAAAAAATGATAGTCAGAAATTATTCTGAACTTCTCATTCAAATAAATTTTTCTTAATAATCTCTGCCTTAAGATAGCAGAGGTTTCTTTCATTAAAGCTGAAAGGTCACACATGGGAAAAAAATTCTGTAAGTACACTTTTGAGATGGTTAATCATACTGTCAATGTACAGAGAATGAAAAAGACTTAGGGGTTAGGGTAATTAACATTCTGAAAGGGAGTTGCTTGTTCCCCATCTTTAGTTATGGAATTTAGTCATTTAGTTTCTTGCATTAGAAAAACTGACAGGAACAGAAGGTTGGTGAGGCACTGCAACAGGTTGCCCAGAGAAATCGTGGCTGCCCCATCCCTGGAAGGGTTCAAGGACAGGTTGTATGGGGCTTGTAGCAACCTGGTCCAGTGGAAGGTGTCCCTGCCCATGGCAGGGGGTTGGAACTAGATCATCACTAAGGTCCCTTCCATCCAAACCATGCTATGATTCTATGAATCCAAAATATTCATTGTCATAAAGTAGTAGGTATTTTGTATGATGATGTGAAAAGCAACATCTATATGAATTCCTGTCACACTGAAGTTGAAGCAAGTGGACAGTAATTCAATATTTTCTTCTGTAACTATTAACCAGGGATTAATGATGTTCAAAACAAAGCAGAGAACTTTATTTCTTCTGCAAATGTCATCTGGTCCTTCTCTTACCTTCTTCAAATGATAAGCAGAACCACAAGTGAGAGCAATTTAAGAGTTGAAGAGAATATGCCCCTGTATTGTCTAAATAATTCTGTTGTTATTCCTTTGAGCATATTAGAGGCTGATAGTAAATGAAGTTTTAAAGGAAATGTTTAATGATAATTAAGAAAAAGGCACTAAAAAATTAATTATGCTGAAAGTTCTTTATTAAAAAACCTTAAAGCAAAATTACTGGGAAAAAAAGTCTAGAAGGCCTGAATTTTTAAATATACCATCTTTATAAAATACCCCCAGCACAGTAAATGCAAATCTGTCTGTGGTAGTCCATTGGGATCTTCCTATATTAGGGTTCAGATAAGAAGACGGCTAAATTGCTGTTTTCTATATGTGGACTCTTGTTCAGGTTACTCATAAAAACCTGTATTCCTGCTTTCTCATTCTATACCAAATACTGATTGATATTTTTATTTATTTGTATTATGTAACAATCTCCTCAGTCTTCACTTACCAGTACACACCTGTGCTCTTTATTTGGATTTTTTGTTCTAATATGAAAAGACTAGGAAATATATGACTTTACCATCAGATCAAATGGAATTTCCCTGGCTGTATACTCGGGGTAGGATTAAATAGAACAATCACCTGTAACTTGTTGTGTAATTAAGTCAGTTTCAATGACACAAGAAGTAAATGTCCATTCCTAAACTGGTCTTGGCTAAGCTGAATTATTTACAGGAGCAGTTCAGTTTTAAGGACTATGGTCAACTTCATAATCTGGGTTTTCTAGATGTGAACTGGGAGCTGTAAGAAGTAATTTAAGTTTTCTATTGACATAGGCAAAGAATATTCAGAGGATAGGCAGAGTACATTCAGAGGTCAGTTGCTTTTGGAATTTTATGTTTTACAGTGTGATGAATTAATACTAAGAAATACAAAGAGGATGGAAATATTTTGGCTGGCTTTATAAATTAGATTAAAAAGTAATAGCCTTGAGGAGCACAGGCTTCTCTGATCTTTCTCAGTGTGTGCTGTCTGTATTCTTATTAAACAATCAGTCATAAACAGATGGATTTGGAAAAACAGCTCATCTTCTGTGAGTATGAATGTTTGTGCACAACTTTGTGTGTGTGTGTTTTGGTTGTTTTTTATTTAATTGAACACTAAAAAAATAGCTTATTTTTTAGTCAGGTTGGGTTGATCAACATTAGTGCATCTTCACTCTGGGGGAAACTGAGATATAAAAGTTGCTACTGTCCTTTCTGAATTTACTAACAAAAAAAGGCAAACTAAATGACTTCAGTCAATAACATGTGACTTAACCTTCCCAAATAATCTCTTTCCATATCTAAAGCTAACAATTTAAAAGATTTTCTTACTGCTGTACAATTTCTGAACACTTCTTTGTGAAACCAGATAAAATACAAACTTGTTTGCTTTGAAAACTTCACATGCACTAAAGCTATTATCTTCAAAAAGTTTTTATTTCATTAAGTGACTTTTATTTAAAACTTTTTCATACGAATTTTTTTACCATGATTTAATAAACCTGTCATAGGAAGCAGGAGTAGAATTTCTAACAGTCTAAAGTTCTGTATTGCTGTATGTGAAAGGTACAATTATTGAATTTGTGAAGGGTGGGGAAATGGAACGTAAAGGTAACAATTTTGTCTCTTCTGTTTTCTTCTACATGGTTCTACAATATATTATTCAGAATGTAAAGGCAAGTACTCAAAGCTAGAAATGCCATAGTAGAGTTGGTCTTATACTTCTAATTGGGCATTTTACAAGTGAATTATGAAGGCAATTTTTGATAAAGGATTTCCAAGTTCTGAAAAAGCACACTGAAGAAGAAGGACTTGTGGTGGATCAAAATCAAAGCGTAAGGCAATATGGGATAAATTATATTTATAGTTTAATCTGACTAAACTCAGCTATAAAATGGTCTGAAACTCAAGGAGAAATAAATCAATTGGGAAATTATGAATTACTAAGAATTAAGACAAACTGCTATAGTATGACAGGAGAAAATCAGGACAGATAAGGCAGGGAATAAACCATTGGAAAGAGAGTGACAGGAATGAAAAAAAGACGTAAGTAAATTAGTAGAATACAACCAAGAAATGCCTTTGTGAGGTGTTCAGTGAAAACAGAAGATTGATGATAGATGACAGCAGTGACAAGTTTTTGAAGCTTTTTTGCTCAGCTTATATTAATATAAGTAGTATCAGAAGCTCAGTACCACTAATGACATGTATAATTGTGGAAGCTAACATAAGGACAGGAATGTCTGGATTTGTTAAAAGTCTCAGATAAAGCGGACCTATAGCTATTCATATAAGCTACGTAAGGAACTGCGTGTTCTTTAAAAAAAAAAAAAAGTCAGAAATTGTGAAGGAAGGGAGGAATTCCAGAGGATTAGAAAGTTACAAATGTATATGTTGCCTTTGAAGAAAAAAAAATAAGGAAAAAAAATAAATTAAGATGGTCAGAGATTTGTAATTAATTCAGCCTATCTTCAGTATACAAAAAATGTTCAGAAATCTGAAACTAAAACATAAACCATCTATTTTTAACAATCAACATTCATCTGTCAAGAGCAAAACAAATCACAAGAGCTTAATGTCTTTTTATGGCAGGAGAAAAGTTCTTGTGTGTGAGAGAAGAGTAGGAACTGTCACAGAATTAGAGATAAGAATAACTAAAATTTTCATAGGGAAGTCAGGCAAACATTGTCTAGATGAAACCATAATAGAAGGGTACATAGACATTTAAACAATGTTGAATAGTTCTTAAATTGAAAGTTTTATCAAGCAAGGCATTCAAAAAGACTGTTTCAGGTTTCCTACTACTCAGTTTTGTAATTAAACATTTAGACTCTGTATGAAAAAAATGTTAACCAGTTTGTAAAGTATATGAAAATTCAACGAAAAGCACTGAGCCTTCGAATACATTAATTACTTGGAAACAGTCCAGTGGAGAGTAACAGAGCTGTTCAAAAAAAATAATTGGGATTGTTTAAAGCAGAAAACTGAGAGGATGACATGATAATAGTATGTTAAAGGCTGTCAGCAGGAAGAAATTACACTGCTGTTTTCACAAGATATAGGACAAAAAGTAATGGTCACAGACCAATCCAAGCACATATACTTCAAATGATTATATTGATCCCTGCAGTTACAGACATGCACAGCCAGAATTTAGAGCTCTATCTTTTTCTCACTAATTGAGGAATATAGCACGACACCTATAAATTGGGTCTGTAACCATTAGTCACACCACTGTACTGAAATTTGGAAAGAATTGCACTGAACTGGGATATCTCATTTGTGAGATCACTTCCTTTGTTTTACTCTTTTGGGGTTCTCTAACTCATACAGATACAACAAAAACTGTGCAGCAAAGGAAAACATGAGAAATTTGTGGTTTATGACACTAAGATTTAATTTGAAAGTCATTTATATACACACCTCCATGTATTTCAGAGGAGCTGGCTATTCCCAATATGCTTTAAGGTGTAGGCTTATTCATCCTGATGTGCAAGTGAATGTCGAGAAAGCCTTATTCTTTCTGGTAGATTTCACTAATGTAGAAACAATCAATCAGTAGCACTCACTTAATTCCTCATCTAACAGACTGTTTACCACGGAACGTTTGTGATGTTGCCTGTCAGTTCTCATTACCTTTTGATCAGTAGCATTTCAGGAATGGCACTGCCAGAAGCAGTTGACTTTGACAGCAGAAGTGCATTTAATATGACAATAGAAGTGCATCTGCACTCTTACGTGTAAGTTAGCCATTTCACAGTAGACATAATAAATTATGTTAACTTTTAGAGACAATTAAAGCTAGGCTACCTCTAGGGTTCTGTGGTTTTAACTGGATTTGACCAAAGATAATGAGCATTTAGTTTAAAGCAAGCCTCAAATGTTATCATAAGTTATGTTCTGAGAGAAAAAGTACCCTCATGGTTTAAAAATATGACATAGCCTTTCTTTTAAACTTTCTTTAAACACCAACAATAAAAACCTGATTTTTCTTTGAATACATTCTTAGGTCTAAGTGTCTACATTACTTGTTACGTCAAGAGAGATACTTTATTGAGCAGAAATTTTGCATTTTTCTCTTCACAGTTGTCTTCTGTTTCTAAAACGGCTTACCATTGGAAAGATCCTCTCACATCATGCTCCTCTTTACATAAATATTTTAAATTCTTAAAAGTTCTGATACATGATTAAAAAAAAATCTAGTTTTCCAAAATATTAATATTTTTTTAGAAAAGTTGTAGACCACTTACACCAGAGCTACATGATGACATCTGTGTCAAGGTAGAAGCTTTAAGTGGTCATTGAGTAAACAGGGTAATTATTCCATAAATGCTGTGTTAAAAGACTGTTCCTGAGGGTAACTATTGGTGCAGAGACCCTCTGCATGCTCTCTGATGTGTGTCAGCCAAGACTGAGAGCATATTACACATACGGTGGCTCAAATGTGGGAATTTCAGCTTCCTTAGTTGCTCCAGCGAATCTACTTCTGCCAGTCTTTGTCAATATTTTTAGCTGTTTTGATTAATAATGCATTGTTTATACCTTCCTCCCCTGCATTTACATTTTTGTGAATATGCTATAATTAACTAAATTTTGGTAGTGTTTTGCAAAATGTAATCCAGTGGTAGAAGCTAAGAGATAAATGTTTCTTGCAAGTTTTTGAAACAGTAAGATGAAATGAGTGATGTCAGAAAAGAACCAACCTATGCCTTAAGGAGATATTAATGACCTAGTTAGTTATTAGATATGGGAGCCACTGAAAACCAGGATCACAACTTTACTTATACAAAGAATGACTTGTTTAATTTTCCAGATGATTTACTCTTCATTATACTAAAATTTCACGCAGATGTTTCTTTGTCTACAAGTCATTTTCTTTTTCTTTCTTGATTCCAAGCATATTATAGATGTAAAATAAATGCAGAGAATTGACACTAGTTAAAAAAAAAACATAAAGAACTCTTCCGAAATTTTCTCTCAGCTTAGGAGGCATGCACACTGCAGAATAGAGGCTAACCTGCAGTTATCTGACAGATTACTCTAATAGCACACAGTTTAAGGTAAGAGTCTGTCAAACGGAAGGAATCCACACAGAAAGAATAAAAATTAAAAAAAAATATTAATCCCTAAAGGCAAAAAGAAAGAATCAATTTGTTAAAGTAGACAAAACTAAAGTAGTAAATGCAGATGGTTTTACGATTCTTCACATACTGAGGACCATTGTGGTGGTTTGAACCTGAACTTGATGGACAGTCATTTAGACCAACAGCGCTTCTCAAAATTTACATATTTAAACCCCGTGGAGACGCAGGAGCTCTCTCTTGCTTCCAGCCCTTTGGACAGGACACAGGGCTGCCCGCTCGGCCCAGTGGGGCGGGCTAGACCTGGCCGGGCCTGGCTGGACCTGACCGCAGAGGCCCGGCGGGGCTGGGGCCACGGCCCTGCTCCATCTCAGCTCGGGTGGGGGCAGGGCCACAGCCCGCGACTCCATGCGGGGCGGCATGGCCCCCCTTCCCCGGTGTGGCAAAACGAACTGAAACTTTACACCAGAGACCAACTCCGGCTGCTGCCCAGCAGAGATCATGTGACCAACCAGCTGCAATGCCCAGACCCGGGTAAGAGCAACTCCTTCAGTGCTGGAAGTTCCTCAGAAGAAATTAATCCTGCAGACATCAATCCTCTCCCAGGTCAGAGGAAAGGGAAAGACCAAGGCATGTGAATAAACACCATAATAGTAACACCAAAGTCAGTGAAGAACAAAGAACTGAAACCCAGAGAGAGAGAGGGGATAGAGGAGATGCTTTCAAAACCTGAAAGCTGAAAATCTTGTGTAAAGCTATGGTGATGGACTGTGATATATCAGAGAACCCTTTTGCAATTTCATGAAAGCATGGGGGGTAGAGCGTTCAAACTGCCACAAGCAAAGATGCCTGTGCCGAAATAAGTAAATGTTGAAGTAGCTGTGATCCAATGAGAAACCTGAACAGAGAGAGGTAGTGATGAAGTGAAGACCCTTACTCCCACGGAAGAAGACCTCTGTCCCTAGAGATGAAGATGATCCCAGAGATAGATGAAGAGAACCTTTACTCTTGAATAACTCATCCTAAAAATTGTACCCCATTAACTAAGATTGAACCCTTGAAGACAGTTGTGGGGAAAACTCTAAATCGAAGGAAGGGACTCACACATGCCAACAGAAAACCACCCTGGGTGGCTCTTGTGCTGTGACTTTGAAAAAGCCCCATAGCATGGGCAGAAGAAACTCCTCTCCCTAAGTGAACTGATGAAAAACTATTATAGAAGTAGTAAACTAACTGATATAACCCCAAGTTTGTGTCTTTATGTTATAAGTAGGAGGATGGGGGAGGAGAAGTGTTCTGAAGGTTTATTTCTGACCCTTAATATTCTTTTTTCTCTTAGTTCTGTTAATAAATTTCTTTATATTCTTTAAGTTTAGAACCTACTTTATATTCCTCCTGATTCTTATCCCACAGAAGGTAAGAAATGTGAACAAACCCACTACAACCATATAAGTAAACTGTAATTATCCTAATTTTGATCACCAGCTGCCTTTGATCCTGCATACATTTTTTCAGCTACATTCCTGTCAAAAGGCAGAATTATCAAATGAGTGAGCAAGGATTCTCATTAGATGGTTTCATTTTAAACAACAGTTAAAAGATTTTAAGTACCTAGTGCAGAAACACAAAGAATAGCAAGAAAAAAAATAGAGCAGCTTTTATACTTGTCATTTCCATAACATAAAATTAGGTAGAGCTCTTGCAGACCAGTACAAATCACCGTGTCTTCTACTTATAGCACTGAGAAACTCTTCTGGCAATGTCTGAGCAGTTTTCAAACTAAAGAGTGACACTTATTTCTCATCAAAGACATTTTCTGTCTTTCTGACAGAGGATGTCGCTTAATATACAAAGGAAAAAAGGCATGTGAAGGAAAGGACACTTTTGAAACCGGGAGAAAGACCACCAGAACAAAGGAAAAAAGCCAAAACAGAACAAAAACCCCAAAACCAAAACATTGTGGCTGGAATTACTAAATCCCTACTTGTCAAGATCCGGGGGGTGTTCTGGTGGAGTGCTACGACCTCCCCGAACCGACTTCAACAGAAAGTCGCTCAGCAGCCACTGCATTCACAGAGACACACACACGCACGCTCCGGGTAGCTTCTTCGACAAGCCGACGGCAAGGAGGCAGGAAGAGTCTTTGTNAGTCACTTTAACCTGGGGAGCTCTCTTGGGCTCTGTCCCTTCCACTGGCTCCCACACCTACTTAAGAAAAGTTTTAAATGCTTTAAGTATATCCAGGATAAAATGTGAAAATTTATGCTGCTTAATCCTATTTTATTTATCTTGCCATACTCAGGTGAAATGCAGTATACTTGTTGGGTTGGCTTTCAAATAACCTGGCGCAACCAGAATTTAAGCACTTTGAATAACTGTTTTGCAAACTGGTTTTGGATGTAACTGAAAGTGAACATGTTTGTGATGATGCTCTTATGATTTGAATGGTTTTTGGGTTTTGTTTTTTTTCTTTAGGAAGGCATTTAATCAAGTGAAGTGTTACTGTAAGAAAAAAACACCGATAGCATATAAATCACTTGACAAAAGGATTATTTGGTAAAAATATCTTACTGTGTTCATTTCTGGTAAATCACAAACTGTTAGTGCTTTTTCTTGGATTTTTAATAAAGAGGACTCTATTTTATTAATAATCTACATATTATTTCTCCCCTGCTCCTACAAAAATGGGAATGCAGATCTGCCTTTTAAGATATTTCCAAAGTTTTGTCAGCTTTTCTACATTGAATGATATTTCAATACATTGAAAACTCATTCAACTGTAATCATTTTTTTTATTTCACCTAAAGACTCTGATGTCTTCCAGATAAATTAAAGGTATTCAGGTGCTGCTGTTCCTCATACAGTAAAAAAAATATTTACTTACTTTCTGCTTTCATTTTTCAAAGTAAATATTTTCAGGTTCCATATGTAGCTACATAATTTATATGACATAAAATCTATTAGCTTTACTTTTAAAAATTGCAACTATGTTTAAAAAAGTTTAATTTATGACCATGCTATTAATTTAGATGTAACCAGATTTTAAATATAGAAACATTAGTTATATATTATTAGTAATGATCAGTAAGACATTATTACTCAAGAAAAAAAGTGCACGGACAATAAGGTAAAATGAAACACTTTCGCAATAAACCTTTATACTGTTCTTTGATTTTAAGTAAAGGAAGTATGATCGACTTGTTATCACAGGGAAAAATGTAAGCAGTTTAACATGTATTAGGAACTTAGGGGGATACAAAATGTAGAGTGGTTGTGTTAAAACAGAAATTGGGGTTTAGAGACACTCCCAGTGAATCTTTATATTTGAAACTGAGTTCTTTTTAACTTGGTGATTAACCTAACTTGACTGTGGAGAGGCAAGACTTGAAAGCAGAAGATTTGGAGAGGAGGGAAAATAGAATTGTTTTGAGGATGGAAATTAGAGTTGTTTTTGCTCAAGACGACCTTGCAGTGAGAGGATGCTAAGAATATTCAATGTGGGAAATTTCACATATTGTATCTGTTTTGGGTTGTTTTCTGTCTGTCTTGAGAAGTTGAATTTCTGTAGAAGATAACAGCTGTCAAAGATTTGAAAGTCATTCTTCAAGGACAGGCTTGGGCTGCCCATTGGGAGAAAGAGAGAGATAAGAAGCTCAGAGGTTATAGAAAGTACGGCATTGTGAATTACTGTACATGTGCCAGGCCCTTTGATATATTGAGGACAGGAACAAGCTCTTGTACTTTTTGCCCCTCCTAAGACGGACCAAGCTTAGCAGTGTATGTGTCCTTGCTTGTTTTTGGAAGCCTCCAGTGAGGTGATGGAATAAATCTACTCTTCGCTCTTCAGCTTTGGGTTGTGGTCAGCTCAGTTACTTGCATCTATCAATTCACACATTGACAAAACCCTAGGTAACCTCAAAACAAGAGTATTATTCCTTAAAAAATATTCAGTCATGACTTGATAACTCTTAACATATAGCTTAAATGATTTGCAGGTTCTCCAAAAGTTTAACATTGTTCATGAAGTTTTGTAACTACTAAGATTTAAATCTTCATCAGTTCCCCTCTTCGCATAAACTCAGTTTGTTTACAGCTATGATTTTTCTATCCTTTTATTCTGCTGAAATAAACTCTTCATATCGTTTTTCTTCTTGCTTTCCCTAAAAATTATTATTTTAGCTTTTTAAGCCTTTTAATGCTCTCATATGCCATAGGGATGAAACAAAACTCCTCCTGACTTTGTGGGATAATATATGAGCTCTAGTATTAGTTCCTTTTTTTTTTTTTGAAAACTAAAGATATTTATTTCAATAATCTGATCAGAATTAACAGTAAGATTTTAAGTCTGTTGTCTACATCAATTTATTACAATGCCTAAACCAACGAAAAGCCTTTTTTTTTCAGAGCCAATTTCTGGTTTATTTTTTTAAGAAGTAACAGCCTTTTTAAAAACGCAGCAAATCCTGGATATCCAAGGCTGTAAACCATATTTCTTTTTAAGACCAGCAAGTAGAATATATTTGGAGACTGACATGTATGTAATAACTGTGCAACAGTTCGAAGTCTGGGATTTGTTCTATAAACACCAATAAGGGGCATATGTCAAAGGGAGGAATTTACTCTCTTTAGTTTCAGTCTCTCAATTAAGGTGTTTAGAACATGACTTTCCCAGGCAATTCTCAGCAGAAAGACAGTCTAGTCACGTAAGAAATCTGACTTAGGTGACATGACTAACCCTCTCTTTATAAAACAATGCTTTAGTTTAAATAATATGCAAACACGTTTCTGTTATTAAGCCAGTTGACAAATCTCTGTTCCTGGGCTGAATTCCTGTATGAACTTGTGCAACACATCTAAGGCTGCACAAGTTTACCTGTGATTTATGTATTGCAAGTCCCAAGGAGCAAGCCCATCTGTTGACTTCTCAGGGCAGCTCAGCACTGTACAAGATGAAGTGAGGGCACCTCTGCAGAGGCATGTCTGGTCTTCATATGGAGAGCTTAGGAAGCCAATGCTTCTCTTGGGCTTTGACACCTAAGTTCAACCAAAACTGTTTGTTGCAATTTTCCCTCTTTTGCCTGTCTATTGGTTAGACCATTCAGGAACTAATAATCTGAAGTGTGTTGGCTCTACATTACATGTCATAGCAAGCTTCCCTACATTTTAGTGAATCCCAAGACTGTTAGAAACATCTAAACTTAGCCTCCTACCTGTGTCTGCATGTGAGTTAGGTGGCTAAGCTCCATTATCCCTAGAAAGCAACTAGGCTGTCTCATTGTTAAGAGCTTTACTGTAGAATAAGACAAATTTTCTTCCAGGCTCCATTGCTTGTACTGACTACTTCTCTGTAGAACGCAATGGGATTTTGCATTCCAAGAGGACGTGAAGGCATTATAACCGTGCAGCCCTTTAATACTTGTTACTGCCATTGCTATTAAGTCATCAGTTTCAGATGGAGTTTGCAATGCCTTAGGACTTACACTTGCCAGGTTTGCCCTGTGAAATTTTCTAGACCCTTCAATTTCTTGTCTTACCTTCTTTAGCTGTGATAGAATTTTTTCTGATTCACCAGATCTAAGTCTATTTTTGTTTTTGTTTATGGTAGAATCACAGTAGAAACCCTTTTTCTATGAAGAATGAAATATTTTCAACTTATTAGACAGTGATGCCACATAAAGAAATACATATGGCTGGTATGATAGCTGAGACACTGAGAAGTGGAAGCACAGGACTTGATGTAGAGAAGTACAGGCACAGCAAGGTAAGAGGTACTGCACAGTCTCAGCACTGGAGACCTATTGGCTATAAAAAACTCACCCACGATGTCCTGTTTTCAGCTATAGTAGAGTTAATTTCTTCTCAGGAGATGTTTCAGAGCTGTGTTTTGGATTCAGAATCAGAATGGTGTTGATAATATACTGAGGGATTTGCTTGTTGCCCTGAGTCCAGATGTCGCACTTGGACACGAAAGAACCACGCAGACACCTTATCAGGAGAGAAGCAAGGAAAGGCCCCGGGGTCAGAGACCCCGAGCTTTATTAGATGTTCTTAAAAACCACCGTGGATTGGAGGGAGAAATTACCACCCCTCAATCACACTGGTCAGAGGAAAAGTCCATCAAACGTCTCCGCCTAGGAGAATGGACTGTAAACAATAAGGTACGGTTAGCAAAACATGGCTATGTTTACAGAAAAGTGCGTGAGAAACTGTTACAGAAAATGAAAACATCGAAGAGCTGAAAACTCAGGGCAACATTTGCTTTTTCTTAAGTCATGTTATCCTAAGTCAAGGACTTTTTTCTTGTTTCATGCTCTGCCAGTGAGGAGGTACACAAAAGAAACTGGGAGGGAGCATATCTGGGACAGGTGACCTGAGCTGACCAAAGGGTTATTCCACACCACAGAACATCATGCCCAGAATATATATTGGGTGGAGTTACCAGAAGGAGGTGCCAGTCTGAGTTCAGGAAGGGGGTCTGGCATTGTGCAGTGGGTGGTGAGCAATCGTATTGTGCATCACTTGGTTTTCCCTTTTTATTATCATTTTCATTTAGCATTATTATGTATTTTTACTTTATTTTTGATTATTAAACTGTTCTTATCTCAGTCTACAAGTTTTACCTGATTCTCCTTTCCATTCTGCCAGGGTGGCAGGGAGAGAGGGGTGTTAATGAAGCGGCTGCATGGAGTTTAATTTCCAGCTCAACTTAAACCATGACATGGTCATTTAAAGAAATGCAAACCTGGAGTTGGAGAAAGTTGATTTTATGGGTATCAGAACAAAGAAATAACATATAACATTCATTTCTGACTTATAATAGTCAGTAAATTGCTTATTCTAGAAACATGAAAAAGCATAAAACTGTGTTTAATAAGAAAGGCCCAGGTTTACAGCAACGCTGCAGCATGTTCCCACCAATATCCAAGAATTGAATTCACATACTATCGCTCTATATCTAAGAAATTAGTTTCCAGGCAATCTGTCTTGGCTTTTTCCAAACAGTACACCTGGATACTTTATAATAACAAAGAGACAAAAAAAGCATCTTTTTAATGAAGACTTTAATAAACTTTCAAACATAGATAAATGTGATACCATGAACACAAGCAAAAAAAAAAAAGTAATCCTAAACATATTCAGTGCTGCAGTAGAATAATGCTGTACACAAAAGCCTGTCTATCTCTACTGCTGTCTCCTGTTCTGAGTATTTTGCTATCACAAAACAACATAAATTTTGCAACAAATAACCACTTAGAGTACTTTATGCCCTATGTGATGTTTGATCACAAAAATGCAGTGTATGATACGTGATCACATATTCACTGAAAGAATATAGTCTTTAATATATTTGTGAATATGCTTATTTAACATAAATTGAATATTCTGGTATAGTCCTATAAAAATGACACTGAGATATGCTTAGACATTTTAAATATATAAACTCCTGAGCTGTGTACAGCTGTTTGCAGCACTACTGATGTGTTCTTGCTTAGATGACCTTGGTGAGTAGACAATTACTTCAAACCATTAAAACGGTTTGGAGAGAGAAAAACATGTGCATTCATGACAAGCAATAACTTGGACAGAAAAATTAACTGAAAGAGTCAAATAGAGCCTGCCAACAGATTGCCAGGTGTCCAGATTAGTTAAAATACAATGACAAAAACCTAGATATAATCTGTTGGCCAAATCCTGGGGTCAAAGCCATTTCCCTTGGAGAACAGAATTTCACATTCAAAGGTGATGTTCTCTCAATCCTGGTACTGTTTCTTTGCACAGATGTTTCCTTTTTGTAGAGCTACAGCATCCTAAATCTATGTTTCAGTTGCTTGGAATAGCAAAGATGAGAAAAATCCTTAAATGTTATTGTCCTGGGTTACAGTGTATCCTATTACCATCCTCATGAGCTGCCTCCTCCCTCCGGACTATCTCCTGTTAATGGGCCCATCAATGCCTTGCCCTGTGACTCACCATCCCACTGTGAGATGCTCTGCCCAGGGGGAAGGAGCCACACATTCCCATGTGGATATAATCAGGGGTTTGAAACAGCACAAGCAGCCTTTTCCACTGGATTCCCAGAGGAAGACCAGACCCTTCTACACCACAACTGGACCTTCAGGGGAAGACCAGATCTTTTTCTACAGAATCACTGCTTCAACAGGACCATCACTCCAGGAGGACTGTAGCCACCATTTGATCGGACTGCTACTAACCCCCCTGACTGTCAGGGGGTCAGGTTGTATTCTGACTCTGTCAGTGGGTTGTCTTTGTACTATTGTATTTATTTTATTTTTCCTATTAAATTGTATTTCTGACTTGGAGTCTCTCACTAGTTTGCTTTCAAACTAGCACAGTTATAAAAGTAACAACTGCAGAGGGTCAGTGTAACAGTAAAATAGAAAGGTAATATTTACGCCACTCGTATATGTATGCTCAAATCTTTCTGATCTCCTTTTGATGCCGATCAGTGAGACACAGCTATTTTCACAGTGCAGTTTCCAGCCATTGCAGGTAGCAGACAACTATATTGTGCAGCAATCTGAATTTCATCTCTGCTGGCTAGGTTGGCTCAAGAATTGTAATGAATGTTGAGACAGATAAACTCTGAGATAATGGTATTTCTGAGAGCCTGAAATATTCTTCTCAGCCTAGAAAATGCTGGGTCAGGATTTCAAATGCTACTGTATATTTTGATCATTGGGAAAGCAGCAAATGAATTAATAATATTAAAGGAAAGAAAGAATGCAGCATGGAATATTAGATAAAGGCTCCAGTCACCTCAAAAAGAGTAGAGAGATGCCACAGCAGTACAAGTGTGTGCTCATTTGTTTGTCTTGGTCTAGAAGAATCACTTCAGTGGAGAATATTTTTGACTGTATCGAAGTAGAAAATACTGCTTGAAGCCTGTAAAAGTTTGAAGAATATCAAATTTCAAGAAGATTAGAATTGTCATATCAGATCAGTGGTCTGTCTGTCCCAAAGTTTGTCTTCAACAGGACAGCAGAAAGTACTTGAGGAAGGACAAGTACAAGGCAAATGTGTGCTGATTGCTCACTTCCCTAAAATACCTTTCCAGCCACTAGTGATCCGTGGCCCTGAGACTTTCAGAATGACATGAGTGGTCTACTTTGTTTAATACTTTCCAATTTCACAGTGTCAGATATTCCTGCATGCAGTCCTTGATAAAAAGAAAATTGTTCAAGGTATCTAAAGAAGGTGTACATGATTTTTTCCCTTCCTAGATACACCTGGCAGTGATTGCATCATCTTTTAATTTCCATAAAATGCCCCCAGAAACGTTCATCATAGCTGCTTCATGTATTTGCCCCATAATTATTTTGTAGAATCAAAGAATATCTTGATTTGGTAAGAACTCTGAGGGATCATCAAAGTCCAGCTGCTGGCCCTGCACTGAACAACCCCAAGAATCACACCATGTGCCTCAGAGCATTGTCCAAATGCTGCGTGAACATGTCAGGCTTGGTGCTGTGGCCACTTCCCTGGGGAGCCTGTTACAGTGCCAGACCACCCTGCAGGTAAAGAACTTTTTCCTAGTATCTAACCTAAATTTTCCCTGGCACAGTTCCATGCCATTCCCTTGTGTCGTATCTCTGTTCACCAGAGAGAAGAGATTGATGCCTGCCCTGCCACTTCCCCTGGAATCTTTAGACCACGATGGGGTCTCCCTTCAGTATCCTCTTCTCTAGCTGAACAAGCCAAGTGACCTCACACACAAGTACTGTTCCTCATACAGTTTCCTGCTTCTCAGGCACCTGCAATAAGGTAGGTGTAGTTTGATCTTTTTGATACATTTCTTCTGGTAAAAATGGCTTGTAAGTGTCTTTAATTTTCACAACTTTTGTATGACAACCACTCCCTGCACATACTGGCACTTCTGTCAGTTTGAAAATTTTGTCTCAAGTGCTTTCATGAGGCTGGCAACTCTCCAGAGACACTGCCTAGGTATTCATGATTGTAAAGCTATGTTGATTTTAACTATGTGCTTACCTTCCAGTTCCAGTCCCAGTTTCCTTTTTAAAATTTATAAAAGAATTCAATAGAAAAGGCTAAAATTCCAGGATGTGAAAAAATAGTGCTTCCGTTATAATGCGAAGCTGCGTAATGTGTTCAATTTTGGCCTAGGTATTCTGGAAAGATGTGGTAGTTGTCTATAGGACAGTCCATGATTTGTTTTGGCAGAGTCCAATTTGTCATTTATGGTTTAACCTGTTCATTCATCTTGTATTTCTTTTTTTCCCTTCCTGCTGGAAATATGAAACAACTAGAGAGGAAAGGCATTAAAGATTTGCTTAAGAGGATCAATTGCACTTTGATGCACTTCCTTTGCTTGTTAAATTGAAAGTTCACATTTTATCAGTTTGAAGTATGCATAAAAATGAGGTATTCAAAAACAGAAATAAGAAAACACAAAAACTCATAGAAGCATCACACTTTTTTTTCAGATTATTACACAAGGGTAGACAAAAACTAGCAATACCAATTTTTTTCTAGTGACAGAATATGTGGCAGATTAATGATTGTTATTTGAATCTACATTTTAGTTCATTTCCCTTCAGGACATAAGTTAATAGGATATTGATGGCATTTGAACTCAGAACTACGTGTTCTGTAAACAAAGATTGTGTAAATTCTAATAGGTCATTTTGCCACCTGATCTCTGCACCCTCAAAATGTAGGTATGTTTCCTGAGAACTGTTATAGAAAATAGAAATATCTAAAAAAGACACACGCACTACTGCCTGCTTTTTCAACTTCCCAAAGGTGAAATTTCACTCCCTTTTTTATAGAAACTCTGCCTAGGGTTCTGTAAGGACTTAAGTATAACAATACATTATACTTAGCATAGCATTGCTTTAGTAGATGTTGACCTTTCTTGAGCTTATTTAATTTATTTTTCAAGTGGACCACTTCATTGTAAAAATATTACTGTTCAGCCAACCAGAGTCTCAAGATGGCAACTAACTAGTTAGTTGGTCCTTTTCTTTTTGGAAAAGACCAAGACTTAAGAAAGCAAACAAACAAACGCAAAATATATATTCTTATATAATAGAGAGCTGTGTTTTGGTTAATAAAATCCAGATTCTGGATATTGGATCACAGTGTATTCATTTGCAGGGCATATCATCTTCCCTCTGGCAGTCAATACATAGGATAAAAATACTACTACTTGCCTGTAACGTTTTATGCTGTTAACTTTGTTTTTGTTCCAAGCAGTTAAAAACAAGTAAAATACCACTATTATTTTCAGTGACATTATTTACAGAATGAATTAGTATGCTATACGAAAAAAATTACAAGTATTTAATTTTCAAAAAAAAAAAGATAATTCCTTTATTTTAAACACTAACTTCCTTTTTTAAGCTGAATATGATATTTAGTGAAACTATCATACTTTTTCAAGGCATAAGAAAGTAAATTTATTCAATTTGCAAGAGTAGGTCTTAACTGTGGTGTGCATGAGACCATTTAAAAAATAGCCCTATTAAATTCTTACGATTGAGATAAAATCACATTTTAGCCCTTTACAAAAGGGCTTCCTTTACTCTCCTGTATGTTTCTTTATTTTGTTTATTATCTCTCTTAAAATCAGTTTAATAAAAAACACCATTCTATTAATAAGTTTCTCTATTTTTTCAAGTGCTTGCAATACTAAACCACAATATTGTTTTAATAAATCTTATTTTTCTGAGTTTGTAAATCTCATTGGAGAACTTTTATTATCATATTACATAGTAAAGAAATATAGTATAAGTGTGAGCCAGCACAATGTCATTTATTACAAAATACCTTCTCACATATTTAAGATCCACTGACTTTTCCAAAACAAGAGTACCGTTTCCAGTTCTGTTGACTTTCTGGGTCATAGACTCATGTACCTTTTACCATCCATAAATTAAAATATAAAACTTATAAATATATTTTATATATATGTCTTGTGGTCTCATGATAGGTGATATAGTCCATCTCTGCAATAATATTGCTTATTTATCCTGTACCCAGGGGAGGACATTGTGCAAAAGAAAACCAGAAGAAAAATAATGAATAATAGAATTGTCTGAAAATGGAATTTTTTGGCATAGCTCACCATCTTCCTGCTGTGCCAAATTAGGAAAAACCTCAAAAAAAAAAACCCAAAAAAACCCCAAACAAACAAAACCAAAACCAAAAACTTGTTTCAACATAAATAAAGAATACAGAAATATGTTACTCTTTCAAGATAATGTGTTTTAAGATTTTTGAAAATTAAAATTCAGCTAGAGCTTGAAATTAAAATTGCAGCTGCTTAGTGTTTAGAGGTGGAGAACAGAACAGAAATTAGTTATGGTGGTGTCAGAATGCAAAGTTTCAGGGTCAGTCCTTTAGAAAGCAGCGTGGAGAGGATTAAATGATGACATAAAACGATATGGCTGCTGATTCACTGAGTGTAGAAAAAACAAAGTCCGCTAAATCAGTCTTGTAGGGATTTCAAAGACACTAATGGAATGACGGAAACTGAAACACAAGCTTAGGCCTGCTTAGAGATCAGACTAGTGATTTTCACGTTCCTAGCCCCTTTGATTTTTCTGGAGGATTTTTCTGTTTTGTATCAAACCTTGTGAAAACACAGTGAGTTTTAACTCCTTGGGCTAATGGGTGATGCATAATGGAAAAAGTGTTTGTACTAGAGAGTCATAAAAGACCTAAATTCAACATGTTAATTCAGAATTGCTGCAGGAAAGTACTTAGCTGCATGTGGAAAATATTGAAACACTTCTAGCCCAAAGGCAGCAGGACAAAATGTTCTAGGAAGTTATCAGTTGGTGGTTTCTTAGTCTATCAGTGGTAATGCCTGCACAAACACAGGAATAGGCTAGAAGTACTTTTCAGTTTCATTTTCCTAAATATAAAGAAATATGTACTTGGTAATTTATGCTGGATAGAGGTTGGTGTCTTCAGTCTTTTAGGAGAGCTGAATACATCAGGCACAGGTCAGGAAAACTTATCCATCCTCTCTGCCTTCACTCTCCCAAGGCTTGAGAAGGCACAAAGTGACATAAAGGCTGTTGAAATAATTTCTTTTTCTTGCCTATAAAATCTCGGTAGCTAAGAACTGAAAGCATTTCAGTCACCCTCCCCAATACAGTTACCTGCCTTTTGGACTACCACATATTATCAATCAGTCTGCCAAAAAACAAATAACCCTTTCTCCCACATAAATTGTGCCCAGTATTTAAATAAACTGAAAATAATTAAATTTTTTGAAAATTGTTTAATTCAGATTCTCAGTAGTGCTTGCATTTTGTTCATGACAATATGTTTATAATGTGTTAAAAGACTATTTTGAATGGAAGATAATTAGATTATCTCTCTGGTTTATAGTACTCTGGTTATAGAGTTGCTGATCATTTTAAAATAAACTAGCAACATGTCTTTCAGTATTTTTTTCTTTGTTGCTTTTTTGTTGTTCTTTGAAGAAATAGGACTAACAGTACTTTAGCAGTTTTATGCAAAAACTTCTGTGTATCATAACTGATATATTGCTTCCTTGTACCTAAGACACTAATGAGGGCATTCAACACTGCAGATGGTCAAGAACATCTTTTGGCTAACATTGCTTCCCATATTATAATAGAAAAGGGGGACAAAAGAAGAGCAAGCCCCTCTCTATACTCTGATTACACTTTCAAAATGTTCAGATCTCTCAAAGATTCAGGAGTTGAAGTTCAAAAAAGACACTGATTTCAATTATTCCTCCTTTTGAACAAAAAAAAAAAAAAGCTTTTTGCAGTATTACTAACATTCTCGATTTAACCAGGTTGCACAAAAAATATTATGTTTATATAGATTTATCTCTTAAAAAAATAAATATGATTTGTCTTGTTTAAATTGAAAATCTGAACCAAAACCTGGTGTGGTACTTCAGTTTAAGGAGTAGACATCTATAACAAGTCTTTTTGCAATCCTATTAGGTAGAAACAAATTTATCCCAGATTGTTTTGTTTAATATTAACTTGATGCTTGCAAAGATCACAAAACTAATCTCATTCCGTGCTCTTTGTATCTCCTTAGATGTTCAGTATAAATCCCATGAAATTCCGATGCCAGCGAATTTATTTTGCTTAGCCATGACATGATCAAAATCCACCTTATTTTGATTTATTTTAATAACTAGTTCTGAGCAGATGCATCTATTGAAATCTCCAGTGAAATTTCCTTTTTCTAATTTGTGCAAAGATTAGATTTTACTCCTTAAAACGAGAAGCTTGCAACTTGCTAATTTTGCTTTATATTTCTTTTATTTGGAATCTATTATTCTATCCAGACCAAGATCAGTGCAAAAGGTTAGTGATATCCATGGGGCAGATTTTGCATAGAACTCATGGGATGATTTCAGAATAAACCCATTGAGTTCATATATTTGCCTGACTTTGTTAAGTTCAGGGGTTATCTTCTCAGGCAACTCCTTCTTTCCAAGGTTACTGGGTTTACCTTGGCTGCCTATCACCAACTGCTCTCTCATTTGCCCTCATCAGCAGAACAGGGGGAGAAAATAACATGAAAAAACTCATGGCTTGAGATAAAGTCACTTTACAATGTAAAGTAAAAGTTGCGTGCAGAAGCAAAGCTAAAAGAAGAATTTGTTCACTCAGCCCTGTTGATGGACATGTGTCCAGACGTGTCCTAGGAAGCAGGTTCTGAGTATGCATATGGGTTGCTTTGGATGACAAATGCCATTACCTCAACTGCTCCTGCTCCTCCTCATTGCCTTCAACTTTTATTGCTGAGTGAGACATCATATGGTTTGGGATATCCCTTAGGTCGGTTTGGGTCAGCTGTCCCAGCTGTGTCTCCTCCTACACATCCAGCCTACTGGCCATCAGGGCAGGGGTTGCAGGGAAAGCCTTGATGCTGAGAGCCCAGCTCAGCAATAGCCAAAACACTGGTGTGTTACCAGCTCTGGTTCAGCCACAAATGCAAAGCACAGCACTGCGTAGGAAAGTTAACTCCATCCCAGCCAGACTTAGTACACCAAGGAATGTTGATACATATTATTTATGTATTGTATTCATACATCTGACCTTTGTGAGACGTCCTCTATTCTTTCAAGTTCAAATGAATTTCAAACCGATGTTGAGGAACTGAAAAAGCTTCAGGGGATAAATTTGCACAGTAAAATATTAAGCTTAATTTAATTAGATGCATTAATGATCAGGCGTTTGGTAAAAAGCAGTAGAGATTGTTTTGCTAATTTTCATCACGCAAACAAAATGCCAAAGATCGTGGAAACAATTCAGAGGAGAACTTATTAAGGAGAAAATGAAAAACATTAAAGGGGTACAAGGAGGGGAGAAGAGTTAAAAAGAAAAGAAGGTATTGCCTGCTTACTGTAAGGCAGTCTTATTTATTCTTTGGATTTTGCATTTTAATTTAATTATTGTAATCCCATTTGAAGTGCAGTGTTTTACATGAAAAAAGAAATATTTTAATGACTGAGCTTAAAAGAGAGAGAAGGGAAGGAATTAAGCTAAACTGTATTACAGAAGGTTTAGTATTGTATGTTTACTGGTTTTTCAGTGAGCTAAATAATAAGATTAATATTTAATTAATACACATTAAGGAACAACTAGCTACTTACCACTTCGTGACTGTGTCTATATCCAATGTACTTGTTTTTTTTTTCCTCATTGAAAAGATGGAGTGAAAACAGGCCTCTGTTACAATAATGTTAAAATAGCTGATTCTTGAGAAGACACCACACTGGTTGAGGCATTCTTGCAGCCACAACAGTCTTCAAGGTCAAGAGACACATCTACAAACTGATTTTTTGCTTCTCACCTTATTGAATGCAACACATGCCAGCAGCCTTTTGTTTCGCTCTCTATTCCCAATGTAGAGCAACAATGGCTCAGATTGATTTTGTATGTTCTGAAACGAGGGAATGTGTGGATGTTCATGTATACATGACCACTTACTTGCTTAAAAGTTTTGTTCTGAGATACTTTTTTCTTAAATATAGAAATTTGTGTGGTTAATGTATCTTTCTACAAAAATTTAGTTTCTCCTAACAAGTATTTTAATGGAAGAAGTGAAAGAAAAAGCTTAAAGTTCTTAAAAAATTCAAACATTCAAAAATTATACTCCTAGGAACAGGAGATTTGATATATGGATCTCAGTTTTTAAATGGAACTGTTGAAAATCTCCACCATCTGTTAAATTTGTCATTATTTTTGTATTTGTTCAAAACACATCTGTTTAAAAATGGTTTTCTAAAACCACAGCAATCGGATTGCTCTTTATTGAAAGCTTAGATTTGTATCTAATTTTCCAGAATCAAAATGCACAATAGCTAAAGCAAGAAAATATTCTTACCCTAAGAACTCATAATAAAATTATCAGAGAGAATTTTGATGAAGCAATTCCTTATGTTGGTTTCTGGTTTGTTTTTTTTTTCTCAGAGTGGCTTCAATAAAGGACACCCAATTTCATCCAGAGGCTGCCAAGTTCTCTTTGAAAAATACCATAATCAATCATCCAAAATGTTCCAGTTAATCTTAGAATCAGAGGAGACAAGGATGGAACCACCTTAATCAGATGCTTAATACTGAGTAACTCATGGTAATATATTTTCCGGTATTATAGCTAAATTAAATATTGCAGTATTAAATTGCAATATAATATTAAAGGAGAGGAATTGAGAATATTGCAAAAAGTTGTAAAGCTAATACATAACCCTCAAAAAACTAATGAATGTTGTTCACTGTTGTCTGTGATATTTTGGCATTCCTGAGTGACATGCAAGAATACTGACTTTATCAAATTAGTAATACAATATAAACATCAGCTTAGAAAAACCCAAATCTTTCAGAACTATACTGGAAATAAAAAACTTTATCTGTGACTTATCTTACCTATTTTTATCTGTGACCTGTTCAGAAATGTGTTCCTTTCCTGAAAAAAATAAGCAGAAATGATCACAAAAGATAAATATTACAGTATCCCTCCCTCTTGGAAATATTTTTTAAAAACATTCCCAGTGCCAGACGTCTATATTATTAGTGTCTTGAGTATTTTTGACTTGTTCTCCATCTGCATATACTTAGTTACACACTATGATATCTCATTCAGCAATTTGTAAAGCTGGGGATGATGTAACAGTAATTTGGGACCAAAATATTGGCAGGGCAGGGCAGGGAAGGGAAGGGAAGGGAAGGGGCAAAAAGGAGAAAAAAAGAAGCAAAAAGGAGGTTACAATCTAAATCTACACTTTTAAAATCAAGAACCTTCTTTGTTTTTCACCTTCTAAATATGACCACACTGATGGTAGAGCCTTATGGTTTCCAGGTCATAGGATGTATGCTCAGGAAAGCAGCATGCAATGGGTGATGCACAGGCATTAGTGCTGGGATGCACTCAAATCCTGTTTCATCACGGTGACTGTCTTCAGAGCTGTCTTGTACAGATCAGCATAAAAGGATGTGACCTGATTTGTCCAGCCATGAGAAAAGCTTAACACCAGTACTTAAAGTTCTAACGGTTCAAAAGCTGCAACTTCTAAAAGAGCATTTATGAAGGGAGAAGGAAGTTAGAAATGGTCTCCATTCACTATTGCTGGAAGACATATACTATTTCTTTAGAGATACCTTGATAGAAATATATTATTTCTCTAGTCCTTCCTCATTTCATCCACACAGAATTCCATTATCAGTTTCCCCTTCTAATATTTTTATTCACCTTTATATTTAAAATATATGTATGGACACACTCACAGGGTGTCATGTGAACATTGATATACCAATAACAAAGCTTCATTCATATTCATCTACATATTCAGTATTTGCTCAGTGTTATGAAGCTGGCAGGAAAGGCACGTATTTCACGGGAGATGGAATTTGGGATCATATTAATTAATTCATCACTGTAAATCACTGGGAGAGAGCATGTCTTGTTAGCTACAGTCACTCAGATAGCAATCAGTGGCTCATTAGCTTTAAAAATATCAACCTGGTTGAGGTATCATTGCTCTGCACAGTAGACTGATGAGTCACATTAGAACAAATGCTACATAGCACACAGAAAAATTGCTTTTACCCATTATCCCAGCTACATGCACAAAATCATATGGGAAAATCACTGGTAAAGACACTCAGTCAATGACCAAAAAGCACTGTAACTGACCACAGCTTTTTGCCTTAATTTACTGCTAAGTGCTACTTAGCCCCAATCCTACATGCCTTGTACATGCAATGTTCTGATTTGTCCTAATCAAGGGTGTTCAGATTAGTTCAGAAGCAAATAATTCAGCCCTGTTCATCTTTGGTGTTATCAAAAGACATTTTTCGCCCATTCCCAAAGCTTAGTTTTATGATATAAGATGTAGAAAATAACCCACAAATCCAATAGTAATACATAATTATAATGCAAAAATTTAAAAAGCGTATGTATGTAAAAGAACATTTTTGAATTGTGAACAATAACACCTTCAGTACTAAATGAGTCTCCTGTAATTAATATGGTCACATTAATTTAAGCATTAGCTGGTTTGAGCAGCTTTTTGTCCTCCAAAAAGACTACAATTTTACAATGAGACAATTATTCAGTTATTTCTGCAGAGGTTTTCAGGTACCTAAATAAATTGAAAGAGAAGAGCACAAGCAGATTTAAGTAGGGGCTCAGCATTCATAAAAGGTTCTCTGAAGTGTCAGTATGCTCAGCCAAACGCAATAGATGTAGTTTTCTGAAAGACACAATTATGCCAAGACTGTAAATGTAGGCATGAGAGCAACAAGCCTTCACTAGTTTCTCAACACTGAGCATCAAGTTGATTTTAACAGCAAACATGTGAAGGAAGAGTACACTTGTAAATTCGGGGGGATTTACAGAGTGGAAGATGTAATTAAATGCCTATATCTGTTCTCACAATTTGCTGACTTGTCAAGCCACAAACTAAGGATGTTTGCTGGGCCTCTGCCTTCTGTTTCTTCATGTGGTACCTGGAGTGAAAGGCAGCCTGGAAAATGCCATTTGCAACAGAGGAAAAATAAAGCAGTCAGCAGAAATAAAATCTCTGGCAGCAACTCAGTGCTATACATGTGTGAGTGACATAGCGTGCCCCCGGGCTCAGCCATCAGAAAACTCTATGTACAGTCCCATCTATCAATTCCTATCTGCACAATGTCCTTCAAGGCATGAATTTCTCATGTTACGCTTCTGTTAACTTAAAGGTCTGTATCTTATAATCAGTATAATTCATACTGCTATCTTTAAGCTGTTTTGGATAAATGTTTAATGTTCAAACAATTTTACCTGAGCTATTACAAATTTGAAAATATTCACTGATTTAAGTAGTCACCTTTGCAGTGAAGATCTTGGTGCATCTGGTCTTAGAGAAACATTGTATTTTTCAAGGTAATTATGGCATATTTTTTCACAGCTTAAACTACTTTTCATATGAAATGTAAACCCACCGTCATCAAAATAGATATATCTAATGACCTCTCTTAGAATGCATGCCAGCAGACTATCACTGTTCATTATTAATTATTAGATTGATTTTAATTACTAAAATAGAGAATTAATTTATTTTATAATTGGGAACATGTGATGGCATCCACAGCAGTTTTTAAGAAAAATTACCATAGTCATGGATATTCACATATAGGTTAGCTCTTTCTCTTCTGATTGCATTTAAAAAATTCTAAATGTGCTTTTCTTTGATTAGCTCAATTTGGTGGTGTGTTCCTTTGATCCCAAATATTCAACTGAACTGTGAAACCTGAACATAAAAAATGTCTGGGTTAACCTTCTCCAAGGTCTGAGTGCAGGCTGAGTGGAGAGTGACAGAGACCCTCAGTTAAATGCTTCATGCAAAAGTTGACCTTTCCCTTCCGTAATTCTTTGTTTTCCTATTTCACTATCAGACTAACAGGACTGGTCATTTTTCTCCTACACTGTAACGTGGCCTTAGTTGAAGCTAGACAGCTGACACTCTTGCTCTTTCTTCAGAGGATTTGTCAATCTGTAATCATTGCTTTGGATGTCACACAACTTTCAGGAATGCTACTCTTACTGGCAAAGACTGCTCTGTGCTTCAGAAAGTGTCCTTCATCTGTGTCTAATACTATACTTTTTATGTGATGTGAACCCAGTCCTTACAAGAAGTGTGAGTGAAGTGAAACCAGTAGCCATGCAACGGATCCCACACCACTGGAAGCATGTGAATCACAGCAAGTAGTGGCACCTACCTCCTTAATTACTAAAATATATATGGGACTTTTCTTTGGGTGGCTGGAGTGCCTTAGTTTCCTGAATTTTGGTGTGCATTATGCTTTGAAATTATGCTCATGACTTTCATGTCCTTGCTATATCTGCCAACCAGACAAGAAGAGATGATGAAAAAACCAGAAGAAATGTAGATTAATCCTACTCTGACAGCTCTGGAGTGTAGTTTTTATCTGAATGAGTGTAGTTTTTATCTTTTTTAAAGATGCTGTATCTTACCCTGATTTGAAAAAAAAAAAATTGAATATTGTTAAGGCACATAAAGCTCATCTCCCATGCATGCAGAGGAAGGCAGAGGCAGAGGGCAGCAGGGGAGCCCCAGTGCCCCAGTCAGAGACATGAGCCCCTGCCTGGCCCCCCTCCTCCCAAGGATATCTTGGTGAGCACCATCACCATAGGTCTTGCAGGATGGGGGTCATTGTTAGATGCAAGAGAAGAGCAACTTGGGGTTGTTCAAGACTTATTATGGGAGAAATTAAAGGTGGGGAAAGGGAGGAATTAAAATCAAATGGGGCAGAGAAAGGCTGAGACAACAGAAAAATAAGGACATGAAAGGTGTCAGTTGTCTGTAAACCACTTGCTGGTCAGCATGCTGCTCTGGCCATGTCCTGTGCCTGAGCAACATGGTCTGTCCTGTCTTCTCATTAAATTCCATTTCTAAATCTTTTCCTGAGTGAGGTCTTCTCTCTTCTGTGTGCAGGTGTGTTTGGGGTCTGAGTGCAGCAAACTGGAGTCTGCATGTCCTGGGCAGCGAATATCAAGCAGGGCTAGTGTCATGGGATAGCACAGCTTGGACTTTTAGTTAAGAAAAAAAATTCCACCAGCCACGGAAGTGATGTTTTTTGCAAGAGGCTGTTGTAACTTCCTCCAGACCTGATAGAACTCATCAATTGGCTAATTTGAATATTGACAACTCTGTTAAGCCACTTAAGAAGCTGGACACGCCTCTGAAAAAAAACAACACATTTAAAGACGAACAAGTCCAGGAAGCGCTCTTGCTTCCAGCCCGTGGACAGGTAACTGGGGGCCCGCTGGGCCCGGCGGGCTGGGCAGGCCGGCGCCCCAGCACGGCTTGGCAAGATCGTGGGCGCTCAGTTAAACATCTCAGCCGTTCCTGCTCCATTAGAGCAGCCCCACGGCTCCATGCGGGCCGGGATGCACCCCTCCCCCGTGCGGCCGGTGTTTGGCAGAGATCCTGTGACCACCAGGGACAGATAAGTTCAGCTGCAGAGCCCGGTAAGAGTAACCCTTTCAGCGCTGTAAGTTCCCCAGAAGAGATGAAACCTGCAGACATCAATCCTTTCCCAGGTCAGAGGAAAGGGAAAGGTAAAGGCANGAAGACCTCTGTCCCTAGAGATGAAGATGTTCCCAGAGGGAGATGAAGATGTTCCCAGAGGTAGATGAAGAGAACCTTTGCTCTTGAACAGCTCATCCTTAAAATAATACCCCATTAGCTAAGACTGAACCCTCGAAAACAGTTGTGGGGAAAGCCGTATGTCGAGGGAAGGGACTCACACATGCCAACAGAAAACCACCCCAGGCAGCTGTTGTGCTGTGACTTTGAAACCATAAGAAGACTCTTTCTTGTGGAAAAGCCCCATAGCATGGGCAAAAGAGACTCCTCTCCCTAAGTGAACTGATGAAAGACTATTATAGAGGTGTAAACTAACTGAAATAATCCCAAGTTTGTGTCTTTATGTTATAGTGGGACGAAGGAGGAGGATGGGGGGAGGAGAAGTGTTCTGAAGGTTTATTCTGACCCTTAATATTCCTTTTTCTTTTAGTTCTATTAATAAACTTCTTTATAGTTTTTAAAGTTTGGAGCCTGCTTTGCATTCCTCCTAATTCTGATCTCACAGAAGGTAAGAAATGTGAACAAAACCACTACACTTAATTGGTGTTTCCACCCGGTTACGAACTGAACCCGCTACAGCTAGCCAGTGAGTGGAGTAGGAGCTTTAGTCTGATATCTAAGATGGCTCCTGGAGAGACCAGAGGGGTCTGTGAGCTGACTATTGGAAGCTCAGGAGATTTCAGCCAGGTTCCAGAGAGTTTGAGCAGTGTGGGGATTGATTGTGAGACCACTTGTGCATGTGTGCGTGAGGCAGGGGTGGCTAGGGCATTCCTGCTGGGGAAGTACCAGTTTTTGAGTCCAGCTGCTCAGGGGATCCATGTGTGTGTCTATGCCTGTGCTGCTGTGTGCAGAGGTCTCTACCAGCAATCAAAGTGAGGTTGCGGCACTGAGGGCTTCTATGCGCAAGTGCCAGCCACTGGGAAAACTGGGATCCAGGGACTGACAGTGGGCAGAGTGTCTGAGTCTAGTGCTGGAGGGATCCACATTGTACGTGTTTATAGATATTTTCCCAATAATGGGCCTCCGTCTTGCTCAGCCAGAGAGTGAGAGGGATCAGTCCATTGGCACTGTGTGTAATCATGTGAGAGCTGCATTTTCTGTCTGTGTTGGTCTGTGCTGCCAGCTGTGTGTATACATGTGTATGCACGATGTGCATGTGTGCCTATGGGAACATGCTCAGCCTTGCTACTGGGTGGACCTGGGGACAAGTAGCAGAAGCTTCAATGCTGTCAGAGTACAGGATTTGGCAGCAACTAACGTTAAATAAATCTGACATACGCAGTGAAAAAGGATGAATGTGTCAGTGGGAAAATTTCAGGCTTTTCTTTTTCCTGTACGTTAGGCACAAGCAATAAATCTGATATCCTCCACCTGAAAGACTGAGAGTATCACCTTTGTGAAATCTCTCAGTCCTAATCAGTGAATATGTCTCATGTGATTGCTTGCCACAGCATAGGGTGCACCTCTAGCAAGCCCAGTGACACAATCTGGACCTGACTGCAATCAGCAGTAGCACCAAAATCTCACAGAAACCCAAACCTTGGCCCCGTTACACTCTTAGAATGTGTGAATGTGAGAGTGTCATCCTCTGTACTGAGACTAAATGGGGTAAAGCTACTGCAGTACCAGGTTCTATTGCTACACTTTGCTAGTGTAAGGTGTTTTGTTTTGCAGTGGAATTATTTGAAATTATAATGATGCAGGAGGTATGTGCCTCTCAATGGGATTATGCACAAAGATACGCAGGTTAATGTGTTTAGCCAGGGTGTTAGAAGGATGGTGTCCTAATGAGAAGTTCATGCATCTGCCTTTTTTTCTGACTGCTCATATGTATTATGTTACAGAGTCAAGCTTAGAGTTGTACTTACTTTATTCTTCATGTAAAACACAGATTTTGTTTCCTGCCTTCAAACACACTCTCAATCCACGTGAATCTGGCAGGTTAAAACAGGGAGATATAAGGGTTTGTATATTCAGGTTTAAATGAAGATTTCTGTGAAATATGCCTGTTTCATTAATCTTAGAAGACCAAAGGTGCAGTGATACATTATTATGGCATGGAGTTAGGCTCTATGGTACTGTCACATCCCTTTCTCCAAGCTACATTTGGCAAAGAGAACCAAGAAATACCTATGTGAATATTACCTCAAATACTTGTCGTTTAATTAGAACGACATCTCATAATTTTAAAATTTCTTTAAAGGCAAGGCATGCTCTGTAACTTATCAGAAATAAAAAAAAATAGTCTAAATATATGAAAGATGAGTAAATTAAAAATAACCACTGAAAAGAATGCCAAAATATATTAAAAAAATGTACTAATGAGTAGACTTTAAAATATATGCAATGCTTTGCATTAATTAAGCTTTTTAAGCTTATGTCAAAAAGCATGGTAGATAAAAACAGAAAATGAAATGTGGGGTAGAAAGAGGACAGAGCCATCTGCCTGCTTACTGAGGTGAAATAGGCACTTGGAGAGGTAAATGGAAGATAACAGTTTACAATTTTTGCTGGACCTTAAGCACTTTGAATCAGGCTGTTTCCCTGAGTTCCAGTGGCATTTAATGATATTTTTAGTACTTTTCTAGATGGACTAAAAATTATGCTCAGGTGGTGGTTTATAAAGGGATCTCTATTCCTCTCTAGATAGTGAACTTCGATTTATAAAAAAAATACAAGGAAATATCCCAGTGCTCAATTAAGTAATTATTCCTTCAGGTCAGAAATACCATTATACCCCATGCATTCCGTGCAGGAGAAATAACTACCCTTCTAACACAAAAAGTGCTGTTTCTTTAATCGCAAATGTTTGTAGTTAAACTTCTCTTTAAAAAGGTACCTATGAGAGCTAAGATCCATGATCATTACTCTATGCCATTACTTCCAGGTTAGGGACACCTAATACTGGCACACTGTAGATCAGCAAAAGATGTGTAAAATTGTATCACACCACCTAACTTTAGACTTCTGCAACAGCAGAGATCTGTATGTGAGACAGTTGTCCAAACTCTCTTTATAATCAGAGGAGAACGAGAGCTCTTCTAGAGAGTGATTCATCTGGCTTATTTTAGATGTCAACCTTGGGAGGAGATGAATCACAGTTTGGAAATACTTATTTGTTTCCAGTAACTAATAAAAGGAGTTTCTATAATTAGCTCAAATGTGGATGTCTCCACTGTAAATACACAAAATTTGAAGTGATGAAGCCCACCTCTAGTCCGGTAATGAGGAGTATCTTCCTTCCTGAATTGTCCTATAAAAATCAATGGTAAAGAGTGAAACAAAATTACTAATTTGCAGATGCAAATTCTGCAAAATTTATTTATTTATTTCTGCAAAATTTGCAGGATCTATAAAAATTTTGAATAAATGTACCAAAGCTTCAGGAAGTAGGGGGGAAAAAACTCCTATGTGCAGTTTCAGGGAAACTGTAGGGAAAACATGGTAAGTAAACAAATAGTTGTACTGAAAGTGGAATTAATGAAGCTTAGATTCCTTTGGATTTGTGTTTCATGTTTGATTTATTTTGTACGTGAATTTTAATATAGCTGCTGTTGAAACTCACTTCTTATTAGACATCCAAGATTCTTCAGAGACGAGAACCATCCTGACTCCCTCAACCAGAGGAAAAGCTCCAGTGAGAAGACATGCATTATTGGCTCTGGAGCAACCATGTAGGAAAAAATTCTTGCCTGAAAAGTTGATTCTCCGGTGCCTAGCAAGATATTATTGTACTTCAGCTTTGTTCAAGGGTTGATGGGACCTCTCTTCCTCACCTAGACAGCTACTAGCATGAAATGCTTGGGGATTTTGAGACCTCTTCTGCTCTATAAAATTTAACTAAGATTTGCTAGTGGATATTCATCAAAAGTAATTGGGATAAACAGAAAGATGTAGGGTTTTGCACTGATGCACCTATGCATTGACATAGGAAATAAAGGGAAAATAATAGGATGTAATTTGTGTAGGCCATTATAAAGATCCTTTCAGAAATCAAATTGCTTAGGACTTCAGGTTTTGCACCTTATTTGAGAGATCCCCTTCAGTCATTTTATGCCTCTTAAAACATTCTAAGGTGAATAGTTCAGCACTAACAAAGCAAAGTGCCACCTGCTGCTCTTTAGATGTCTCATATCAAAGTTGTCAAATGACCTGACCCAAGATGTTTATCTAGAAAATATTTAACTACTTGATTTCACGAAGGTTTGAGAGAAAATGTCTTTCTTTCATAATTACACTGTTCTCAAATTAAACTAATTTTACAACCCAACTTCCACTGGTACTGCTCTTGAGAATTCAGATATGCATTTGAAATTTGGGGGTTTTTAATATTTACAAGCTGTTTTCACAGCATCTCATTTCATTAACTGCTGGAGAACAGAAATGGATCCATTTTGTCATGGTTTATTCAATGTTTCTGAGAAAACAGGCTGAATGTAATTTTTTTCTCCTCTTCACAGCTCCTTGTTTTCCTGTTTCTTTATCAGAGAAATGACATATGGTAGTTGCAATGGTCTAATTACTGGCATAAATTCAAGAGGAAGCTGGTACTCCATGCTGCAACTCTCAACCTCTGTCAGACTCTATGATAGTCTATGTGATAGACTCCAAACCACAGGAATCTCAGGCATCTATCTGTGTATCTAGATATTTTCACTGCATGCTTCACTAGGATAGCACGGCAGTTAGACTGAAGTAGCAGGGCAAGAAACAGCCTAGAGATGCATGCATTGAGCATTGTTTTCTTGTGATGCACAGAAAGGGAAAAAATTTTGAACAAGGAAGAAGTCTGAATCCTGCAAAAGCAGGAAAGTTGTGGCAAAGTAAACGATTGCTCTCAAAGCTATGCCTATATAAAATGTTATGATTACTGTATTTGCATGAACTATGTAAAAGTTGTGTTCAGACGTGCCACATTATGACCTTCCAGGCTTTAGGCTTATTTTTTGATCTTATGTAAAGTAAGAGAAGGTTCTATAGCATTTGGAAGAAAAGTCACTTTACACATATTGCTGAGGGTACTTGGATATATGTCTCTGGTGACATGTTCAAAGAATAAAATCAATTTCAACAAATACAGCTTAGTACTTAGTCTAAAACCTCTTAGCTATAATGGTCCATACTTATTCCACAACAATCAAAATATAAAAATAAAAAATATAAAGATTAAAAACAAGTGCACGTAGGCTGAAGAAAGAAATGCCTTCTGTAAGTGCAACCTACAGTCTACCATTTCCCCTGTCTCTTCCTTCATGAGGACCATATTATTTTTACATCAGTGTAAAAATCAGTGAAGAATGATTAATCTTTTTCATACATTTGTTATCGAGTATTATGTTTGGTCTGGAATTTGTTTTGTGTTCTACCTTCAGAGTTCATTAGCTGCTGCCTTCTTTGACACCAGAACTCCGTGCTTTTCGTTTCCACCAAAACCCTTATAATAGATTTTACTGAAATGCAATTACTAGATTCTTGGGTTTATGGACCAAGACTGGCACCTTCTGGTGAGTGTATTTAAATTCACTGCAGAAATATGATATCCTAACAGACTGTGCTTTTAACAAGTTGCTATTTAGAGGTATTCCAGTATCCTAGATGTTTTTGTGACTTAGTTTAAACATGAAGTCATCATATTTCACAGTATATGTACATGAATACAATTATCCATAGATACACGAGGATTTATCTGTAAGTTTATCACTTTATTAATTAATGGTCATCAAATTGAAAAAATTATTACATATAAATTGATTTTTGATTTTGACACTAGCAAACTGGCTAATACGATGGATTTTTAAAGTACAGTGGAAGTTATTTGAGCTTATTGAACAACAGAAATAGGATTTAAACTTGAAAAACACCGTTAGTGAAGAGGTGCACTGTTTCAGGTATTTTTACTAATATATTCTAAGAAAGTACAGATATGTTTACAAAAGCTGGAATGCTGGTCATTTGGGATCACAAATCAGAGTATATTTTGCACACATTTTGGATTTGTTTGCATTAGTGCCATGATTAGAGACACTTCTGTCACAGATTCTCAGCTACCAACAGATCCCAAGATAAACTCTGGTATTTAGCTCTCCACACCAGAATAACCCATTAAATCTCCATGACAGCAAACAGAAAGTCTTCTGCAAAGTTATTTGGATGGATTTTTTAATATATAAGTTATAAATGTCACAAGGAGGGAAAGAATAAACTTTTCTTGTTTTGGGGTCAGGCAGCCTAGCTTTCATGTGCAGGAGCCATTGAAAATGGGAGCAAGACACACAGCTAGTCTCCTTGAAAAGTGGTACGTGTTGTCCAGGAGAAGCAGCTTTCTAACGTTTCAGGCAGAGATTGATTTATGCCCTCTAATCCACCTCTACAGTGCTATACTATAGGCAGAAGATGGCCTGAATTAAAAATAGAAAGTATCTGGGGGAATGTTTGAAGGATTCTTAGGTATACTTGATTCTTACCCTTTTTGTTTGTTTCTTTGTTTGTTTTGCAGGATTGATATTCCTGTGTGACCTAGAAAGCTGGAAAAATGCATAGTCAATGTCCATTAATTAATTTGCTAACCAAAATTAAAATAGCAGTCACAGGACCTGGCTCATTCAGTTCCTTCTACTCTGAATGTTGCACTTTCCCCTAGCACTAGTATGAGCCACTCACCTTAAAGGTGATTTGTATTAACCCAATTCTGGTATTTATGTCACTTTCCAAAACCACTTTTTCCTTACCCTATGTTAGTGCCAATTCCACCATTTTTTTCAAACCTCCAGGTAGTTATTTGTACAAAGAAAAGTGTTATCGAGTCCAACAGATTATTTCACATAAATCAAGGAACAGCCATCACTTGGCAATTTGTTAATGCCTACAGACCCAATTAATCAGCCTAAATGGTTTCATGTCCCATTTTCTTATCCCTTGTGTCACCCAGTCCCACCAGATTTCTGCTGAGTTAAATCCTATGTTCACTCCTAGCACCTCAGGTTCCTGCTGTGCCTGCTCCCCACACCTCTTCCTAACTAGGTCAGAATAGAGAGAGAAAGAAAAAACAGTACACCAATTTGTAGTTTTTCAGTCTCAGACAGCACCTGGCTGGATGCCATTCACATCAAGAATAAGGCAACTTGCTGTCCTTGAAATAATAGCGTAAGAGCTGCCAACCAATTGTGCTTGATGGGACATTATTACTGGATAAATTGTTTTCCTACAGCAGTACAATTCACTTTTAGGATTTACTGCAGATAACTATAATGGGAAGGTTGTGATAGTAAAAGTGAAGAAGAGTCTCATAGTTCTAATTTGAAATATTTCTATTTTACTAACATAAAAATGCTTGATAGAGATCATACCCTGGAGTGTGCCATCTATTTCAATGTCAAGAACTCTAGTAAAATCAAGCCATGTCTCCATAGGTGATTAGCTGGGAGATACAGTTTCATCCACCATCCTCTTTACCTTTGTCTAAATTTTTTATTATTATTGTTATGAAAACTTACAAGCAGTGACATGTATACTGTGGAATAGCACACAGAAATTATCATATTTTACTGTCTTGAGAATAGTCTATATTTGTGCTTACTTTTGAATTATTATAGACCCTTCATTCCAAAGAAGGCATAATTTTATCCTGAAAATACGACTTTGCACATATTTTTGTATGTTTTATTAAGGGAGCTTCCAGAACTCAAAAATAAATGTCACCAGAAAGATTTAACATTGTTAGAAGGTGAAATAACAATGAGTGATAAGATTTGTTTGCTTCCTAGACTTTGCTGAAGAACCTTGTGCTGTAATTAGCTGCAGCAAGAAAAGCAAGTTGGTCTGTATTTCTTCAAGCAATGGTCAAACCCAGCCCCAGACAAGTTGCTAGGAATTATTCATAACCAATTAACATCTGCCTTCCTACTTAACAAAAGCTTTAACATTCATAATGGGGAAAGTAGGATGTTTTCAAGATCGATATTTGTTTTGAATATTTCAGCCATTTAACACACATGCTGCAACAGTCCACCTGCTGTGTAGTATCACAGTACTTTTTTAAAATACTAAAGAATAGAAATAGAATTTGCTCCAGGTGTTTCCTCCTTAATTCTGCCACACAATTAAGAATCCATGTGCAGCCCGGAATATTAACAGTTCTCTGTCCGCAGATCAAATACAGCAGACAACATATGTTTTTTGCATCCTTCCTTGGAGACTACATACACTGGAGAGAGTAAGAGAGTTGTCTTTAGGTGAGGAAACATGAGCCAGTGCCCAGGGCATGGGACTGTGAGACCTGAAGCTGATCCTCACTTGATATTGCAACTCCATTACACCTTTTCTGTCTCTGTGACACTACACAAATTTACAGTGCTTGAAAACTGATCCAAGAGACCTAATTTTTTTTCCCTGGAAATACTTTTGAACTGCTGTATGTGAATTTGGATAGTTCAGTTTTCTATCTAAAAGGAAGATAAAGCATTGTTTGAAAAATATGAAAATATATGAAAGGAACTGTGAAAGAAAGAGATTAACATTGCTAGCTAAAGTAAAATTCATTTCTGTCCAAACTGTGGATATCTGACATTTTTGTTATCAAGGAAAAATTGGAGTTGCAAAGTGAACTTACGTGTATGCCCTCACACGAATCAAATGAAACCTCAGTTACTGCATCTTACTGGGTGTGCCCTGCTGCCTTCTCCATTCCTACCACTATTTCTCCTATCCAGGTGTTGCATAGACCAGAAGTCTATCTTAGATTTTTGGGAAGGATTTTGTGAGCAGTAAGTAGAGAGTCTGGGACAGATATTTTGTGTGTTTTCCTGAGCGAAATATCTTTTTTAAAGTTTTCTGCAATTATGGGAAGTGGACTGGATTCGATGGCTCAGCTAGTCCTCCTTCAAAACCATGTTTTTATTTTGCAAAGTACATCTTTATGACTCAGAATCAGATGCTTTGCACATGACAGCTTTATGACTGTTGTGGAAAAGTGATGAAAAAAATTCATTTAAATAGTCACAGTATAGATTTTGTAAACTCTTGAGTTAATTTTCTTACAGATAAGACATTCTATCTAAAAAAAAAAAATGTATGAAATATCTGCCACAGTGGAAAGGTGAGGATACTTCACATGCAGAAACAGAGAATTTTGGTGGTAGACATGTTTCTGCTCCAGGAATTCAGACTTGTTTTAATGACAGTAAAAACACAGAAGGTAATAGAAAGCTGTCAAAATCCTAACAAAACCACTTTCATTTAAACAACGGATTCATTTTGATCTGATTAGCTTGTTTTCCAGAGGTAATTTTACACACTGACACACAACAGTCACTTATAAGCCAGTGTAATTTGGAATATAAAGATGAATTATGCGACTCTTACACCATTCAATCTACATCTCTGCCAGACTGTTCTTCATTGTCTATACGCTACCATTTTTTTTCACTTTCATTTAAATTTTCCTTTTTATAGAGCTTCTATTGCTTCTTTTGTGAGATCATCCTCAAAGAAAGTAAATCTCTCTGTCAATAACTCTTTTTTGATTTTTCCTTTCATAATTTCATCCCTCTGCTTCTTTTTACTCCTCTTTTTATTAAGCTATAAAATTTGACTGTGCTCCTGGTTGAGTGCAACCCTCAGTAACAGTGTGTCTGCACATTCCCTACTGGCTACTCTTTGCCAGGCTATAGCACTTAGCCTTTCTCATAAACTGGTTCCTCACTACTATTGCTACTATTGCCCATTGCCGAACATTCTTCAATCCGTCTGTATTTTATGGTAATTTGGTGCCTTGAGATATATCCAGTAATACAGATACTGCACTATGTGAATATATTACAATACTTACCAGAAGCCCTAAAGAAAGGAAATTTTCACCATATTCTGATAATATTTCTCTGCCTATAAAGATGGCTGTTCCTTGGATCTGTATCTCAACTGCCTCAGGGATATTCCTGACACTGCAGTTCCTAAGCATCTCCCCTCTGCATCTCGGACTATATTATCTCTCAAAGTTATTAATTTGAGCCTCCCTGCTTCTAATGCTTATTGATCTTTTGCATTTTCTTTTGCTATTTATGATTATAATGCCAAGCCCAACAATTTCTATTTTTTCCTTTATTTGTAATTTCATAATGAGATAGCTTCTACCATCCTCACAGTGGTCCCTATCTTCCCTATCTGGGAAATTCTGTAGTGTGATTTTGCAGTATTTATCCCACAGGAGTCCACTTATATGTCATTTAATTTGAATTTTGTCTAAGGGAGCAAATTCTACCAAATACATTATTTTGACTATTTATTGCATCTATTTCTTTTTCTTTATACACATTTTTTTTTATATATATTGGTACTGTAAAAAGCCAAGTACAATTTCTCTCCAGATCCTTTTTTAAAAAAACATATTGTTTATTCAAGATAGAAAATTTTTTTTCCAGAAGCAAGAAAGTGTGATTTCTGTTGGGAGAGCAGCAACACTCTTCCCACAATGCCAACACTCGACCACACATGTTATATTCAAGTTCTCTTGGTACATGGAATTAGCTTTGAGGTTTCAGGGAGCTGTGGTGAAGTAAGTATTTGCCAGTACTCAGTCATTCACCCTTAGGAACAATCCAAGAAGAAGATATGATTGTGAGTTAATAAATATTACCAAAAAATTTATCGATAATATGCTAAGCATTATTATTATTCTATAATTCATAGACCATGGAATAATAAAATGAGAATCCATAATTTTTTACTACATTGCAGAAGGAAGAGCGTCAAGAAAAAATTGAATTGCACAGTAATTCATGTAGATTAGATGATCTGCTTGCTAACACAGTTCTGAATTTATGGATAGAGTTGAGTATTTTTACACATGTATCAGGCCTACTCTGATGTAAAGATGCTGTGAAAAGACTTCACAGCATCTGAAATTTGGAACAGTTGAGACAAAGACTGAGCATTTTGAATCACTAAGTACCAACATGAGATCTCATAGTTAATGTTATCCACATGACGCCACTTGCTTATGATCAGCAGCAGTGTCTGTCCTTTATCAGTGCCTATGAAAGTCAGTGGGCACATCCTCTGCTGGATCAGTCACCCTGACTTCAGTGGAGCCATGGTAGTCAATACCAGACATATGTATCACTCCAATGAAAATACTCCACTTCCTACTGCAGTGGGCTTTAGATCAACACCATAATTAATAAGTGAGTACATTACACCTGGAACCAAAATTAGAAACAAATCTTACAATTAAAAAGATATATTTGATTATACGTGCATTAGAATTTGTTGTCAATAATAGTAACAGACCTAATGAGCACAAACCTTCCTTCACTCCACTTTACTTCCCATTAAGGTAGATGTAGATGAGTTGCTGTTATTTGTAAGATTTTGCTCTTTCATCTCCAGGTCAAAAATGCAGGGGGAAAAAAGTGATTACCTGATTTACATAATGAAAAATTACAAAATGTTGCTCTTTCCAGCCAGCAATTTCAGCTGAAGAAACTACAGTATCAAATAAAGTTGAAATTCAGATGAACTCTTTCAATTCGCTTAAGAAAGAATGGCCCAAATACACATGAACATCTATTTACTGCTTTGCCAGTAAAATCAAGCTAGTTCTTTGCCATGGTAGAGCTCTTCTTCTCAGTCCTTTAGTAGGAAGTAGAAATGCAGCCTAGAGCTATCTGCAATGGAGTCAGTCACTTCAACTTAACCTTAAAAAAATCTGGCTGGCAGACAGGGAGCTGGTCTCCACAGTGGTAATTTCATAACAAAACACAAGTGTCAGGTAAAATTACATCTGGCAACTAGAGTCCTACCACCTTATTCATCCAGTCAGACAAATAGAAATATTACCTACAGTCCCTTCATTACAGGTTATTCATCTGAAATACACAGTAATTTTTCATTTGTTTCATATAGTTTACAACATTCATTCACATACTGTGATATTTCTATGCTTCTAATTTCAAAATCCCATTAAGAAACACTTGTTTCATGTTCTTTTTATTCATTTGTTAAAGGGACTCTATTAAAATTATCATAGCTATTATTCCAAACTATAAAAATGGAACCTGGCAGAACTGAAATCCTTGATCACTTCCCTCATCTCCTTAAAAATCTGTGCCTGGGTGGTCCAGCTGCACCTCCTAAGCTTAGTCCTAAGCAGGCCTACAGCAGATTCTAAGACATGAGATGGCTGCTTGCTTTGTAGAGCGCCAAACGACAGCAGGATGTTCAAAGTTAATGAAAGAAAATGCATTTAGCAAACAATATGTACATTCTCAACCCACAGTGGGTTTCATCTCACCAAATCTAGAAATCTGAAACTATACATTCAAATCTAAGATGGTGGCCTAGAATGCCTTTGGAGTCAATAAAGAGGAATAGGCTTCTCGCTAAAAAGAAATAGGCATGTCTGTCTCCAGTTAGAGATATCTGAGAATGCCAGATAATTGCCCAAAATAAGTGGTTTTTTATGATTGGAGCAGAGGGATGTTTTTTGCTTCTCCTGGCAAGCAGAAGTCTGCAGTGAGAGCCTAAGAGTAATGTGTCAGGAACAAGTTTGAAGACAAATATGAGGAGTGGCTTTTAAAGTGTAACAGTTTTTTTAAAGAGTAACAGTTAGGAAACACCAGTAATAGGAGCATCTAATTACCTTGCTGGGATATAGATGTAAACACAAGACAAAAAAAAAAATCTGTAAACTAAGGATTGCAATAGTTCTGCTGCTTAGGGAACAACAAACATCAAAATGGTCTCAACAGAGATTGCCCCTACACTTTTGACTATTCAACAGATTGACAGGTTTTTTACAGACTTCACAGAATTGAATTCTTTCAGTAGTACAATGCAGTATGTCAATCCTTCAGTACTTGGCACTGACTCTCGCAAAACTGAGCTTTCAGAAGCCTTGAAGTAGCACTGAATCAATGGCAAAGAGCCTTGGAGAATAGAACAGACACAGCTGCCCCTACTGACACTCTCAGCTTTTTCCACCATCATTTCAGCTCTCATTGTTCTCACAACATGCAGGTAGGGTCACATGCTGTTGGATCACCTCTGCTGGGTTAAAAAGCTCTCTTTACCTCTGTCCTGTCTGATTACACTCTCAAAACAACGTGTCAGAGAAACTGACAGAACAATGACCTGGTCAACAACAGAAAAAACAACCACAGTTTTCTCAAGTTTTTGAAGCAGCAATAAAGAAGAAACAGAAAAAATCTGGTGTGACCCAGGTCCATATATGCTAGTAAACACACCTCAGTTTCAGAGGAAAAAAAAAAATGAGGCTGTATATGTCTGGGCAACTGCCATTCCCCATGCCTCTGTACTGCTCAGTAAGAGGAGGTAGAGAAGTCACAAATTAAGCTGAGCCCCTGAAAAAGGGAGGTGAAGGAAGAAGGTGTTTTAAGATTTCTCCCTATTTCGCATTATTCTGCTCTGATCTGACTGGCAATAAATGAAAATAATTCCCTCAGGTCAAGACTGTTCTGCCTGTGATGGCAAGTGCTGAGTGATCTCCCTGTCCTTATCTTGAACCACAAGTTTTTGTTGTGTTTACTTCCCCTGTTTACTTCCCTGAGGAAGGGAATGATGAGTGGCTTGGTGAGGACCTGACATTCAGCCAGAGTCAACCCATTCTACTTACCATTTACTTCAAAGTGCTATTTGTGACATGTCCCATGGGAGTCCTCTCTAATAATCTGTTTTCTTATACAGAGGAATTCTGGACAGCTCTCATCTGATGCTGGTTGAAACATCCTTCAGAGCATTCTACAATAGTCAGCTTTTAGACTAAGATGTGGTCAGAATAATACAAAATAGCTGCTTTGTAAACCCCAAATGCCTATCCATTTGCTACAGGAATACTTGAATAGCAAATATTTGAACTACTTGAACAGTTGATTAACTGCTCATAACATCCTATGACAGCAGGAAAATGGTCCTCCTTTCACTTGATCCTCTAGCAGCATTAGTAAGTTCCCCATTTCCCTGCTTTTTATCTTGAAATCCTCTGCAGAATTTGATTACAGGGCTTTACCAACTCATCTAAGCTCTCTGGGATTTTCTTGGAGCTACTGTGTCACACTGCCAAGGGGCCTCCATGTCTTCCCCAAGGAGTTAATATAACATAAAGGTCCCTCAGCCAGCTGTATATAGTAATATGTTGCAGCGGCTGAACCAGCAGCTGTGGTGGCCGGGGGCCAAAGAGCCTAGCTATGGGGGAGACCTGCTGGTGGGCCAACTCCGAAGCTTAAGAACGCCCCTAAACTCAGTGAGAAAGGCCTCTCCCATCAGGCTTCGTGGTTCTATGTAGATTAGGTCTGTCGGATTGGCCAGAAGCCAGACGCCCCTTGTATCCCTTAAGAGGATGTAATCCAGCCCCCACTCCGCCCCCTCCTTCTCCCCATTGGTTGTTGTTGTGTTACCCCGCCTCCCTTCTGTACCCCTTTATAAGTGTGTCACGGCCGCAAGCCAATACTTTTTCATTACTGGGATCCTTCGTTGCAGTTTGGTAAATAAACCCTTCGGAAGTCTATATGGGGGCCGCCTCTTAACTCTTTGCCTTTAGTTACGCGTGAGCTAGCTAGCTCAGTGTGAGCGTGTGCTGCGTGGGTGAGAGCTGGATTACGAGTGTGCAATATAGCACTGCCGGGGGTTCCACGCCAAGGAACGCCTCAGGAATAAAGCAGCAGCTTCTCCATCTAACACCCACATGGCGATACTAGGAAGCTATGTTTGGGTCCTTCTGAGTTTGCTTCCACTTTACACTACCAAAGACTGGCACAGTCATGATCCTGGCCAATATCTAGGAAGAAAAGTAGGAAGACACGATCTGAATAAAATAACCATTCAGGACCTCAACATTAGGATAAGAACAAAGACCTTGATTCTGAGGTGCACCTAGTGCAACATGATCACTTTAACCCATACCATAGCAAGTGAATGACCCTGTGGCGTTGTCCATAGTCAAGTCAGGACAAGTGACAGTGCTGGACCCTAAGACCTGCAGACACATGTAGTGTTCTTAGCTACCTTTACATAAATATTTTTCTCTTTGGGCCATAAAGTGTGCAATAGGAGAATGCATTAGAGCAAGGTACTAGGGAGGCTTGTGCAGTTGAGATGCCAAGGGCTGTGGGATAGCTCTCCTGCCATGGTGTGTATCTGCTGTATTCTATATAGACAGAGCATAAACACCCTGACACGTGATCAGCTTAAGGATGAGCTTGTGGGTCTACTTGATCTGACACTCTTCAGAATAATTACCAGACACAATTACCACAGAAGTACAGTCTCAGAGTACCATGGGAGCATTTCTGTTTCAATCAGTAGCACATTACTTTTTTTATAGTTTTTACATGAAAATTTACATATCTTGTTTAATTCACTGCTACCTTCCAATCTTTCCAGACTCTCTTCTATTTTTTTCCAAACTTTCTCTATCAAGAATTTGTCAGATTAGCTTTATTTCTGTCTGCCTTCTCTCCCAGATTTGATGTCTGTCTCTTTTTCTCCATCTAAAATAATTTCCTCTTATCTCCCCCTTTCACCACTCTCTCAGCCAAATTCCTTGAGGAACTGATATGACATTAGTAGGATATCACTTCATTTATGATTTTGTCATATTTTATATCTTTCTTCACCTTTGTACTTGTTTAATTGTTTAGATCTTAGAATCATAGAATTATTAAGGTTGGTAAAGGCCTTTAAGTCCAGCAATAAACCTAACACTGCCAAGTCCACCAACAATACATGGGACAGGGGCTTTCCAAATTTTATCTGTGCTTACCTTACTGGAGTCCTGTTCTCCAGTTATTCTACATAGTAAAAGTTTATGAACAGTAAATAACATCACTGGGAAGCTTAGATCCAAAGAAAACATGAAAAAGCCTACCAGACAATGGAAAATACAGATTCAGTTCTGCCATCTACCACAGACCTCTGTGTCTGTATGACCAAGCTACAAAATCTGGAGAAGTACCCATTTCTCAAACTTTATCTGTCCACACACTGAGAAAACAGCTCTTCTGAAGATGGACAGCAATGTTGTTACAGAAAGCCAAAGGAAATCTCAGTCCCTCAGCATGGTTGTTATTTGAATAACTTCAGAGAGTCATCTATGAGACTTTGAGAAAAACAGCATTTAAATTTATACCCACTATTTAATAAGTTACTAGAGGAAGAAATGGATGCATTGAATTTGGGGGCTTTAGGAGAGCAGGTAGGCCGGTGAGTTCAGCAAAAGTTAAAGAATGTTGGTTGAATTAAACTCAGCAGAGGTTTACTGCCATACAGGAAATTACCGTGTTCAAGACAGAAATTACAAATACCAGTTAAAGGAGAGATCTGACATGAGTTCATTAAGTCATTTGATTTCCAAAATTGTCTGCTTTGTTTCTGGCTCTTCACCAGTAGGTAACAAGAAGTGGCAAGGAATCAACAGTGCTGCTAGGCTTGCAAACCATATTAATGATTTGCCAGATATCTTCAGTGGAGGGAAGTAGGAAAATGACAAGTTCTCCCATCATCATTCATGTTTAATCTAAAATTTTCGTGCAGCTACAGGCTGAATGCCAGAGGATTTTTTAACCAGTAGAAGTTACAATAATCAAAACACAGCCTAGATAGTTCGCTATAAATATGGATAATGTACAAAATTGCATCCTCACGATGAGTCAGTGATTTTTTTCCAAACAAAAGATATGAATGCAGACCATTCAAACTCTAGAGCAAAATTATCATGGAAAGCTAGATTGTTCTGTCTGGATAGAATGTCGTACTTGCTCTAAGGAGTCCTGATTTAGCTTTATTTAACATATAACTATCTACTAGCTATCTTGCTATAAAGTGTAAATAATAAATAATGTTGTTGTAAAACCCATGGGAAACCTACTGATGTGTTTTCTTTACATTGAATCAGCATAACATTTATAAATAATCAACTTATGTGTTGTCATAGTGTTCAAATGCAAGATGAACTATAGCTATATATATCTAGCTATATAGCTATAAATCGGTATTAAGGTGATAAAATATGACACACTAGTCACACAAACACATTTTTAACAGTTCAAAAACAAGTCAGTTACCTCTTAGAAGTGAAATACTTTTATTTTTAATACCTTTATAAAGCTTCACAGCTTTTTAAAAGGTAAACAACTACAGAATAAAACTAGTCAAAATTTTATACAAAATTGTGATTCTAGAAAATCAAAGCATTTATTAGAGATTACTTCTTTACCCAGCAAAAATGATGGAAAGAATTAAAAATTTTATTAATTTTACTTAGTTCTGTTTGTTTATTTTATTGTATTATTTTATCTCATTTTGCTGAAATATTATGGGTAATTAAATAAGAAAAATATAAAGCATCATAACACATCTCAACAAAGTAAAATTATGAAGTTCAGTTGAAATGTTTTGGAATATTTTGTCTTATTTTGCATGAAGTTCTTCAAAAGTCTTTCTATTCCACTCGAAATACACAATTATTTACGTTGTCTATGTAAACAAGCTAAGCAAATATTTATCAGCTTCCAAAATATGTGCTTGTTTACACAACTTAATAGCCTTAATCTGGCAAGATATTAGTTGAATGCTATCCTTTGATGTAAGTTTAAAGAAATTGGTTTCAGAATATTGAAATCAAGCAATCAGAATGCCCCACCCGACCATGCACACTGTTGCTAGCTTTGCTATGGGACAGGTCAGTCACATAATTCATTATTCTTTGACTGTGACGTTTTCTTACTACTGTAAGAAAACATTTTAAGCAGTACATTTAACAAATTGATAAATAATCTTAGGGTCACATAAGTTTAAGTCTAGTAAGTTTGGAGGTCTTTTTCCCCAGCTGAACCTCTCTATGAGAAATGCATTTAAAACCAGTTCTAAAGCTCAAAGTAAATCAAAGAGACTATACTTGAGTGCTTTTTTGGAATTGTTCTTAGTGGGGTGTTATAAATACATATCTTGTAGGATTAATGTGTGATAAATTGGAAGTAATAACACATTTTATACATTACTTTTTAAAATTAATGTGATTGGAATGTTAAAATAATTTTCATTGTGGGACTGCGTGCGAACACTGACAATTGTACATCAAGGATGACATCCATTATTAGAGCATAATTATCAACTAGCTTTATCATAGAATTATAGAACCCTACAATAATTTGGCTTGGAAGAGACCTTTAAAGATGATCTAGGCCAAACCCTCTGCAATGAGAGTGACATCTTCAACTAGATCAAGTTGATCCTATCAACCTAGCGTTTCCAGGGATGGAACACTTACCCCATTCTGGTCAACTTGTTACAGTATTGCATCATTCTCATTGTAAAACATTTTGTCATTTTATCTAGTCCAAAACTACCTTCTTTTCTAAATGGTTTCTAAAACCATTCTTCCTTGTCCTATCCCAACAGGCCCTCCTAAAACACTTGTCCCCATCTTTCTTGTAAGACATCTTTAAGTATTCAAAGGCTGCAATAAAGTCTCCACAGAGCATTTTCTTCTCCAGACAGAACAGCCCTATCTCTCTCAGCTTTTCCTCATTGGAGAGGATCATCTTTGTGGCCCTCCTCCGGACGCACTTCAACAGATCTATGTCTTTCCTGTACTGAAGACTCCTGAACACAGCACTCCAGGTGGGCTCTCACAGGGCAGAGCAGACTGGCTGAATCACCTCCCTTGACCTGCTGGCCACATTGCTTTTGATACCACCCAGGATATGGTTGGCTGAGATGTGAGTGTACATTTCTGGATCATGTCCAGCCTTTTATCCACCAGTACGCCCAAATCCTTTCCCCCAGGGCTGCTCTCAGTAACTTCCTCCCCTAGACTATACTGAACTGGGGGATATGACTTCATATTTGAAATAACTTACCAGCATTGTGCTTATAAGGACACAATTGAATCCAAAAATATCTCTCTGATTTAGCCCAGGAGATATTGCAACAGAAGATGCTCTTTAAAGCTTTCTGATTTAACATGGGAGCAATGACAGAATTAGTTTTTCTTCTGTTCATGTGTATAAGCCATGGTGGGTATACGTGGAGTCAAGAAGCAGCACAGTTGTACTCACTGATGAATGCAAGATGCCTGAGGCAAATAAGGGCTTTGGTGCATGTTCTTTAGGGATACACCAAGGCAGAGGTGTTAGAATGTGCCTGAAGGTGAAACTGAAGGAGGTGGGAAACAGAAGGATGCTGAATATCTGGACTTGAAATGAAACGCACAACTGTTACCATTCAGGAGGAAAATTAACATAGTGAGCTCCTTTTTGATAGCACTTAACGGTGAAATGCCTTTCTACATTAAGTCAAACTTGACAAGTCTTGATTTATCAGTATCTTAAGTACAATGATACAGCCACTGAAATGCTACATGTGCCTACTTAAAAAAAGAAGAAAAAATCAAGCCTGCTAATGCCATAATAATTAGCACATATGAGTGCATGATTATAGCACACAAGAGAAACTCACAATCACAAATGAAAACCCGAGACATACATTAATGGTGTCTGATAAGTGTTTCAGATGTGGAGATACCTCATAAAATCTTATTATTTGAGTATTACATAACCTCACTCCAATAGCTCTTCTCCGTATGAGGAATACATCATATACAGAATCTTCTGGGGCATCTGGAAAGAGAAATAGGTAAGAAAACAGTTAAAGAGATGCATGCTTTTTTCATCTATATTTAGCAGGAAATCCTCATCTGTCTTTGATTTCATATGTTTCTTATTTAATAGGCCTGGCTTAGAAAAAGCATAACCAAAACACACAAAGGTTCTCTTTCAAGTCTGTGAGTTACAATCTTCTTGGATCAAAACTATTGACATGAAATGCAGCTTCACCTTATGTGTACAAAAATAAAAGTGTTCTGCTATTATTTTTTTCTACGAGTACTGACGCACAATCCCCAAAGTGGCACTGGCATCACACAGCTCCTTCTCTCCAGTTCTCTACAGGTCAACATCTTCTCTGATATAAAATGTAATTATTTTAAAGGAAGTTCACGTAAGAATATTCACTCATTCAATTCCCACTCACCGTAATTTCTGATGCCCTCCTTGGCCCCAAGCATTTTTATCTTTCCCTCTAAGGAAAGAAAGACAAATAAACCAAAAAATCTCTAAGGCAAATTTAGGATTACATTTAAGTTAATGAATTTTAAATCTGATCTTGATGGATGAAAACTTAAACGTAAGACAGCAGTGTGCAGTTGCAGCCCAGAGATCTAACTGTACAACTGTATCCTGGATGGCATCTAAAGCAGCATGACCAGCAGATTCTCCCCCTCTACTCTGTTTTTGTGAGACCCCACCTGGAATACTGCATCCAGCTCTGAGGTCCTCAGCACAAGAAGGACTGTAACCTGAGTAGGTCCGGAGCAGGGCCACAGAAATACTGAGAGAGATGAAACACATCTCCTATGAAGAAAGGTTGAGAGACGGGGTTATTTAGCTTGGGGAAGAGAGGCTCTGGGGAGACCTTATCACTTAGAGAAGGGGTTTATAGGAAAGATGAAGAAGAATTTTTGTGTAATGAGTGCTTATAAAAAAGGTAGAGAAAGACTTTTTACCAGAGTCTGTAGTGACAGAGCAAGAGGCAATGGTTTTAAACTGAAAGAGGGTAGGTTTTGACAAGTGTTCTGGTTCCAGCAGGGGCAGGGTTAATTTTCTGCAGTAGCTGGAAGGGAGCATAGGTAGGACACAGAGGTTATTCTATACCACCTCACAACATTGCCGGGGGCAGGGGGAAAGGACTTTGTTCCAGGGAGAACAGGTTCCTTCCTGTCAAGCGAGTGTGGCAGGCAGTGTTTGGGGTAATGCTGGTTCCGAGCCGGAGGGACTGGTCAGAGTGGCATGGCTGCGGTCAGAACCCCCAACATTGTCCATTGTTGGGGGTTCTGGGGTGAACAATAATGTTTCTTTCTTCTTGTACCATCTCTCATTAATTTTCTTGGTGTTACTGCTTGTTTTCTTATCTCATTTTTGTTTCCAGTAAATTGTTCTTATCACAACCCTTGATCTTCTCCTTTTGTTCCTCCAGCGCTCCTCTCCAGCCTGCCACAAGGGGAAAGGGGAAGAGGAGAGAGGGAGCAAGGAACTGGCAGCATGGTTTGGAGGTTCAGTGGGAACAGTGAATTGAGGAGTACCATTCCTAAAAAAATTCCGCAACAATTAGACTTAAGGAAGAATTTTTTTACAGTGAGGTTGGGGAGACATTGGAACAGGTTTCACAGAGAACCTGTGAATGCCCAGTCACTGGAAGTGTTCAAGGCCAGGTTGCACGCAGCTTTGAGCAACCTGATCTAGGGATAATTGTCCCTGTCTGTGGCAGAGGTCTGGAACTAGATGATCTTTAAGATCCTTTCAAACCAAATCATTCTATAATTCTATAATAATTAAAGTCACCTGGTCCAGATGGAGATTATCCGTTTGCTTTTTTTTCACTCCACTGACAAAGTGTAAGTCACACTTTTTTTTAGACAGCAGAAAAAATGTAAGATGCCTTCCACAACTCCACAGCAAATAAACATTTCAACAGAAACTTAATAATAGTAAAAAGGAAGTTTTCTCTGTAGAGTTACAGGAAATTAACAACATCAAATAGTGTTTAATAAAACTCAAAGAAATACAAAGTTTTGGTCAGTCTACAGAAGCAAATAAAGGATGAAACTAAAAGGTTATGTGACAGAAAATTCTTTCTTGATCTCTTGCTTTTATTTCAGAATTCTTACAGAGGGTCTGTGAAAGCCTTTGTAATGCCAATCTAAAATTAATTTTTTTTCTGAAAAATATGTAGTTTGTATTGGTTAATTAATTAGAGAATATAAATATAAGTTGTCCAGAGATCTCAGAATTGAATACAAACTGTAACATTTTAACAGTAATACTGTTTAACCCTTGGAACAATTGCCAGAAGCTTGACAAATATTTGTAATCTGAATATTTTAATTATCCATTAGAGATGTGCTTTAAGATACATGCATTGTATTTTGTAAAAACAAGTTCCAATTAACCTTCATTTACTTCATTTATAGGACAATTATGATTCTGTGATTTGGTATTTGTTTTCATATTTTTGCCCAGGGGAAAAAATTAAAATGTTTAAATTAAGGGAAAGAGGAATACAAACTTCACAAATTCATAATGATATAATGCAGTAGCTAACTGAAGACATTATTAATTTATTAATTTAGCAACTATTCCTAGGCACTGAGATATCCCTGAGCGATCTGTGTGCTGGAATACTACAATGCCATGGATGACTAATTTCACTTACAAACGCTCGGATTATAATTGAAGTAGGTGGCTTGGAGCACAATCTTTTCTAACTCACAGAAAGAACTACTTTCTTTAATGCAAGCTGAAAGACAATCTTGACTGTGAATATTAAGGGAAAGTATCTCCACTGCTAAATTATGATTTTCACTGAGTATGCTCTAAGGCTTAAGTAGTAAAAAAAATAATTGTCTTAAGAGGCTACTATGTGAATTTAGTATGTGAAAGAGCTCTACACTTCTAGAGCTTCTGTGCAGAGCAGCTGTGTTAATTGCTCTGCTTTCCACTGTCCTTAAGGTGCTAGAAGACCAGGCCCCCGGCTGGCAAAAATTACAGTAGCCTGTAGAGAACACCGTATTATATCAGGTGCTAACAAGACAGAATTGTATTGGGAAGCAGCCTTGTTCCCATTTTTAACATATCCATAAGCATTGCAACAATTGTGAGCTGTGGAACAAGCATTTTGGCCCAAATAACCATGTACTGATCTAAAAACTTAACTGAAAATTCTGGATGAGAGGGCAGAAAATAAATTCAGAAAATGAAGTGTCATATACATGATAAATGTACTTGCTGCAATATGTGTAAATTTAACAGAAAGAAAATAATCCATATGTGTAAATTCTATCATTTTTATCTAACAGTTTTTGAGAGAGAAATCTAATCAGAACTGCTCCTTAAACAGCACCTGAGAGTAGCAACCTCAGCATGAAGAGAAGTTGAGTATCAGGGAAACTCAGCTCTCTCAGGAGTGCTTTTACTACCTAATTGCTGATCTACAGCTACATTAATACCAGCATGGCAAGCTAATAACCATCATTATGTCACCTGTCTTTGGGGTGACATGATTAAACTCAGGTTTTATTTTTCTCTGCTGCAGGTTGACCAAATCAGGTTAATTTTTCAACTAGTGGTTAAAACCAGAACCAAGCAGTGCAGGCAATATTAAAGGTACTGCACAGTGCAGATATGCAGAGAGCAGAACTGTGAGAAGTATTATTTTATAATTAAAGAATGGAGAAGGTGGCTAGGGTGTTTGATTTTTTTATTCACTGAACAAGAAGGCACCGAGCAGAGCTATAACAGCATGAATAGAAAATACTTCCTTTTAAAAAGAATAAACTTTTCCTTTCCTACTCGACTGCATGGCCTTGGTCTGAGTGATCAGTGTTGAAGTTAGCACATAAATAAACAGAACAATAATATAACAGACAAAGATGAGGTTTCAAATCCTTGTAAATACATCAGTTTCATTTGACAGTGACCTGAAATTTCAGTTCTTACACTGAGGAAACAGAGAAAATAACTGCCGTGGCATGGGGCGATGGTGAGTGCCACAGCCTTCCAGAAGGGCCCACAGTCAGGGGAAGCCGCTTTGGTGCAGGGGGCTAGACGAGGGCAGCAGGCACCCACACTCTGATGGAGCGAGGCACGCACACACACAAAGAGAGAGACGAGGCAGCAGCCAGTGACAAAGGAGGCGGGAAGGGTCCTTCATATGGGTTCCAGAGACGAGGTTTATTGTAGAGTATCCAGGGACAAAGAGCCAAGATGGAGGGCAGGATACAGGTTTATAGATGGGGAATGGTGGGTGGGCAGAGCATCAGGGACAATGGGTTGAGGGCCAGGGGGCGGGGTAAGGGAAAGAAAACCAATAGGGACACAAGGGAGGCAGGGCTAAGGGACAGGAGCCAATGAAGGGTACAACCAAAAAGAAATTTCTAGAGGGGGCACATACATGGAATAAAGGGGTGGGGAACACAGAACCAATCCTAAACAGAGGAAATACATACATTAACTTAACAAGTGCAAGGTCTCTGAGAACTCACTCTAACATAGAGGGATGTCATGGCCTGTGGGCCATCCCACCAATGAACCTTCTTCTTTGTGGGTTTTGCAGGCCCTTTGCTCATATCCCTATGGAATACCACAAATAACTACAATTAATATACTTATTTCTCATTTTCTGTCTTGCACCATCATTCTTAGTTTCAGGACACAAATTGCAGTGAGGTGCCCATGTGAAGCCATACTTTGAAGAGAGCTGTGCTATCAACCCTAGCCTAACTTCCATAAGAACTCTGAATTCCTATGTCCCCCTACTTTTTACCCAGTGGCTTCCTGTCCTCATACAAAAGAAACTTCAATTGAAGCTACTACTGGTCTCTGTTCTCGTGTTCCGTTCCACGTCTAGTTGGCTTTCTGTTCAAATTGTCCTGTTGTAGCACTGGAGTTAGTCTAAGAGGACACTTTTTCAACTTTTTCAGTTGGACTAATCTGTCTTCCTTAAGCTTTTCTGTAACTGCCTATAGAAAGAGATTATTTTCACCTAAAGTATACCTGGAAAGTCATCCTTTTTATGTGCTGCAGCACGGATATTTACATAGGACAGCAGTGTAACGGTACTATTCTGTAAAATATTGACATATCATTAGGTTTACTTTAAAATTTTAAGAATTAATCAGAACATTAGATTATTACATAAAACACAGTAATAAATATTCAATTATCCTGTTTCTAAAAAAATTATACAAAATTTTTCCACATTGTATTCTTATTATCCAAAATGTCATTAAAATCAGTGTTGCAAGAATCCTATTGATTCAATGGCACTTTGCTACTTAACAGAAACATGGAAAGGTAATACTTCACCTGATAATGTTTATTAAACAGAGGATAGAAAATATTTTAACAAGGCCCAACAGGATGTTTCTATTGTCTTACATTAAATGATGTCAAGGAATGTTTCCAGACAGTGGAGTTTGCTCTGTACTCTTAAACTGCTGGAATGATCCTTGACACACTTTGACCCAACTTAAATGTCAATCTTGCAAAGAAAGATCTCAGGCAAGGTGTGGTAGTCAGCATGAACCAGGTAGAGTTCTCAGTGGGCACACTGTAGAAATTTGCATTAGAAAATTAAATATCACATACGCAGCTGCTCCACACCACTTGGCTTCAGTGCCAGAGAACAGTTCCAGAAATCACAGAGGGTACAACTTCAGAATTAATTTAACGTAGCTGGGGTTTTTCCTGACCACATTGGACAAAAAATTCAAATAATTTTCCCAGTGAAATTCTATGTAGTTCTTCTGTTGGGACCTCACTGGCCAAGTCTCACCTTTTACTTGCTCTGTCTACTGTATCCTTACTTCTTCAGACTTTGAATGAACATTGGGAAGCCAGTGGGCAAGGTGCAGGCTACCTTTTTGGTAGCTTGCAGGAGAGCCAGCAGAATGGTTCTCCCTGAGCTCAGGGGAAAACACTTTAAGACATTAAGAGGGGAGGAAGAGAAATGAGGTTATAATTTCCCTCTCCTGAAGACACATAAGTCAAAAGCTGTGCAAAATCCCATCCTCCCCTTTCTTTATTGGATATAATATGGAACACTGAGGAAGTAAGCCAAGAAGAGTTAACTGAAAAGCTTCTTACTTATATTTTAAATTAAAATGGCTGATAATATATATCTATATCTATATCTGTATCCATATCTGTATGTATGTCTATATCTATATCTATCTTTTAAGCACAAGATAATTTTTTGAAAGTGTGGGTTGGTTTTTTTTTCTTTTATCAGAAGTTTTCAGCTTTTTTATTTAGCTGTTTAAAGGTGAGAAAAAATAATCCCCAAATTAAATTGTTTTAAGCCCCTTAATAGATGCCAGTTTTCTACCAACACAGGATTCCAACCCTATTACTAAAGCAGCATTAGTACAGCTAGAAAATTAGTATCCATGTCAATAAAAACTCTACTAGGTTAGTGATTTTACCGTATCACAGACAGAAGTGTCCTTCTTAAAAGACACTAGGATTCCTTTTTTTTTTCCCTTTTGTCAGTTCTAAACATCAATTAACCCTACAGGACAATCAGAGCCTAGCTTTGCCTGTATCATTTTGTTTCCGTTACATTTTTTAATGGTTAAGCTTTTTTATTTCAAGCATTTGCTTGCACAGATAAGAATTTTATTCAGATCTCTATGAAGCCCCTTGTAGAGAACATATCTGAAGCTGATTTTTGAAATATAGCAAAGAGCCTAAAATCACTCTCAGCAGACTCTATATTGGTCATGGTTGAGAGCTGTGGAAGGAAAGACCTAAGAGAAAGAGCTTAGAGGATAATGAAACATTTTTACCTGAATCAGCTTTCATAGCTGGTTTCATTGCCTGTAATATTTTCTGGTTTTACAGTTCAGTCTTTACTTGTTATTTACTGAAATATTCTGTGTGGTATGTACATAATATCTTGCTGTAATTACTCACACCTCACCACAAAGAACCCAGGTTTAAGTCTGCTGGCATTTCAGAATGGAATGTCTATAGATGTTTAGCTTCATCTCCTTACACCTTGGTGTCACAGGGAAGATGAAATTTTCCTGAAACATTTATTAGAATTAAATTCTTATGGTGCGGTTTTCTGATTTCAATGAGTTACAAAATGTTTATTCCAGTTTAAGGCTTGGTCAACGAACAGGCAGTAGTGCTTAAATACTTCCAACACCAATGTGGTTGGGACATCTACATGGTTTTGTGGGCATGGGTTTCAGTTTTCTGAGTAGGACACAAAGATTTACTATTCCATGCAGAATCTTAACACACAAGTAATTAGATTCCCCAGGAGCCCAGACTGATGCACTATCTTGTCTTGAACATTAGCTAGAACAAGGCAGTTCAAGAGGATAAAGAGATAACGACAAGTAAAGTCCTTGAGTGCCCAAACTACACAGTATTTGGCATGGCATACAGAAATTATGGAGTCTGTGTGGTATCCCAAATAAAATGTGAGGAATATCCCAAATAAAATGTCAGGAATTTGAGCAGAAGCATTGTCTCAAGGAGCAAAAAAAGATGAGGAAGGGACAAAATACATTTGTATCTGGACTGAAGTCTGTCACCAGGGGTGCTTTACCATTACACATCCTGGCTGGTGTAAGGGAAGAGGCAGGTAACGTGTCAGGGGCAGAGACATTTCTTGCCTTACATGTTCCAGCTAGATCACAGCCTTTCTCTGGCCTGATCACACACTTCAATCCGGGACACTGCAGCATAACCTCCTCTTTGGATTACAGGAATCTGCCCTAACTAGTGGGCTGCCATCAGCACCAAAAAGCTTTCTTGCTTGGAATGCAGCAGTCAGCAGCTCAGGAGCTGACCAAGTGTCCCTTGGAGTAAGTGTAACTCCACTGATGTCATTGAGTTTGGGATCAATAGCAGTTACCAGAAGTGTTGAGTGAGTAAAATCTGTGTACTGCTTGTGCGCCTGAATTGCATGTTAACATTTACACTGCAGTGAACAGAAATAATGATTGGAAGGGAGGCCACAGTGTGACTCAGATTATGTGTTTTTGAAGGTTTCCCTGTAATTCTACACATTGAATCCTATAAAACTGTGCACCTGGCTCCATCATTTCGCAAACACTATATTCTTATACCGAAAAGAAAATAAAATAAAGAATAAGTATTATGAAAATTTTAAAAATATTTTGCTCTTACAATTTTGTTTTTATTATTGAGAAGCAAGATGGCATTATAATGAAAAATACTTGGAAATTGAGAAGTCCCGTACAGCTTTCTTGTACTCCATTTATCTACAGGTTACTGCTTCACTAATCAAATCATTTCATGTAAAAATATCCATTTTCTCCAGGAGTCACTGTCTGTGAAGGTAGGTCAGTGACTTACCTCTGCACTATTGAATTTCAGCATAATGCTTCATTACCTTTAACACCCACCACACAAATACACAGAACACCAGCTTATGCACACTTTGTAGCACCACCCTTTGTTCACCAAGCTTTTATCCAGGAAGCAAACTGACCCCACAAACTTTAATTTATTATTTTCTTATGGCACCTAGGGAGATAGTGTGGGAGGTCCTTTGCCAATTATTGCCACTGCCAGTCAGGCAGGCTCCACCTCAGAGGTGGAAAGCTCCTCCTTTGAGGAGGATCCCGAGGGCAGCACCCCGGTCTAGGACCTCCCCCACCATCTCAAAAGTTCTTTTGTGTTCGATGTGTTATTGGTTGCTGGTTATTGTACCCTCCTTTCCGTTAAATTTATTGGACCCTGGATCCCTGTACCCTCCCCTTGCCCCCTATCCCATTGTCTGTTTCCCCTGACCCCTCCCAGTTTGGGCTTCCCTTAAAACCCTCTGCATACCTTGGAACCCTCGGAGCTCTCGCTTGGACCTCTGCCTCCCGGATCCGTTCGTCCTATCCCTCAATAAAGGAGATCATGGGGAGACCCCCTCCTGCAGCCCTTTGCCTCCTTTGCCTCTTTCGCTCGCGTCTAGCAGGCATCTCGCTGGGAGCAGCTCCACCTCGGAGTGAGTGACCCACAATCTGCCCTCGAGACCCCCCTGCCCCCTGGCAGGCTCTTGGGCCCTCGGAGCCGACGTCCTCGGTCGAGGGAAAACCTGCAGCCGAAAGGCAACAAGATAGAGTCCTTGGAGCAGGTAACAGTAGATGAGGGTAGTGATCTGGGGAGATGGATATTGTGAGGAAGAATCAAAACTCATGAGTGGGAAATGAAGATGTGTCAATACTTTGTTATTTAGAAGCATTCTTTCTCACATTCTTCACACAATTCCCTCAAACTCAGAGTTAAAGTTTTAATAAACTTAAGACTATCATATATTCACTTTAATTGGAATTTTTCTAGAGGTAGCATTTCAGCTCAGTTTTTTTAAAGCCTAAACTTTCTGTCCTTACTAACCCTCTCTGAAACAGAAGTGAGGGGTAGAATTCTGACCCCGATTGAGTGATTGGAAGTCAGAAGGGCCAAATTTCATCTCTCCAGATTTGCACTGGTAATGATGCCACAAAAAAACGGATTTGAGAGATGAAATTTGATATAGAGCAGGCATGACTAACCATGAAAAAATATAATGCACTATAAAGTTTTCATAAATACCAAATTGTGCATTTCCTGTAATTATGTTGGTATATTATATGTAAACAATGCTCAAATTTTGCTTAAAAATTGCAAAAAGCCACAGATGTATGAAGTGATAGAACAACTTAACACTGCAGTATTCTCTACAAAATCAAATGAATTTTATTTCTCCATCTTATTTATGTGAATCATCTGCCTTCCATTTAGAAATATTTGTTGATGGTATTGCAGTTCTCATAAAACTTTATTTCCTTACTTTACTCATGGCACATTTGTTGCCAGATTAGGCACCATTATTTACTTCAATTTACAGAGCATCTTTTTGCATAAAGGTCAGATCACTTGATTGGCAAATCATAAGACCATGTCCTTTTAACCTGCACATTTTTTTTGGTAATGGGGGACTGCAGGCGTGGTGTCTGTAAGAGGAAGCCAAGGACTGCCCCGTGCCAGACAGATCAAGTTCCAGCTGGCTCTGCAATGGGCCCATGGCAGGACACAGCTGTGCCTATCAGCAAAGCCATGGTGCATCCGGGAAAACATATTTAAGAAATGGTGGAAAACCACATGGTGGGAGGAGGAAAGAATAATAGGAATGAGAAGCAACAGAGCAAACACCAAGGTCAGAGGGGAAAGGTTCTACCTCTGCTCATGGTAGAGCAGGCACACCCTGAAGTATAAGCACCCCTTGCAACTTGAGTATAAACTCATGATGCCTAAAGATTTTTTCACTTTTTATATATATTTCATATATTTGTAGCCTTGTAGATTTTTAAGATAGAGTGGTATGATTTCTAGTACTTTTCCTGCACTTTCTCACAATAAGCTAACCTTTATTAACACATTCTTAAAATTCTGTTTGGTCTTATTCTTAAGAAGAAAATTTCTGACTAGAACATCTTTTTTTCCACCAGAACTTAAGAGATGTAACAAGAAATGGGGCAAGGAAGCCCCTGGACCAACTCCAAGGGGCTGACCCAAGGGTGGGTTACAGGGGCAACCGGTCTCCTATTGGCTGTATCTGCTAGATATACTAATTAATTAATCTGATAAAAATTGTAGAAATCTTTTATCATGCATGCGCAAAGACATATTTGTGCACCTGAAAGCTTTCATTAAAGGGTTGCTTTTTATATTATCACTCTAAATACCACTTGGAAAGTTTTGTGTTTTTATTCCAGGAAATACTGACACTGTAGCAAATACTTCCCAGCAGGGACTATGGTCCATGGAGGACCCATGCCAGACCATAGATAAAGAGTGAGAAGGAATGAGCAGCAAAGAGAAACTGCTGATCCTGACCTTCTGCACCGCTGTTGCCCCTCTGAAGGGGTAGGAGAGGTGTCCAGAGTGATGTAGTGAACTGGATAGCTGTTGGGAAGGGGAGAAGAGAGAAGTCTGGAGTGAAGTTGAGGTCAGGAAAGGGGGAGGAAAGGTGTTTTTCCTTAAGAGTTTTAAAAGTTTGTTTCTTTATTTAGTCTGTTTATTTCCCAATAACCAAACTAGTAAGTAAATATTTATGCCAACCAGATGAATCAAGTTAAATTTCCCAAGTCAAATCTGGTTTACCCATGACAGTACAGAATCATAGAATGTTAAGGGGTTGCAGTGGACCTTAAAGATCATCTAGCCCCAACACTCCCTGTCATAGACAGGGACACCTCCCACTAGACCGGGTTGCTCAAGGCCTTATCCAACCTGGCTTTGAACAGTGACAGGACTGAGGCATTCACAGCTTCCCTGAGCAACCTGTTCCAGTGTCTAACCACCCTCAAAGGGAAAAATTTCTTCCTCCTATCTAACCTAAATTTCCCCTCTTTCAATCTGTACCCATTACTCCTTGTCCTGTCACTACAGTACCTAGCAAAGAGTCCCTCTCCTGCTCCCCTGTAGGCCCCCTTCAGATACTGGAAGGTGCTGTGAGATCCCCACACAACCTTTTCTTCTCCAGGCTGAACAGACCCAACTTTCTCAGCCTGTCTTTATAGGGGAGGTGCTCCAGTGTTCTAATCAGCTTCGTGGCCCTCCTCTGGACTTGCTCTGACAGTTCCATGTTCTTCTTATGTTGTGAACACAGAACTGTACACAGTATTCCAGGTGCAGTCTCACAACTGAGTCTATTACTTGGTAAGATATTTCTTGTCTTTTATCTTGGCCCATGGGTTTTCTCACCCTCATTGTTCCTACTCTCTCCTGTTGGTGGGTGGGAGTGAGCAAGTGGCTGGGTGGGTGCTTGACTTCCAGCTGGGGCTAACCCACTGCATCTTCCAGTAAGAAAGCATTTTACTTCTTCCTCACTTTGTCCTATTGGCGCACATAAATATATCAGTCTGTGAGCTCTTCCTCATAAATACTTTTTTCTCTTTCAATGCATAAGATGCATATGATATCTTAAGAAAAATACCTGCAGTTAGGCATTTGAACAACAGAAAAATATTTTTCCCCACTACCTCAAACCCTTCCTGCCATTGCTATGAATGCTACTTTGTTGCTTAAAGGATGGTAGAGATTATATATATATATATATATATGAGATAATATAATCTTTCTCTTCATTCTCTTCAATGGAGAAGCTCTTCCATTGTGGGTCTAATGGATTCAGAGGATCTGTTAATGCCTTGAAACAGCTATTGGGAAAGGCACCATGTCCCAGGCATTGATCTCATTAAAGTAAATAGCAACTTGGCAGTTAACATCTCTTTAGGTTTTTGTATTTGCAGGAAAAGTGTAAGATACTTTTGCCAGCCAGGTTAAAGGGCTACAAATATGAAGTGAATGAACACCGTTGTAGTGGGCACGAATGGCAGGGTTTAAGCCAAAAGGGCTGCAGTGCTGACCTGGGTGTGTCGTGGTTTAAGCCCAGCCAGTAACCAAGTACCGTACAGCCACTCATTCCCACACCAGTGGGATGGGAGAGAATCAAAAGGAAAAAAGTGAGGGAACTCACAGGCTGAGATAAAGACAGTTTGATAGGTATGGCAAAAGACACACAAGCAAAACAAAACAAGGAATTCATTCCCATGAGCAGGAAGGTGTTCAGCCATCTCAAAAAATCAGGGCTCCATCCCGTGTGACACTTACTTTGGAAGATAAACAGCATCACTCCAAATGGTACCCCCTTCTTCCTTCTTCCTCCAGTTTTATGTACTGACCAAAACTTCATATGCTATGAAATATCCCTTGGGTCATTGAGGGTCAGCTGTCCTGCTTGTGTTTCCCCCCAGTTTCCCATGCACCCCAAGCCTCCTTGCCAGCATGGCAGTAAGAGAAGCAGAAAAGGCCTTGGCAGTGTGCAGGAGCTGCTCAGCAATAACAAAAATACATCTATACTTCAGTTATGCTGTTTTGAGCACAAATCCAAAACATAGCTCACTGCCATGTCATAAATGGCATTTGGATGATAAACTGACTTTTAAAAACAGCCTATTTACTAACAGCCTGTAGGGTCTGAGACTGTGCTCTCAGACAAATGAAAAAAAAATATGCACCTTAGGTATATTTCTAATTATATGAACATCTCCATCAGTCTAAAAAGAAACCCTTGATGCAAGAATCCACTGAAAAAATAGCAGTGGTGGTTTTCAGTTGTTCTGAAAGATAGTAATTGAACCATCTTGCTCTGAAACTGTATAAAATCATCAGAAATACTAGGCTCATATCCTGCCTTTAGGAAGGAGTTAACTTTGCATAGCACAGACTGGACAGATGCATATCTCTTAGAACATGCTGCATCATTCAGCTGTTATTCGTCCCTCTATACAGAAATCACTCCCTGGTCACTTTGCAAGTAGACTTTTCTAGACACCATTCTGGAAAAAAATGCTCATATACCTACTCGTTATATGCACTCAAGTCTAGTGTACTAGTACTTAGCAGTCTGTACTAAGGCGTAATGGGTTTAGCCCTTAGGCTTGTTGATTTAATTTCACTTAATAGCATATACAATTCTATACAATTCTTTAAGTCAGTGAAAAGATGCTCATTTATAATACCCATGTCCTGGCCAGAAGAGAATATTGTAACATGGCATCCGTTGCATGCCTATTTAGGGTATTCCTCCCTCCAGGCACAGTAGAGACCCACAGACATGAACCAGGACAGCTTTAAATTAGCCAGCAGGAGAGTGCTGATAACACAGGCCCAAAGGTTACTTTACCTGTTTCTCCCTTAACCCTTGAAAGTACTTGTTAAGTGGGGACCCAGTAGAATGCAATCTGTAAAGACCTCCTACCCAATCTGCATTATATACATCTTGACAACATCCTTTCCTCTCTGAAGTGTTATTATTACCACATTCTTGCATGTAGACAGTCAGTGACTAGAGCCACCTATTTCACTAACTCTCTTCTTAGAGATTGTTAAAAATCTGGGTATTTTTACCCTTCAGAAAAACACTTCTGAATATTAAGGACATGAAATGACAAAACAATTCTTCCAAAGACATCCCCTTAGCCATTTTGTTTAGCTTGCAGTATTGTCTTTCCTATATAGTAAATTTATACTTTTTAAAATAATGTTAATACAAGAATAAAATGTTTTTTCAAATATATGCCTGGCTGTGTTTTGAGGCAGATTAGACGTAAATATCTCACAACACAATTTGAGTGGGTCTACCGAGTGGTTACACAAGACTCATAACACCCACAACAGCAGGGCGGAACTCTCGGTATCAGTCAGTTGCTAATGTGCATGCAGGGAGGACAACATTCCACTCTGCGTTCATTTGTTATTTATCTTGTTCATTTAGATTGCAAACCCGTAAAGGTAAGACTGTCTGTCTCTTCATATATTGTTGCAGTGTGCCCTGGCCGGTGGTACAGCCAACATGACCAAGTGCACCAGCAGCTCCAATGGTTTGATGCCCAAGAACCCTACGGTTAGGGTGAGTACCCAGAGGGCTGTGCAGGGTATGCAGATCATACCCCCATAATTGGCCACTGCCATCTCCTCCCTTTTTCCCCTATATTTGGTTTCCCCTCTAGAAAGTTCTCTGTTACTTGGTCCCCCATTGGCCCATGTTAATCCTCCCCGCCTACCCCCATCCCTATTGGTCAAGCACCCTTTTTCCCGCCTTTGTAATGCCCCCTTGCCGTTGTATCATTGGTTATTATGTGATTTTCCCTCCCCTTCTGTAGGGCTATAAAACCCCATATCACTGCCATTTTTTCAGTTCTTCGTGCCTCTGCCTGGATTTATGTTGAAGCGTTGCTCTCAATAAACCTTCTCCTTTTCCACGGAGAAGCCCTTCTGCCTCGTTCCTGCCTCCTCTGCGCACCCTTGTCATTGATGGGCAAGGTGAACCCGGGCTGGAGCTTCGCCTGCCCTCCCGTGCCGCGATCAGCCTCCACCACCCCCTCTGGTGCGGGTGTATGCCCAGTGCTGGCGGTCCCTGCTAGCCAGCACACAGCAGCGCGGCAATATATTATGGTGGAGCGGGATTCTTCTTGGGACAAGATGACTTGCAGAGGTATCTAGATAGATAGAAGCATTTGGCAATCATCAGTGGCAAATATAAATGGTATATTTTGCACCTAGGATGGAATAGCATTGAACACGAGTATAAATTCAGAGACAAGTAGCTGGAGAGCAATCCTGCGGAAAGGAATTTGGGGGTGCCGGATCTGGGGCAGCATATCGGTGGGAGTCTGTGGATGCTGAAGGCTTGGCTGCGGGGGGATTTTCCAGCTTTCTGCTGGTGTCCATTTGAAAGTCCTTGCTTTCACACAGATGCTGGCCAAAAACAGGTTTTTGTAAACCAATCCCTTTATCTTGCAGGTGCAAGATTGTTATGCAGTATTGTTGTAATACTGACTGGAGAAATATTTTGAAATGGGTGTTGTAGGGTTTAGCCAATCATTCTAAGAGGTGGATGGTCAAGGATCAATAACCTTATGTCATTCAAGGGAAGTAAGGTATATAAACGGGTCTGCAAATTAATAAATAATTCTATTCCATTCCATTTCTTCCTAGATTGAGCCTATGTCATTTCTTGCCATCCCCGGTACAACAGCGACAGGAGTCAGCAGTGTGCCCTGGCAGCCCAGAGGGCAAACTGCATCCTGAGGTGCATCAAACGCAGTATGACCAGCTGGCCTAAAGGGGGGATTATTCCACTGTATTCAGAGTCGGTGCAGACTCACCTTGATCCGTGTGTGCAGTTCTGGGCCCCACAATCTAAGACAGATGTGAAGGTCCTTGAATGCATCCAGAGGAGGACAACAAAACCAGTGAGTGGGCTGGAAGAAATACCTAGTGAGGAGCAGCTGAGGACTTTGAGCTCATCTAGTTTGCAGCAAAGGAGACTTAGGAAGGATCATGAAGAGGGAAGTGTTAAGCAATTCTCCCTGGTATCCAGTGAAGTGGATATATTCTCCAGGATGCTTGGGAATGGTTCAAATATGAATGATTCTGAACCTCAGGGAAGGTTCAGACTGGACATTAGAAAACATTTCTTTACCGAGAGGGTGGTGAAACACTCAGATTTCCTATAGAGGTGGTTAAATCCCCAAACCCTGTCAGTGTTTAAGAGGCATTTGGACAATGCCCTTAATGACATTCTTCTCTTACAGATTTTGGTCAGCCATGAAGTGGTCAGGCAGCTGATGATCACTACAGGTCCCTGCCAACTGTTCTATTCTATTCTATTCTATTCTATTCTATTCTATTCTATTCTATTCTATTCTTAATTTTATCTGCCTAAAGTATAAGCAACTATTCTAAGATCATCACCTTCAGCTTATGCTAAGGTTCAGTTTGAAGACAGGTAGAGGGAATACTGTTGTCTCTTCATTGGCTTGTAGGGTTGGGGAACATCTATACCTAGCCTTAGACTAGATAGCAAACATTAAGGGAAGAGAATGTCATCATCATTAAGCAGGTTGGCTAAAGATTCTGAATTCCTATGTAATAATAATGGCTATTATAATTTCTAATTCTGGATCATGCTATCATACATGCCAATTCAGCTTCCATAAGGGTGTTTCTTTTTAAATCTCTTATTATTATCTTGAGCCTTTCTTTAGTTTTTGTCTATATTTCTACTTCTCTAATCTATCCAAATCTTTCTGCTCTCTCTTGGCTCTTTCTTTCTCTTTCTCTCTTATGATCTTGAGTAAGCTGAATGATTCCTCATAAAAAGAACTGCCTTACACAGTAATTACCATTACTTTATAACCTTTGCCAGCTTCACGTCTCAGTCTCAGCAGGTAATTAGATCCAAGTAGCTCAGCAAACTTTGACATTTATGTATGAGTTACTTTTTATGACAGGAGAAACTCAGCAGCTATTACTTGTAGTTTCCCTTCTCTGTTTTAATGTGAAAATACAGAAAATATTACAGAACTTTGAAAGAGGAAATTCAGCTGTGCCTGTGTTCAGTTGCTCCACAGAAATCAAACCTGTGGAGTTAAGCAAGCTCAGACATCTGTCTCTGATTACAGTTAAAAAAAAGTTTTGGATATAATTTTTAATATAAACCATTTGCAGTTTCTTCCTGTTGCGTTCTTGTGTTTATGCAATATGCTACTTAGAATCATAATGGAAGTTCTAGTTATTGATCTGTAAATAATGTATAATAAGATGAATTATCTATGTGTCTCTGCAGTGAACTTGTAATTTCATAGAAAATTGTGAAAAAAATTAAGGGGGTTGGAAGGCTTAGCTTTTGGATTGGGTATGTATGCTGTTTAGGGGGATTGTTATTGTTTGGGGTTTTTTGCCTGGGGTTTTCTTGCCTGGAGTTTTCTTTTTATTTCATAGCCATTTGTGATTCGAATGTGTGCTCTCAGACCCCAACAGAGTGGCTTTGACAGTGTCATATTATCTGTTCTGATCTTTCTGATCTTTCTCTGCTTTGTATTCCTCCCTAACAATTTCAGATGATTTACCCAGAAAGGTATGTGAGAAACATGAGAAATACTGGTAATTTATGTTAGATGGAAGAATCATTCCCACTTATCTCTCATTAAGCTTTGATCCTACAAATCAAATGCATGGGCTGCACATGACATCTGCCCTGTCATAACTCATTACAGGATCAGAATAAAAATACAGACTGAAAAAGACTAACTGAGACTTGTCAGTCAGTAAAAGAACTCAAGTGCTTTTCACAGAAGGCAGATGAAATATATTCTGCTTGATAAAATCAGAGAGCTGTCCACTCATTTAGGCATTTAATAGGATGGAAAATGAGGCCCATGTAATTTTTTATTACAGGCCTAGAAGAAAACCACTATAATTACATACTGTGGAAAATGAATTGCATTGTAAGGAGAAATAATTTCATTATTTGAGACCTTCTGTGACTATCTCTATATTAAAATATAAACCATTATGTATTATAAATGTCAAATTCCACAAGACACCAGTTTAGTCAATGCAGAACTCAGATTTGTTGAAGTTAATTAAATCTAAGAAATCTAAAAATGCCCATGGAAGAAAGCCTGAGGTCTGACATCTTTCTCTGAAAATATGCAAAAATATTTTTTATTGCCTTGCTGGATGCATTTTCAGCTTGTTATAGCATATGATGAAGAATACACATCTTTCAAACACCATTACAGAAAGGAGAAAGCCAGTCATTTTTACTTTTGTCTTGCATTGCACAATGCCTACAAATTAAGTTACATTCCAAAATTTCTTGGTGTTAGTGCTACATAAAACAAAAGAATGTAGATTGGAAGCTTCTAGATAGTTGAAAGCAAGTGAATTAGTAAGAGATGATAGCAGAGATTTCAACTTATTGGGCATAACCTGTCACATCAGAAAATAAATGTGCAAAGTCTTAGGCTTCCCCCACTAAAACCTCTCTTCAAATCAGATGTCAAAGTGTTTGTATGGTGCTAATCTGCCTGCTAAAGGGATTACTGCCATTAACAGGCCGAGATTCTATCATTCTTATTTATGGTGACCACACTTACGGACCACTCCCACTGAGTTTATTTTCATGTCCAACAAAAGCAAGATGGAAAAGTCCATCAGGAATTAATAGCTTGTTTTCAGTGACAGTGCCTGAGCAATAAAACCTGGTTCAGTGTTAACAGGCCTAGAAATTTACAGAATAAGGTGGAAGTTTGAAATATCCTTAAGGAGCACAGGATGCTAAGAAAGGACTCCAACTTGGTTTGTGAGTCAGTCCTATAAAATGCTCTTGTTCAACACAGAAGTGTGAAATATAGGACTGCTGATCAGGACATGACTGAAAAATGATGCATGAGAAGAAAACAATAATGGGCTGTGTTTTGGCAAATCTTGGGAGAAGAGTAAAGAGGTGGAAGTTACATTTGCAAGAAAAAAAGTGAAAGAAAAAAGTAAGAAATAAAACATCTGCAGAAAATAGGAGATAACACAGAGGAAGAGATGCATAGTAGGTCCTTATTAGATGAAAATGAGGAATAAAGATTTGTATAAGCTACACACTACAGATGACACTTCAGAGAGTGTCAATATCAATTGGAATGTTAATTACAAAACGAATAAAATAATTACGTACTTATTAAATTAGAAGTCAAAAATAAGTACAATCAATTTTTAGGACACAAACAAATTAATTAAACAAGAAGATATATAAAGAGTTTGGAGCTCAGCAAACCCTTCTCGAGGTTCCCCATGCCATAGTGCTTAGGACTGAAGCATGAAGAACACTTGAACTGTAGCATCACAGCTAAGTGACTTTCTTTCCCTGAAGTTTGCCTCTTCTGGCTTTAGGTATCAAAGGTCTTCACGGCACCGAAGTCCATTATTTATGGAGTTTTGAACCAGAAGAGGATTTTGAGTGTGAGGCTGTAATGGTCAGTGGTAAATAGAGTGGTTGATTATGTCTCCTTTTTAAATACTATTAATGAGACATAATTGGCCACTCATAGCTGCATAATATTAGTGAATGACTGTAGGGTAAAAAAATTACTAAAAGATCCTCTTTATCCAAGGAGCTAAACATTAATAGTGTGGAAAAAAAGAGCAAAGTAGAAATGGAGCAGTGTGCCCTTCATCTAAAACACATCTCACTGTGTTCTGGTTTGAATTAGCAAGATGACAAGCTGTTCAAGGCAAGTGATTATTCTCCTTCTCTCAGCTCTGTGGCACCACATCTAGACAGTTGTGTCTATCTTGGGGCACCCCACTGCAAGAAAGATTTTGACATTGCAGGTGAGTTCAGTGAGGAAGATAAGGTGACAGAAGCATATGTGATACGGTGGGAGGTTGAAAGATTTGGACCTGTTTAGCTTAGACGAGAGGAAGGGCAGAAGAGACCACACCTGCAGCTGCCTCATGGGAGAGTGAAGTAAAGATGGAGGCAGATGCACAACAAGGTGAGAGGCAACAGATTCATCTTTCAGTATGGGAAACTCCATCGGAAAACAATTCCCACTTTCAGGGCAGTCCAAAACAAGAATAGGCCAACCTTGGAGATAAACAAAACTCAACTGACAAGGTCATGAACAAGACACAAGCTATTTGGAACAAGATACAAACAATTTGGAACTGCCCTGAGTGGGGATTTAAACAGGAAGGCTTCTGGAGGCCACTTCCAATCTAATGATGTCAATGCGATGTTTCTGTGCAAGTGAAATCTGGGCTTGCACCTTCCAGGCTAAAGTATTAATGAAACTAGAAAGAATATCTTAAATACTAATGCCAATCTTTTGCAAACACTAGGAATTTAGATTTGAGAGAATAAAAATTGTAGCAACTTTTGTTTAAGAATCATGTAATGGGATGAGAACCTGAGCAATTCAAGAAAATATGTGGGAAGATATCAGAAAACATGTAAATGCCATGAATCTGAAAATAGGCTGAAGAAAGATTAGTCATATAAAACAGACAACCTGGAGTTGTCAAAAATTTGTCCTGTGAATAAGTCTGGTTTTTTTTTCCTTGCATCAAAATAACTGCACAGTAGATAAAGGAAAAATATGTAGATTTAATAAATTTAGAGCTTTGATGACTGCTGTGCAATAATCTCATCAGAAAACTAAGAAATTTGAATTAGATACAGTAGATGTATATCTGAAAACTACAGTCAGAGAATGTTTTTTAATTATTCATCATCTAAGTGTGAATTAACTGAACATGGCATCCTGTAGAGGTCTGCCTTTGTCCCACTAGTACTTCCATTAATGATTTGCATTATGAAAGAGCAAGAGGGCTTTTCAGTCAGCAGGGGCAGAGTGCAAGGAATCCAGAGAATATTATCAAAATTATTTTAATAAACTGAAGAGCTGGGTTGAACTCAGACAAAATTCAGGAAAGGCAAATGTAAGTACAGCTACACTGATACGTCAGTCAGAGATGAAGAGTGCACAAAAAAGGACAAAAAAAAAAAAAGTGAAATAAATGCCTAGGCAGCAGTATAGGATATCCAGGGATTCCATTGGATCACAAACTAAACATAGTATTATGGTGCATTTTTTTCCTAAAAGGATAGCTTTCACTCTGGAAAGACTTTTTCTAGTTTATTTAGCATTGTTGACGCCTTGGCTGAAGTAACAAAGTTTACAGAACAAGTGTTACAAATGATAGTAGCGAGCTGGAAGGAATCCACAGGAAATCAGAAAGTGCTAAAATAATAGAAAATATGACCTGCCTGCCTGCAAAGTAAGATTAAAGCTTCTGGTTTCCTTTAGACTTACAAAAGAGACAGTTGAGTGTAGATATGAGAGGCAGTAGACCATGTAAAATGCCAGTGGAAAGAGGATGATAATTTTTTCTCTACTGACAAAGCTGAAAAAACAATGAATTGTTAATCTAATCTGAAGAAAATGTAAGTTGGATATTAAGCAAAAATGTCAAAATGCTGCACTGCTGATATTCAGAGATGGACTTTGTAGGAATTTTATTAATTTTCTTTCCTTTCTGGATTTAAAAATGCACTAGATTGCTCAGAATTTAACTATGAAAACTTGATCCTGAACCTGCATATTGAGGCTAAAGTAGACTGGCAGTGGTGCCCCTAAAGCCGCAGACGTGGATAGGGCTTGTGACTTCAGTGCATACAGTCCACACCTGCAGGGCAGGACATATTGAACAGTGATAGATGATGCTTGTACAGAGCCCACCAAGTGATCACAGGAGCTTCATTTGGTTGTTGGTAAAGAAAAACATTCTTCACCCCACCAAGGTTTCTTCATTGTCTTACTTGTTTCAGTTTCTAAATTTTGTGTGTGACTAGAGGTATAAAAAAATGGCCTTTTTTTTTTTTTT
>VZTD01001651.1:115553-192690 GCA_013397725.1 Rhagologus leucostigma
TTTTTTTTTTTTTTTTAATATTCCAGTGAATTTAAACATCTCTTCAGTGGGGTAAAACTCAGGGAAGCACAGAAATCATTTAGGAATGAATTACAAAGATGACATGGTTAGAAAATGAATCAAGAATATTTTTAATAGGAAGAAATTAGACCAGTAGGCAAACTGACTCAAAATTAGCCCAGCAATTACTCTGATCAGTAGACAAGCCATTGAAGAATGGATTAATTACCCTAGCAGAAAATTAATTAAGTTATGCAATGAGTCAGATAGGAATAATTTCTGAATTAATTAAGTATTCAGTCCTGTGACTTGTGTAACAGAGAGCAAGGGTGATAGGCTGAGAACACAATATATAGTTACCAATACAGAATGTTAAGATATCAAGTTATGAAGGAAAAAGAGATTTATTTCTAGCAACACTAGCCATTGAAGCCACAGAGATGAAAATCTAAGAACTGATTTTTTAATATACTGTCAAGTTAAAAAAACCGATGAAACAGAAATCCTCCAATATTTGAGGAAGCTAAAATACTTTGCCATTATTAAAGCTTCTGTTATTACACCACATAAAAATATTTTGTCAGAATTTTAAAAGCTAAGACATTTTGAGTTTAAAAAATGTTGTTTTCCTCACTAAAAAAGATACTTACAAAATGAAAGCCAAGAGGAACTAATGACTGTGCAGTGCTTAGAGCACTCTCTTGTGGTATCAAATCTTTTCTATTGTTCAGGATTTGCTGGGTTTTTTGTTGTGGGGAGTGGAGAGGCAGATTTGTTTAGTTTGTTTTGTTTTGCTTTGTTGGCGTCTTTTTTTGTTTGTTTGCTTTTTCCCAAAAGACAAGATTTAGGAAATAAAGACTCCAAATCCCCAAATAACACTCTACCTTCAGAATCCAGAATATTTATGCAGGATCTCTGTCAGTCAGACCTTCTGAAGCTATTCTAGTTTCTGTAAATTATACAAATGTTTCTTGTAGGCAGAGGAATAATGGAAAAACATTTCTACAACCTGATGCTTAGAGTACTCTCTCTGTAGACTGCCTGGTCCTAATTCATCATTGAAAATATTCTGCTTTGTGAGAGTACAGGAGGTATTTCACTGATTTTGCAGTCCTTCCTCTTTTGAGATCTCATTACAATGGAGTCTATCCAGATTCTGTGGAAATCTTCAGAGAACAATCCAGATGCAGAGCAGGTACTTAGATCTGCCTGCAGCTTCTAGTTACTTCTCTTGCAGGCATAGACTAGTCTTCTCTGAACTAAGTCTAAAGAAATCACACTCAGCTGAGGTACCTTTCACTTGCCTGGACCCCTGCCCCTGCTGGAGCCCCATCATCTGGTACAGGCTGCAAACAGGGAAAATGGTAGCCCTTCCAGAGTCAGGAGTCAGGGAAGCTGACTAATAGCAAGAAAAGGAAGGCAGCCTAGAAACAACACAATTATAGGAGTGCCACAAAAGTCTGCATCCAGCCTGGGACTAGGTGATGAAATCAGACAGCTGTGTTCAGTTCAGACAGCTGGTTTTCAACTTTCACAAACACTCTCATTCAGTGGACAGGGACTTAAACAGCAAGGAGACCAAGCACGTTGCAAACTTTCTACTGTGGCAATTTGGAAGTCCTCTAGGACATATTGCAGTCTTAGCATTAGAATTATTTTGTTTATTTGACTTTTACACAGTATTGTGCTATCTATTTAAATTTAAAGTTGATAAGAAGTGCCCAGAACTAATAGGCGAACATCTCTGATTTAAGGCAGGACCATTTAAAATGTTTGCATTAGACAGGAAAATTCCTTTAAATAATTCTTTTTTCATTTAATGTATATTTTTCTTTTCCAATAAGCACCTGTCAATCACTTGTTACTTGGATTGGAACAAGTCTGGGACTTGACTCAAATTTCACTCCAAACTTAGCAGCTCCTCTGGGGCTGAGATGATGCTTCTCCACCAGTTAGACTGGTTTTCTGGAGTGCATGCTGAAAGTTCACACGGCACTCAGTAGTAACTTTGTTTGTGGATTGAATTTTACCAACTTAAAATTAATTTGAGTTTCTAACATCTGAAAAAATTCTTATTGCATGGGATAAATAATATTCTTACGGTGTTAAAGGCTTTTGAGTATGCATTTTAAAGACAACCTGAAGATTTTGATAATCCGCAGTTTTAAATTTAGTATTTTAATAAAGCTGACATAAAAAGAATTCACTCACATATTAAGCTTTGGTTCTAAATTTTTATTCAGTTAAGCTGTTGTATCATCTGTAAGAACTCCTGGCATGTGTAAAGAGCCTAACTGATTCAATACCATCTGGAAAATGTTCTGCTCTTCTGTAGGGCTACTTCTTCAGATGTATGATAAAGGCACCAGTGGTAGATTTTTGCTCTCCCCATAATAGAAAAGTATGAAGAAAAGGCACTCAGTTGTCACCATGGTGGCTACAGAGTACGATCTGTTTAGAACCAGGCTGTATCAGTCCTTCTTTTCTATTTAGTTATGAATTTTAACTGTTCCAAAACTTCAACAGACCAGTCAGCAATGGAACTGACATTTCTCATGAAAGGAACAATCAACAAGACATTTTCTGCTAGCTGTTGGCAGTGATACACTAAATCCTAGTTAGCAAACACATTCTATGCTAATCTGAATTGCTACCTCTGCCCTAAAAAATGAAAATTTTTGCTTTTGCATTTCTAGAGAGAAAGATATTTTTGAAGCTTCTACTTGCTGTGTTTCAGTGTTGTCTGAAAGTTGACAAAACATTTCCAATATTCTACAGTAGTTCCCCATGAGTGATTTGACAGCTACATTCTTATTTCTACTTCAGAGGCCCTGTTGTTATTGTGATTTTTTTTAATTTCTACCCTCATTTTTCTCAGCATGTTTTACATAACTGTTCCATTTTTCTCTGATTATGGAATTTGACTATACAGACACAACACAGAGATAACAGCTGCAGACATTCATTCATATTTTTCTGTGATTACTTGCTATACAAATACATTGGTACCCAGGTCATCTTGAATGAATTATTCATGTCAGCCTCTGATGTGCTTTATTTAGGAACACATATGTAAACAAAAGCAGAGGAAAACAGCTGAAGTAGATAAAAAGATCCTCCTCCTTTTCTTTCAACTTCTGATTTTTTTTCCAGGTGTTTTTCAATGGCTGCTTGCCAATTTCAAACTGCTGCACCTCAGTCTTTGTCCCTTGATGCATGAACCACACAACAGTCCATGCAGGGATCACAAAAAGCACATGCCTTGGTGTCTCAGACCTCCTTAGATTCAAAATTGTCTTATATTTGGTGTAAGAATTTGGTTTAATTTGAGGATTGTTTCCCTCTCCTGCTAGATCAGCATAATTAAAATGGGAACATTTACTTTATAACATGTGTATATATATTTTTCTTTAATTACTGTAGCCTACTCAGTCAAGATTACAAGGAACAAGTCTTTTAAAATATATACAACACAACAGCATGCTGTTGACAAAATTCTGTAACGCAAATGTGATTCATATTAATACTCTTGAAATTTTAAACTCATCTTAAACACAAATCTTACATATTTTTGTTTTATTAGGTCAACGCTATTAATTTTATTTCAGAAATAAAGCCTGCCACATGGTTTTAAGAGATCATAGAATTGATGAAAAACTTTACACATTTAGATCTCCAGTAGTATATGTGAGTTGTTCATTGCTTTGTTTTTCTTCATGTAGCATTACACAACAAGCAAAATTATGTATTTTAGAGACTTGTAAATTTCAGTGTTACTACCTTTTTATCTGTATTCAATTACTACAGTTTTTCAAGTGTGTACGATATTGAACAAAAACACTTGAATCATTTAGCTGTCTGAAAAACTTTGGAAACCATTCTAGCAGTAAAAATTGCTCTCCAATCTTCTTTGTGTGTGTCCATGCATTTAAAATCCACTAGTTTAAATACTTGCACAGGTGTGTAGTACCATCAAACACAGTACAGGCATATTTAGTTTCAGAATTCCTACAGGGTCCAAAAGCCACTGAAAATAATTTAAGTACTCCTATTCATTTCAGCATTAGGTTACGCTCACAGGAATTATTTTAATATTTATCTTGTGTTGAATTGAGCTACAAAGCAACAACCAGAGCTCTTGCTTATAATACATATGGTCATTTGCAATTCAATATATGTCATGTTCATAATTTAGAAATAGAATTATACTTGTTAAAATTGCTATTCCAGGCATGCCATAATGATATTTTTTGTATGTTTAAATATTAAAGCTTATATATGTTTAATACCCACTGAAAAAATTGCTATCTTTTGTTGTTAGCATATTTATTGTTTCAGCCTCAGCAAATTCTCTCAATTTTAATGAGAATGAGAAAAAATCTACCAATTCTTATGTAGATATCAGGATATAGTCCTTCACCAATCCTACCTCTCACAAAAAAACAAGCAATAGTAAAAATTTCTGTTTGTGTTTTCTGGTACTTATGACTTTGCCTCATCAGTGACAACTCAGATGGGAGTTTGGAAAGATGTGACTTCAAGGTGGTACCACAGCGTTGCCCTGCATTACGTGGGCAGACACATGAAAGCTAGTAAGCTTTGCTTTCTCAGATTTACCGAAAAAACTTCTTCCAGATTAGAAAACTTCAGCCCAGACAGCTGAACACTTCCAGTTTGTCAGATTAAGCAAAAGTACCATGCACACAAAAAGTAATACAAGATCAACCTCTGCTGAATGGAAAATACTTGTGTCAAACCCATTTAGAGTGTCAGGAAGGTAGCTGTGTCTGTCAGGCTGCTTGAAGCCTGAATTTGGAGTATCACAAATCCTTAAATTAAAAGAAGAACTTTTTTATATATTCCCAACAATTTCCTGCCTTTTTCCATAATGTTGCCTTATTCCTGATAAGTAGGGTTTCTAAGTTAAACACAACCTCTGAAGTTAATATTTTCCAGCATCTTTTAACAAATAACAGTTGAAATGTTTCTTATTTCTTTTGGCAGATAAATAAAAACACCATAAATGTATTGAGAAATAGGGGTAGTGTGCCTGTCACAAATAATAGGAATTCATCCACCCTTACGATTAATATTTAATGTGAGCAATTTCGACTACTGATTAGCTCTATTAATAATTAATACAATGTTATTGTGGATGATTAAGGCTATTTCTTTTGATGGGATTCTCAAATCCCTTCTAACACCTCAGTATTAGTTCTTTATTATATCTATCCATGCGTTATTTCCAGAAAGCTTGCTACAGAAAGCTTTGTAATTACAATTCAACCAACCCTGCAATATCAACAAACAGAAGTTGTATTCCAGCTGCTGTGTAAGAAACAGTTGCACAAGAATGCTTTAGGCAGCTGAATGTTGTTTTTCTTTCTTTTTAGCTGGCAGGATTATTTCATAAAGTTTCCTTTCTATTGTCTACTTTACTATAGTTTTACTTAAGAGTAGTACAATCTAGGCTGAAATTAGTAAGCATCAAAGAAAAACAAGATAAAATTCAACAAGCAATATATTTAAATATGTGAAAATGACAGTGACTTCTTCAAACTTTCTTGCAGATACTATAATTGTCATTGCAGATTATCTCTGTCAATTGGTGGTGGTGTGCTTTTGTGTAGTCGGGGAAATCAGAAAATAAGTTCTGCCTCGTTCATGACAGAGTTGATATTTACCACATTTCATTAAGTCATCTGATTTATGTATATGGGCATTAAAGCTTCTTTGATTAAAATTTATTAGACTGTTGTGGTGGGTTGACACTTGCTGGCAGCTAAGACCCTCACCAAGCTGCTTGTTCACTCTGCAGCAGAATTGGAGAACGGAAGGGCAAAACAAAAGAACTCATGGGTTGAATTAAAGACGGTTTAGCAGGTGAAAGGGAGCTTTGTCCACAGGAAAAGCAAAACCAAGGAATTCATTTACTATTTCCCATCATCCAGCCACATGCTTGGCCAACTCCAAAAAGAAGGGCCTCAGCATCCATAATTGTTGCTTGAGAAATCAAAGACCTTAAACCCTCAGTTTCCCTGCTTCATTCTTCTTTCCCTGAATTTTTATTGCTGAACACACTATCATATGGTATGAGATATTCCTTTGATCACTTGGGGTCTGCTGTCCTGGCTGTGTCCCCTCCCATCCTCTTACCCACCCCCAGCATACTCACTGTGGTGCAGGGAGGAAAGAAAGAAAGACTTGACACTGTGCAAGAAGTACTGCAGACACAACACTCATGTGCTATTAATGCTATTTTACTCACAAATATAACTGTTGCACTGTCATACAGGTTGCTATGAAGAAAATTAAATCCATCTCAGCCAGACACAGTTGAAAACTGAAACATTAACCTCACGTGTGTATGCTCAAAAGTCCAAAATTATTTCTGTAGAATTCCACATCTGTAACACAATCATTCTTTTTGTTCTAAGTTTATAGAAGAAGTACTCAACCATGAGTGGCTCCAACCTGCTGTTGCAGTGCAAATATATGACATTAAATTTTATTTAAATCTCAGTAGGTTTGAAATAAAAAAATAAAATTTTCTTCGTACTAATCGGGAATTAAATGATGCTCTGAACAGCATTAGGCTCTTTACAAAATTGCTCCCCGTCTAAACCCTCAGAGGTTTGCATAGACTCTGGGTTGTTGCCAATGACCATACAGAACTATCCCAAACTCAACATTTGGTTGAAAAGAACCAGAGAAATAAATCAGGAAAGAACCAGAGAAATAAATGAACAGTTATTTCAACACAGATGAGGTAGAAGACTTGCAGGAAAAGGGAAGAAATAAATGAAGCAGGAAATATAAAGTGCTGTTTTACTTATTCCTGCTCCTGGCTATTGTTTCATGGCTTCGTACTTCAAATTCTCAGTGTTCAAGGTAAGAGAAAACTTGATATCGTAAGTGAAGGTAGGTAATCAGTCATTCAAAGGAGTTAAAACCAATTTAACCTGAAGGTCCTGAAACTCAAATTTTTTATCAGAGAAAAATGTAGAAATAACAGTGGATTTATCCATGAGTCTAATAACAGACCCAGCTTTCTAATAGTATCCAGCTTCCCAACATTTTAAGCGCTGTCAGGCTTTACCACCCCTATTTTAGAATATAAAATTTTTTAAAATTCATTCTTCAACGTACTAATGAAATGCAGAATATATATGTCTAAGACATACTTTTTCAATTTAATCGAATACACTTTGAAGACCTTTTACAGTTTTATCAAAAAAAAAAAGAAAGTGTCAAAAGGGTCTGGCTACTTATCAGTGGAACTTCTAAGATGTTACATGAAGTTTCACTATGAAGTTCAATGGTTCTCAAGAAACACTAAAAATAAATCAAAAAATTAATAATATTGTCTGTTACATATTCCTTTGCAACAGCTCAAAATAATTCACATTTCTTTTTAAAAAGATGGGTTAAAAATCCAACCTGAAATACTAAAGAAGGCGTTGATTATGTCTTGGGTTTATGCTCATTTAGGGATTTATTTTCATTGCTGATTTTGATATTTCTCAATAGCCTAATTCTAATGAATGCAGTTCTAGAGATGAAAGAACCTAACACACTCTGTAAATAAATTTATATTGCAAGTAATCAGGATAAATGAAAAAAAAAATAGGTATAATGTATTTTCTTCAGACTACATAGGTTATTTCCAAAGTACATCACACATATTTTTCTCTCTTGAAAGGGTGGGAGAAAAAAACCTAACAGGAAAGGAGACCAACAAACCGAGCACAGTACGGGCAGGGGATTTACAGGACACATATATGTATTAGTTACAAAAGGTTAATGCCGACTGTAAAAAGAAGTTACAAAACTTACTAGTGCCCCAAGACAGCTGTAACTTCTGTACTGAAAATGTAGATAGATTTTTACATGTCCATTAAATATATTTTGAAGCATGAAGATATTTCAGCAGCTTTTCCTTCATTTGAGCAATTAGCAGTCTTAAAGGCACAGAATTTGTGTACATCTACTTGTATCATAAAGGTCCCTCTTCTTTTCGTATTTTCCTCAATAATTGAATTACCACCCACAGTCCAACAGGTCTGCAGGCAGCTCTAGAAAGAATACATGTGAAAAGAAAAGAGGTTTCTCCATATACAAGACTTATTTAAGGTCAAAGACTAAGATAAATACAAACTAGCTCAGATCTAAGTTCTATATTTTTAGAAAAGAAGACTTGATACCTTTGAAAAGAGAACAATTATAATATAATTTTAGTAAAACATATCAAGAAAAAAATCAGAAATAAACCACTTCATCTTTGAAGCTGGCAAAAAGGCTGTTAACTTAAAGGGGGAAGAATGACAGGTCATACTAAAATTAAAAACTATTTCTCATTTTTCTTTTATAGACTGTCTTCAGAAGATGAATGTTCCAGATATATTAATGACTGTGAAGGCTAAGTCCATGTATTCTTCTACAGAGCATAAGTCCTTTTAAATTGACATACTGCAAATTGCTAAACTATATTTATTAAATATGGCACTGATTAGACTACTGTAGTATTATAAGTATTCCATCAAGTTATCTTCAGACTGTTTATGTAAACTGAAAATAAATACAATTATATATAGTAGAAAAAGATTATATATTTTTGACTACATTTAGATTATTAAACTCAGTTTTCATCCTCCATTCACCTCCACGACTATGTAAAGCTCCTTCTAATGACATTCATATAATGAAAATTTTTTTGTTCCTCTGTTTATTAACCTGTGCTTCTAAATAAAAATATTTCTAATATATGCAGATAGAGCTCATCATGATTTAGAACATTGGTTTTTGCATTAGTAAATGCCTTGTTACATCTAATTGTATTTAAATATCTTTCTTGGGTAACATAATAGTAATAAAATTTTCTGGTACTTGTACAGTGGTTAGTTGAGACATTTAAAGGTCATGAGCCATACTGAGTGTTTTTGAAACTGCTCCTTCCTTTAAAAACGAAGGTGACATATAGATGATATTTAACATGGAAGTCAAAGGAGTGTAGTTTCCTACAGAATGTACAAATTAGGCATCATCAGTGAAAGTTCCTTTTGCTGTCCCACCAAAATGCTGCCTTGTCATCATCATATTTCAGAGCAAGAAAGGAAGCTTATATCCATGAGTGATGCATTCTCAAGTTGTGTGATCATATAAAAAAGCAAAAGTGTCTTTTAGCTGGCATTGCCATATGTTGAATCGAGTCTGCTGTCCTAGTAAATCCTCTGAAACCCTGAAAATGAGAGAAGTTCAGATGAGTAACTTGCAGCCTGTTACAAGGTCTTTTTTGCTGTGCAGCAATGCAGTAGAGATGCATGGCCTCCAAGACGTATCGCAGCCATGTCAAGAACTGAAAAAATCAAGGTGAGAAACAAGGTGTTTTGCCAAGCCAACTTACACAACATTTTGCCTTATGTAGTCTCCTTTTGATCACTAAATTAAGTCATGCACGAGTAGACACCTTACCCATCCATTAATCTTTACAATAAGACCTATCAGATACAAATGTACAAAACTGAAACATTTTATCATTCTTTTCTCTACACTGTATTTTTTGGGGGTGACTTTTGAGCAAAAAACAATAATGCACATTTTTTTATCAGGTCCCATAAAAGCTCTTCCCCTGGGGGTGGAGAAAAAAAATAAAAAGACAGATTCCAAATAATAGTATTGGGCTTTTTTGGTCAATCTCCTCTTAAAAGGGAGAGAGGAGACAAGTGTTTGTTTTCAGCAATCACTACATATTAAGACAGAAGACTCATCTTAAGAGAGCTGCTTAGTGCAGGATAACATTTTAATGTTTTCTACACAACTTATAGTTCACAACTATGTAATATTCTGCTCTGCCAAGAGACACTTGAAATATGTCCTTTTGGGGCAGTACCTTTATATCATAAGTGAATTGTGTCCTCCGTGCAGAAAAAAAAACATATATGCAATGAATCTGATTTTTCAGCTGGATATAGATGCATTTTCTTCAAAATTAGCTTTGTAAGGATTCTGTACACACATTGGATGGTCTTGCATTATGCTGTAGGGTAATAATTAAATTCCAATTTAATTATTTTAAATATCTGGTACATTAAAAATATATAATATTTTTTGATTAATACAGGTTTTGACCTAGATTTCCATTCCTTTGTTGTAGCTTAGCTTTCAAAACTAATTGAAGACCAATGATTGCATATTCAGTAATTATTGAAACTTGTCTCACATTTTAATTTCAACATTCTTTATCATGTACCTTGTCAAAATATGCCTTTTTCAGCGCTTCCATTTAAGTTACCTAAGTTTATTTCTGACAGCTATTGTTCATTTTACTGTATAAGTTTTGAACTTCATCATTAAAATACAGCCTCTATATTTTGGCTTCTGCTGTGCCACAAAATATAGGGCTACTGAAGAAGCAATCAGTATCTTCTATCTTCTATCTGTTTCTCTATCTCACAAACACCAAAACTGTTTCATAGTCCACAGAGATGCATTTTATAATGTCCCCAAACTACATATTGGCTCAATCTAAAATTGTAAATTCAAATTCCTGTAAAGAGGGAGAAGTTTGGTACTGTTGATGCCTTTCCCTGGCTTAACAGAACTTTGGGTATAAGCTAGTTATCAGACTTGGGGAATTACAAGTATGTGGGCTAAAAGCACTAAGGATACATGCAAAGCTGTGTAAAAGGGTATGTGGAAGGGAATATGAGAGAGGTATATGAAAAAGCAAAAAATCATCATGGCATCACTGTAGCGCCATTTAAATGTGCTTTTCTATCAGTATTAGTTCTCATCAGTTTTATTAACAGTTAACCTCGGAAAGGGTTTTCTAGATGTCTGCAAAATAATTGTTGATTTTCCTGTTCTAATTTTACCCAAATGTCGTCATTTCAGTAGGCAGGACATTGAAACGAAATTACAGAAATCATATGTCTTTTCAATTAATATCATATGTTGAAGACTGAATCAGTTTATTTTAGTTATTCATACAGACATTTAGTCATATTTGATTAGGTATTTAATTCCACTAGGCTTAGATGAGGCCCCAGTAAAAAAAAAAATGAAGAAACTTGAACGTAAATGAAAACAGAATTTAGTCAAGAGTCCAGAAAATATAAGCCAAGAAGTTTGAAACATTTAAAACATAGACTTGGTACTTTATATAAAGTCTGCTGTGTATGAAAACAAATCTCAGAGTGCGAAATAAATTCAAATAATTTACAGGAATGATTAGGAAGCATTGCCTTTTTTCATCCTATATTTTATAAGCCTGGTTTGCAAATAGGATATGGAAAGCAATTTTATTTTCAAAATTGAAATATTATACACGTTAACCTTTGAAGAAATCTAAACCATTGAGAATGTAATCATAGGGGAAAAAAACAAATAAACCACTATATTTCAAATGGATAACTACCTACTTGTCCTACATTTAGTATATTGTTCTGTTTTCTATTTCAGTATTTCATATGATTCTCCACGTATTTTTAATGAATATATTTGATCTTGTCTTTAATCTCCCAAACTCTGAAACTACTTCAGGGTGAAATCAGCATTTATCAATATTGATCTCCTTAAACTAAGAATTGTCTTCCTGCTTACCCAGAAAATAAAACGCTAATAATTCACTTGCCAAATTTTCCCCCAAGGTATGGCTGATTAATACTGTCCAGCTTCTTTAAGCAGCATCAAAAATGGTCAATGATAGCAGTCATTGCCTTCTCTACTTTGGGCAAGTATCTCACTGATCACATGGAAAGGTCCATAATTAAAGATACGGAAAGTATTAAAGATTGTTTCCCTTCACTTATTGATTCTTTGGATGTTGATCTTAAATAATACGTCATGCCTAATAAACAATCAGTCCACAGAGTTTTATCTGAAAATATACATTTTGAGTGTGTGATACCAAGCAGCATCCCTTAAAGTATCACAGAAGATGAAATGTCCAGAAGTTTTCTGTGTGCACACGCCACTGTGCCCAGTGGGCCTCTGGCAGTCCTTTGGCATTTAAATACTTAGAGCCAAGCAGATCAGTTTTATTCAACTGCAGATCCTCAGGTGACTCTCATGAGGTGCAGACACTAAAGGTGCTATCCTGCACTGTTGGGACACATCAGCTTTGCAGGTCCCTTTATGGCTGACCCTGAAAGGTGAATGCCCTGGAAGGTATTCAGAGTTTGCCCTGAAGACAATTAAGTTCATGTTTTCTCAAGATGGGGGTAGGTTTTAAGGCAATGCGTTCACCTTGCCTTTCCAAGGGATGCTTAGCTGTACCTTTAATCCCACTTTTGTTATCCACTCAAACTTCTAGGGCCGTATTGCTTCACAGTTAAAAGCACAGAGAATTTGCTTCTAAGGAAGACAAGCCTCTGGCCATGTCTCTCCAAAGGGCAAAGGTTGGACTAGCACTGAGAAAAAAATCCACAGCTGTGTGTATAGATATATTATATCTATAGATATATAGATATATAGATACATAGATATATAGATATATATAGATATAGATACATTAAATATATTTCACTTTAAAATCAAAGCAGTTTTAAAGTTCCTCTTAGCTTTGGTAAGATGAAAACCCACTGCTTTGATTGGTTTTGTTGATGACTAGAGGAAAAATAATTAATTTACATTTCATTTGCTGAGCTGTCTCATAGCTCTGTGATTCCCATTGGTAGCCTCAGGTACACTTCCCAAAGCCTCCAGCCACCTTTCCCTTCATAGAGTCATTCTCTTTACTAGCTACACTTACTCCTCTGATGACTGTGGGTGGGCAGCCAAGCAGGGAGCAGATCTATCAGCAGGTACAGAGAAAGCACGAGATATCCCTCACAGGGCTAATAAGAGCATCTGCAATAATCAACTCCATGGTCAAAAAAAGAAGTAAAATACTGCACACTGCTTTTTCTAGCTTTTGAAGGCAAAAAACTACAAACATATTCTGTACTTGCCCTTGAACTAACAACCCCAAAACTGCTTTCTTCAGAGGAAGTGTTAAATGTTTCAAGTGATGAAACAAGAAATAGTATGATGAGATCCAGTATAGTGTCTTCACATCCAAACGTGACCTTAGATGCCTGGAGGCCCTAATCCAGAAGCTTCAAAGTACACTCAGAAGAAAATACTTAGGGCTGAGGTAACGGTTCTGTAGAAGTCAAAATTTAGATTCAATGTTTGTAGAAGATGCTGGATCAAATATTCAAATATGAGAAAGGATAAAAAAAAACCCTACAACTGACAGTATATTCTCTGAAGAAAGACAAAGCAATGCTAGTGAATCTCTGGACAGGAACACAAGGGTTTTATTTTGAGTAACAACTAAATAGATCCATGACACAAAGAAAAAGGATATCCTATTGCTAAGAATGAGAAAAGCAAAGTCTGAAAAACATGGCCAGTCAAAATGCAAGAAGGAAATTAAGCAGGCTAACAAAAATAGATGGACATATTTAAAAGAATACTCAAACTAAATTAAAAAATTCTGTAAATATATCAAAAACAAAAAAAGTATAATTCCTGATTACAAACATTTTAAAGGTCAGCTGAAGTGTGACAAGGCTTTAGCACAGAGGTTCCAGAATTTCTTTGTATAGATTTTAACTGATTTGTTGGACAGATTACTCCATGAAATTAATTTTTTTATATCAGATAGGTAAAAGGAACTAGACAGCCGAAAGAAAATATACACTAGTTATAAAACAAAGCAAAATGTTTTAAATCCCCTTAATGAGATGTCATTTTCTTAAGACCTAAGTGGCTGAAATATGAAATTGCAAATCTGCTGGCCAAAGTGTGTAACTTGCCATCGCAAACTATTGCTGTGTTGGACTACTGAGAGGTTCCTATATAATTCCCATCTAGACAGAGGAATGTTGGGGAGACTCTGGGAATTACAGCACAGTGACGCTGGCTTCCATCCCTGATAAGACAGCATAAAAACATAGGGAGTTATCAAGCAAGGTGCTGAGACCAAGACAGAGGGTGCGATTTTTCCACTTTGGAAAAATTGCTGTTCCCACATCTTAGCTGTTGTGTACAGTTCTCATCCTCAAAATAGTCATAATGGTCTTAGAGAAGGGACCAAAAGGAGTGAGAAGAGAACCAGAAAGGAGTGGAGTGATTCAGTTTAAAAAGGATGCAGCTGTGGGGACACAGAGTTAAGACTTTCTTTTAAAAAGCTGAAATAGACACTACTGTTATTTATCAAATCCTACAGTATGGGAACTGGGGTCACTTGAGAAAATGAGAATGAAGCAATTTTAAGACAGCTCAAATGGCATTTCCTTGACTTTTTAATAGATAACTTCTGTAACCTGCTGCCAGGAGTCACAAAAAGCAGCAGACACTTCAAAAAGCTGAGGTGAATGCATGGACTATCCCTAAACTCAGGATGGAAGGTCCGGATGAGGGCTGTAGTCCCGAGAAGCACAGCTACATCCCTCCTGGTTGCAGGAGCAGCAGGAGCAGGCAGGCCATAGAAAGAAGCCAAGCTTCTGTTTGCTCCCTAAACAGCATCTTTTTCTGCCCCCATCAGAGACAGAATATTAGGCTAGAATAATCCCACCACGGGCCCAGAATATTTGCAAAGTCCTTATGCAGATTTGCACAATTCCAGCTGCACAAAATTTGAACATTAAAACTGAAAACTGGAGGCAAACTTCATGAAGATGACTGATATGTCATGAGAAAATAAAATGAAAATGCTGTTTTTCTTTTTGTTTTAATTTTGATGAGTTAACTTTAGAAAATGATTATTACTTGTCACTAAAAGGTAGTTCACAAGTTAGTAACACTGCAGTATTGAAACCACCACCAGTTCCATTCTGTGAAATACTCTTAAATTCCACAGTATTTGAGTAACATGTGTTCTGTCTCTTGGACAAACTGATCTTCTCTCATTCACAGTCTTTGAATGAAGAAAATTTATTAAAGGTATTGAATTGCATATTATTATTGCCATGAGTAGTCTTACTGTTGCTGTTATTAAAAATGACATAGTCCTTAGTTCCTTTTACATTATTTTTTCATCTTTGAATTATAAATTAATTCATTTTAGTTTTTGAAATGATCTTGATCATTCAGAGACAGCAGATCCATGTCTGTTAGCTGAGTGGTCCCATACTACTTGAGGAACATAAAAGGTGAAATTGTATTAAAACATTTCTCAGAACATGAAGAAATGTCCCTAAAATTGCTCTTTCTTCTCTTCCTAAACTAAAAGTTCTCTATTAACTAGTTGTAAATTAGAATTTTAGACTGGAAAAAATAAACAAATACATAAAACCCAAACCCCAGTGTTTTTATTCTTATTTAAGTGATGGATTATTATCCTAAAATGAACTCTTTGAGTTTTAGCTACACAATAAGGCAAAGTGACCTTAAGTTCAACTTTGTTATCTATTTAGACAATTAGATACCAACATCTCATTATTTTTCTGTTTAGTCCTATACCCACTCTGAAAAAACAAACTTCCCGTACTGTCAAACAGCTACATTCAATACTTTTAGGGCATTATTAACATTGCTGCTCCTGGAACTGAACAGCATTTTTTCTTCTTCAACAATAGTACATTTATGACAATGGGTGTTGAATGTCTGTGACTGGGACGTCTTTTATTCTAAAATAGCCTCAAGGTAGTGTTGCTGTGCGCCAGTCCACCTTACATCAAATGGGTGGACTTCCTGGCCCAAGACAGCAACGCCAAAGATGAGCAGGGCACACCCTGAGTCCATCAATCAGGGCATCTCCTCCCCCACTCCTTATGCATATGTATTTCGTTCTGGAAAGTTCTGTTAAGCTGTTTTCCTGGTTGGTTAGTTTAAATAAGTTCCACCTTCTGTTATCCCTCATTGGTTACTTGTCACCCCTTGTCATTTCCGTATTGGTTTATCCCCTTGTACCTCCTCTTTTCTGTTGGGCTATAAAACCCCATGTAACTGCCGTTTGTGGCTTCTCTTGTCAGTTCTCTCCGTGGTCTGCGTTCTCCTGTCCCTTTGGGGCAGGGAATAAAGCCTCGGATTTACACCACAGAGAGTCTCCTCTCTCCTTCTTTGCCTCTGCCTGTTGCCTGGCTACACCAAGACTGCAGCCTGCTCCTCTGAGAGCCAAGGGCAAAGCTCCTCAGGGAGTTGCCATCTCTCAACACAAGTTCTGCCAGCCGTTTGGACTTTCTCCGAGGCTGAGGCACTTAACTTGTCGCCTGCCAGAGCCACCGGGCGGCTAGCGGTCAGCGTGACAAGGTAGCATTTCAGTTACTCAGTTTAAGCATATTTCTGAACAGTATAACACTCTACACTTTAGGTAATTGCAGTGGTCTCAAGTTTGGTAACATCCAGTCAGACCCTGAAAACTTGATCTGGGTATACTGGTGGACTGCCAGCTGAACATGAGCCAGTGTGTGCCCAGGTGGCCAAGGCCAGTGACATCCTGGCCTGTATCAGCAATAGTGTGACCAGCAGGACCAGGGCAGTGATCATCGCTCTGTACAGGGCACTGGTGGGGCCACACCTTGAGTGCTGTGTCCAGTTCTGGGCCCCTGACCATGAGAAAGACATTGAGGGGCTGGAGGGAGTCCAGAGAAGGGAAATGGAGCTGGTGAAGGGGCTGGAGCACAAGTCTCATGGGGAGTGGCTGAGGGAGTTGGGGTTGTTTAACCTGGAGAAAATGAGGCTCAGGGGGGACCTTTTCACTCTCTAAAACTCCCTGAAAGGAGGGTGCAGCCAGGTGAGGGTCGCTCTCTTCTTCCAAGTATCAAGCAAAAGGACAAGAGGAAATGGCCTCAAGTCAAGGGGAGGTTTAGATTGGATTTTAGGAACCTTTATTCACAGAAAGGGTTGTCAAGCACTGGAACATGCTGTCCAGGAAAGTGGTTGAGTCACCGTTCCTAGAGGTAATTAAAAACTTGTGTAGGTATGGCACTTAGGAACATGGTTTAGTGGTGAAGCTGGTGCTGATGGGTTAATGGTTGGGCTCAATAATTTTAAATGCCTTTTCCAACTTAAAATATTCTATAATTCCATGATTCTTCTTTGTTAGAGTAGTCTTTGCTCGGAAAAACAATTCCTGTAATTATCAATATCATAGGTTAGATTAAGAAGATTTGGAAGTGTTGTTTTTCGTTAACACATTGTGGCCAGTCTTGTTCAAAGCCCCAGTTAAAAATTCCAAGGTGCTGGTAATGTTTATTTTGTTTATATCATCTCTAAGTTAGATCAATTATAGGTGTCTCAAAAATGTCTTAAGGAAAAGTAAAGATGTCTGTGTATCCTGAAGGAAGAAGAATACCAAGGAATTTCTTTCAGACAGTGGTACCACTGCAAGCATGTTCCATCTTCTTGAAGTCAAAAAGTAGATTTCAAGGCCTGTGAAAGCCCTCTATCTAACATGCAGAAATAAGTGGACAATGCAGAAATAGACCCTGGTTTTGAGCTAGAAAAAAAGAAATTAAAAGATTATTTTATTCTTTAGGCAAAACTCATATCTAATAACAAAATATTTGTTTCTGAGAGGAATCAAGATTTTCTTTTCTCTTTATGCCTGCATTTATTCATTTTTGTTTCTGGTTATCCATTTGTCAGTTCTGGAAAAAGATAAACCAGGTCGGATGGAAACTGCAACAACTCATATATTACTTCAACTGAAAGGCCAAATTTTATGGAAAACAGACAGGCTCAATCCTTTTATAAGATTTGCAAGCAATGTGATTTAATTCAAAACATACAGATAAAGAGATCTAAAAGGATCCATCTAAATTAACTTAGGCCACATAGTAGATTGGATATCTAAGTCACATAAGTAAATCAGTATAGATCATCCCTATCTAAATTACTATAGCTTCACTGAAATCAGTCAAGTGAATACAAGTAGTCCAGTTTGATAGTAGTGTCTGTACTTGCTACAGCCAGCATATTTCAAAATTAAAATTATGCTTTCAGAGTGGACAGCAAAAGTAAATGCACTATCTTTTGTTACTGATATTGTTATAAAACATGAAGGAAAAGAAATCTTTAATTTAATTGTGAAAAAATACAACTCAAAATGTAAGTACTGCTTTACCTTTCCTTTCCAAATAATTACTTTAATAAAATAAGTGCTGGAGTTGTTTAAAGAGTTTTCACAACATTTACTGGATGCAGAAAGAGACTCTATCCATCTTGCAGAGCAGTCCCCAGATACAGAACCCTTTCCATTCCTCAAGTTTGTGGTTGGGTCCCAGAGGCTGGGGTCAAATGCATTTCTTCTGAAGTCCTTGCTCTGAGGAATATGACCAATAATAAGAGACAAGTTCTTGACCTTTTTCCTAATCATTAAGTAAATTAAAGAGATTTAAAAATAGAGAGAGGCAGAGACATTTAAAGAAAAAGTGTGAATTTGGGTGCCAAGAGAGCTGCTTGCTCAGCAAATACAGCTGAGCAGGGATAGGGATCTGGAGTGCTGTGTCCGGTTCCAGACTCCTCAGTATAACAGCTACATGGAGCTCCTGGCTCAGGTCCAGTGGAGGCAACAAATATTATTAAGGGACTGGAGAATCTCTCTTATGAGGATAGGCTGAGTAAGCTGGGCCTGTTCAGCCTTGAGAAGAGGTGACTGAGAGGGGACCACATCAATGTCTATCAGTATCTGAAGGGAGGGTGTCAGAGGATGGATCCAGGCTCTTCTTGGTAAACCCAAGCAATAGGACAAGAGGGCAGAAACTGATGCACAGGAAGTTCCACCTGAACATGAGCAAGAACTTCTTTACTGTGCAGTGACCATGCACTGGAACAGGTTCCCAAGAGAAGTTGTGGAGTCTCCCTCGCTAGAGATAGTCAAGAACCATCTGGACAGAATCCTGTGCCATGTGTTCTGGGATGACCCTGTTTGTGCAGGGAGGTTGAAGAAGATGACCCACTGTGGACCTTTCCAACCTTACCCATCCTGTGATTCTGTGAACTTCACAAAAGATGGAGAAAGAGTGAAGGAATAAAAGGATGTAACACACATGATGACCTTGGCGATGGGCCTGGTGCAAGCTTTGGAATGCAAGGAACAATAGAAATGATGGGTAGAAAAAAAAATTACTTGGTTTAGGCTTGACTAGGGAGGAAATATCAACATAGAGTGATCTTAGAAGGTCTGTTCCCTCAAGTGATTTAATTTTAAGTATCTGACTAAGTAGCAGTTTGGAAAGGGATGGGAGATGACATAAAAATGTGTTTCGTAATTTTGCCATATGATGCAGAGCTTGTTTATTTCATTCCCCTTAATCCAGGAGCAAGGCACAATATAGTATCCTAATTACCTTTCCTCAGGTAAAAATTGAGGTGATTATTGCCTAAATGAGATTCTCAAGAAAATCTAGAAATCAAAATCTTTCCTCAGACCCTGCAAATTAAACCAACAAAAATAGAAATCCATATCTGAATTGATATAGCTTCTGAAATGTGTCCATTTATTAGAAGAATTCCAGTGGGTTTCTTCCCCAGTGAGAAAAGATAGCCCCAAGAATGTAATGCATCAGACCTAAGACAAACATGCTGTGATTGCAGGAGCAAAAGATATTAACAGATCTACAAGTTTTTGGCCTGAGGACTGAGAGTGATCGGAGATTAAAGAATCACAAAGATCTCCTTGTTTCCTGTAGTCAGCCTGAGAGCAGGAACAGAAGGACCGAGCAAAGAGAAGAGCTGTCTGAAATGGAAAGCTTAGAAAGGAAACAGAAATTCTAAACAAAAAATGAGATAAAATTAGAAAAGGAATGAAAAGAAGAGTGAGAAAAGTTTTATTTTAAAAAAATACATATACTTTGAGCCATTTACGGCAGATGCCTCAGAAAAACCTTTAACTTGAGGTGAGTAATCAGAATTTACTGAAAATCAAATCTTTTACCATAGTGCAAAGAAAGACTATAAACTCAGAAGTTACTTCAGAAATTTTTTTTTACAGTTTAAGTAAATATTAAATAATTTTAATATATTTGGAGTTTGGATTTTGGTTTGGGTTTTTTTTTCAAAGAATGGAGTCAGGCACAGGTGTGGAGTTGTATAACTTGTCAGCTGTCAGCAGTGATTCAACAGAAAGAATAGTTTTTATTTGGGAGATTGAGCTTTCTTTATTTTTCTGATGCTATTTCAGTCATGTATTTACTGGCTTGGCAGTATTTGGAATAAATGGCATAAAGTAAATGAGCCCCATAAACTCCTGTCAAAATGAGTGAAAATTGTCATAGCCTCTTTAGGGGCAGAGGATGGATCCTGAGGTCTGGGTTCAGAGTATCTATTTGCTGTACATAATTAAATTAGGGAGAAAGGGGAAATGCCATGGCCAGTTCAGGTCCGATGTGATGCTGGGAACTGACTCTCCAACTTGACACTGTCTGCAGATAGTCCTGCATCAGTTAGACTCTTGATTTAGCCTCCTGAAGTGATGTGACAAAACTTAGGTTGAAACCCTGGAATATGTGCAAGTTCTACTTTTTTAGAGACAAAAAGAGTACTAATTTCAGCAGAGTAAACATTTCCTATGCTTGAAGCTCTTCCATTTACATGAGACACCAGCATATATTCCATCCTTGCTTGCCTTTGTCATGTTTGGATGCATATTACCTCTCAACATGAGACTTCTGAGCAATTTAAATGCTCACAAGGTAAAGGAGGAGTTGGGGGAGAGGGGTGTTTCATTCTTATTAATATATACTTGAACATTTATTTGATTCCCTGGATATTGAAAAAAGACTATCAAATATTTGTAAAAGTTAATGAAATGTGAATAGGCCAAACATGGCATAACACTCTCATCTGCCATGCTGACATTGCACTAATTAGATTTAGAAGAATTACTGCAAAATTAAAATTCTTTGCAAAGAATACATTCTAAATGTCACCAGACTTGTCACAGATTTCAATCCATGTCCATTTACACAGATTCAGAAATCTTTTGTCCTCGTTACTGTAAAATCTATATTGCACTGATAAATAAAATTGCTTTAAGAGACATGTAAGCTCAGCTTTCCAGAAGGAACATCAATTAGCACAAGCAGTATAACAAAGCAGGACTGAGAACAATAAGGTTAAAAACTAACTGAAAGTGATTATACTATGAGCACTTACTATATGTCCAATAGTATATATATTTCGTATACTAAAATAAGCATAAGGTACATATATTTAACATAATATACTACATTACATTTTACATTACAATATTTCAGTAGTAAGTAATCATAGAAAAAATGTCTTACTATGTCATATTCTATGTTTCTTTATGACTGCTGATTACTCAATATTATACTGGAAACACAAAATCTTCAAGGTTTATAAGCTAGAATATTGTGTTGTGTTAAACAGAACAGAGCAGGAGGGAAACCCATCTTCTAATTTTTTTTCTATTTAGTACTGAGTATAATAATAGCTTTCATTGCTATCACAACTTTGCTCCAAGAATTTAAAACAGTGTTGTTAACATGAACGGAGTTTTTTCCTTTTATTTTTTCTTTTATTTTTTTTTTAAAAGAGAACAATGTCCAAAAAAACCCTGGTTAACATCACAGAGGTTATCCAGAACGCAGCATATGCATTACCGTTACACTACACAGAGGACAATGCTGTGTGACTTGATAAGTGTCCCTATATATATAAATATATAAAATTCATATATATAAATATATGAATAAAATTATATATATATAAAATTCACAGGTCCTCAGCTCACACTCTCACTGAAATGGCATCAAAAAACAGTACTCATGTCAGCTGAAAATATTCAGTGTCCCACAATTTGCACTGCAGTGTTTACATCTCACAGACAAGGATTATTCTTCTTATGTTTTTTACAGCCGATCCAAACTACTAGACTCCAAACATAAATTCTGGGCTAGTTAAATCTCAGCACAACATTTGAGTGTACTTACAGGTGATCCATATATTTGTGCAGCACTGAAAGGTCAAAGAATTTACGGATACACAACTGTTGCCAGAAGGGCTTTGAGAGCAGACATTAGTTCAGGCGAGGTTGTAATATGATTTTCTTGCTGCTAGGAAATTTACTTATTAAAGTGAATATTGACTGTGCGTCTTTGCTCACAGCCCACAGCAATATCAACTAAAGAAGCCAAGTGATCAAAAATGTATTCTGAGCCTGGAAAAAGCAGAAAACATGAACTAAAGCCTTGTTTTGCAACAAAGTTAAAGTGCCTGTAGCTTATATCAGAGCATGGAATTCTGATTTCCACAATTTTAGCAATGAAAGAAGTGTGTGAGACTATAGAAGTTGAGAAGAGTAATTTTTTTCTTCTCACACCAGCTCCAGCAGCAGGAGTATACTCTTTGTCCTGCAGTAGGAGTTGCCCATGTTCATCAAATACAGTCCTTTAGTACTTGTATCCACTTTCTGATTTCCCTCTCATCAAAGAAATTATGAAATGTGTAGTATTAGTAACTATTCTTTCAAAATATTTTATTATAATCATACCTTAAATATCATCTTCATTAGTTTCAGCACCTTTGGTTCAATTCTTTTTTGCTGGTCACAAACTTCAGGAAGGCCGCAGATGTAAAAGGACATGTGAAACAACTTTTATGGGGGTATAAACTGGGTAATTTGTTTCTTAATCCCTCCTCACTTGAGGGCAGCAAACCACAGAGGAAAAGAGGCAAGCAGTTAGCAGCTCCAGTAGTATCCCAGTGGGATGCCCTGCCATAGCCTCATGGTCAAGACTGACATCCCAAATGACAGCTGAAGGCGAAGTGTATCTTTTGTTTAATGAGTCACAGTATAACAACTTATCTCTACCCATAATCACAGTAGAGTAGTTGCTTATATTTTAAAGTTATCAGAAGGAGAATAGCTAAATATGTAAATAATTATTCCTAAATTAATTTTCCTCTTCAGAAAAGTAAACCTGTATGAAAAATGATAATATTCTTTGAAATTCACCAGGAAACATCCTAGCCTGGTGTAGCCCTCAGACTGCTAGTGAGGTTCTGCAGGGCTCCATCCTAGGCCCTGTGCTCTTCAACATCTTCAAAAATGACTTGGACGCAGGACTGGAAGGGATACTGAGCAAGTTCACGGACAGTACAAAACTGGGAGGAGCTGCTGACTCTCTCGAAGGCAGGAAGGCCCTGCAGAGAGACCTCGACAAATCAGAGGCCTGGGTGCCCAAAGGCAACTTACAAGAAAGGTGGAGAGAGACTTTTTACAAGAGCATGTAGTGACAGGACAAGGGGTAATTGCTTCAGATGGAAAGAGCACAGGTGTAGATTAGATATTAAGAAGAAATCCTTGACTGTGAGGGTGCTGAGGCACTGGAACAGGTTGTACAGGGAAGTAGTGGCTGCCCCGTCCCTGAAAGCGTTCAAAGCCAGGTTGGAAGGGGCTTTGAGCAAACTAGTCTAGCGGAAGGTGTCCCTGCCCATGGCAGGGGGTTGGGACTAGATAATCTTTAAGGTCTCTTCCAACTCAAACCATTCCATGATTCTATAAAAATTTCAATCCATCTGCATTTTTGTGACAACAAAACTCTTCCAACAAAAACTTTTTTAACCAATCCTATAAGGTACACCTATTAAGAGTACTGTAACAAATAAAAAGACAGTGATATGAAATTGCTTTTCCTGCTAAACTGCTTTTGACTTCCTTTTGTTTCAATATGAAGAATCATTATCTCTTTAAGGCAAAATTGAAACTGTGTTTGTAACCATAGAAACTACGTTTAGTCACAAGTAAAATAAATTTAAAAGTGTACTGCATAAATTCCAAAATGATCACAAGCTATTAGTGTTCAATATGACAAAAATGAATTTAATTCTGTCTTTAAATAAACTGAGTTGGGGATGTAATCACACTTGTTAAAAGACTTATCATACGAAGTGCAAATCCTTAATCCTTCTGCAGTAAGGAAGCCACCTGTCTTCTCCTTTGTACCCTCCTTCCCACTTTATGGCTGATATGAGGCATCCCAAATTCATAGCAGCTGTCATTTAAAAAGAGGTGCCCTTCAGGTTACTTGCCCTTGACACCCAGAGCTGCTTTGAACTTGACAAAGAGGTTTTTTTCCTTCTTTAGATTATAATGAACAGTATCAGGAGGCTAATGGCATGAATGTGCAAGTATTCTCTTGTAAAAAAGGTATATAATACAGATTTTAAAAAATAATTATCTACATGTCGTGGAGTCAAGGTCATGAGTCACAAGGGCAAATAAATATTTAAAATATTCTTTTCCTTTAAACTCTTCTGCTTCACAACTTTTTTTCTGTTCACATTTTCCTCCTTTTAAATCTTGAAATAATTACATTTTTTTCTGATTTCTGTTATCTTTTCCTGCAATGACTGCAGTTTTCTATACCTTTATTGGTATCTTCTTAGTTCATGTGACTGACCTTGGATAAGACATGGGTTGCAATAGAAATAAATGTCAGAAGTCTTGGGACTCTTACTTGATCCTCTTTGCATGTCTAATATGTTCTCTTCCCAGTTTCTGGTCTCTTCAGCATTTCTTCAAGCTCTGCTTGTATTTTTACCTTGTTCTTTCATCAGTTACAAGAATATACATACTCTGTGAAGTCATACTCACCCCACTGTGAAGTCCCACTCCAAAAGGTGCACAGAACACACAGCTGTGCAGCTGCTTGTGGTCAAAAAGAAACGAGAAAGTTAGAGGGTCTTCAAAAACTTGCAGAGTAAATTACACACTTGGCATGGAACTTGGTGTGTTAGTCCCATCTTCAAGTATAAGCACTCAGCAGTGGATTTTGAATAAGGGGTAGAGTGAAAAAGAAGAGAGAGAGAGATATTAAAGAGGGAAGGGAAAGGTGAGGGGAGGGGAGGGAAGGGCAGGGCAGGGCAGGGCAGGGCAGGGCAGGGCAGGGAAGGCAAGGGAAGGCAAGGCAAGGCAAGGCAAGGGAAAGGGAAAGGGAAAGGGAAAGGGAAAGGGAAAGGGAAAGGGAAATGAGGAATCACCAGTCCTGGCTTCAGCACTGATCCAGCTAATGGGGTGTCCAGGGTCCTGAGGGTGATGCCCAGGCTTCATGGGGGTTTTTATAGATAAGTTTTTCCTGTCCTGGATTTAAGTTTTTTGCTTTCTATGCAAATCAGTTATCATGTGCAGCTCGTTCTTCTAGACGTTTCTGGAAATGGGTTGGAGGACTATGGGAGTCTTTGGTGGCCTTGATCCCCCTTACTAGGTCAGTCTTTGGTCAACAGTCCATGCTTCCTTCTCGACCTCAGTCCTGCTGTTGCATTGTACTTTATTGTACTTATCTCTAGAAGCCAGAGCAAGGATGTTTGTCGCAGAAAAGTGCTGTCCTATCTCTGCATGGTCCCCTTCTCCAGCCACATCCTGTTCTTTCTCACAACATTTTATTACCAACAATTCTTGTCAATTATTACCAACAATCCTTGGTTGGCTCCACATCTATGTGGCTATCAGTGTTTGAGACACATAGTAACCTCTTATCTCTGGACTTCTACACCCACTTACATAATTTTCCTAGCTCTATTTATCCTCTCACACTTGCTGCTCTTCAGGCATGTCACAAATATAGCCTCTGGCACCCCAGTGCCTTCTTCCCAGAGGACCATTTCATTCTGCCAGGCATCCTCCAGTTCACTTCTGTTCTCTGTGTGGCTCTGAAGCTCTTCTCAGGAAAGTCACAAAGGGAAGACAGACAGAACGAAGAAAGTTCCTCTAAAACCTTCAGGTTTAAAGACAAGAAGAAAACTTGTTCATACTTTCCTCTACTAAACTGTCTAATTACAGGAAAACATAATTTGCTAGAATATAAACACATACTTTTTGCTTCTTCTTACTTAATCTTGATCTTATTCACATTTAAGCACCAGTGAAAGACAACTGGCTGTGACTGGGAGCACTTTCCCTGAAAGGGGGCACCAAAATGTGGGAAGCCAAGTTTCGTCATCCTCACCTTCTAAGCAACAGACCTGTGTGATATAGAGGGATGCTGTAAGTCTGGAAAGAGTACTTCGTCTGATTGCCACAGCCTACCAGTCCAAAATTCCCTGACAATGATCCTGGTCTGTACAGAGAATTATGCATTGTCCTGGCCCATAGGCAAGGTGCTATAGTCTTACACAGGAGAGAGTAGGATTTGTGCCACTGGCAACAAAAGTCAACCCCCTAGACATGGAAATAAAATCTTTCTTCTCTCCCTGAGTTTTTATTTTCGAGTTTGGAGTCCACTGAGCTATGCAAGCTCATATAGCTGTTATCCATTTCAATGTTAATGGAAGGAATATTCTACAGTTATAGTTTTCAAAGAGGGATCAACCAAGTATTAAAATGACTGAAAATCCTACTAATGCTTTTTGACTCCAAATATCATTTAATGCCTTTGTGGGATAGATTTAAACTGCTACGATCAGTAGCTGAGCAAAGAACCTCTATGGCATTTACCTTGTTGTATGTGTCACTCTCCATGAAGACTGAAGGTTCATCTTTTGCTGCTCCAGTTACACATTTAATAGACTAGAAAATGTTATGATTTTGGACAAAGATGGGTAAACTATGCATTTTATCCTAAATCAGTTAAACAGAAATAGCATGTAATCTTAGATAGTGGTGGCATACCTGGCAAAGCAGGTGGAAAGGGTGCACAATTTTCAGAAAGACATAAATAATTTTGGAGGTGGAAAAGGTCACTATATACCTGTATAAAGTATTATCTTAGGTATCATATTTTCTAGATTTGCAGGTGTTCTGTAAAGTCTATGGTTCATCGCAAAATATTCTTTAAATAATTTTAACTGGGGTATAGAAATGTGAGCTATCTCTGAAACCTTAGGTTGTTAAAAGAGAGACCTGGAAAAGGACAGTTTAAGTGGGCCTAAATTCTCAGGTTTTATCTGCATTTCCAAATCATAAAAGTGGATCTAGTATACAGAAAAAGCATGGGTTATAGTAAAGCATAATTCATTAAAGCATTAGTATTAGACACCGTATCTATTCATATTAGGTGACATTGAAAATCCGGTATTTTACTGGATTATAGTCTTATGTTAATAAGTGAGTTTGTATTTTAGATTAATTTTGCTTCTTCCTCTTTCCTTCTGCAACTTTTCATATCAGAGCAATCACTTGTAGACTATTAATCTTACTTTTGAATAAAAGCCAGATATCCAAGTGATAGTGATGAAACATTAATTTCAAAATGCTCAAGTGGAACATTGTACCTATGCATTTTACTTCACACTAATAGGCTCAGAATGAGACAAATTCTGTAGCTTCAGAGTGCCGCTTGAGAACAGTAAGTGGTTCATTCCCACAACAAAAAGTCAAGCATGGCAGTGCCACAGATGATGCAGTCTTACCTCAGATTAACTGGCTGTGCGGTAGTGGGGAGAAGGCAGGAGAAAGCAAGAAAAACCAGGAAAAAAGAGAGAAGGGGGAAATCAGACAGGAGTTTAGGCAGGCCAGAGGATCCAAAACTATTCATATTTTAGAAGCAGAAAGCTAGGAGGATTTTCCAGATCCTCAGGAGCAGGAGAAAAGTAGTAGTGCCCAGTGTAGCAGGATGCTCTGCCTGAAGTGGGGGTAAAACAAACAATAGCCTGTTTGCAAAACTATTAGTAGTGAATAGAGAAGGGGTTATCATGCTGGGTTTGGTGTTGAAGAATGCTGGAACCAGCCTGACTCATCAGTCCCAAAGTTAAACATCTTTATAGTAAGGTGAAGATGTGGCAGACCTGATAAGGTACCTGATAAAGGAGGCAAAAAGTTATACTATGCTACTACTAACTTATCTAAAGATGCTGAGCTGCCACAGCTGGCCTGGAGACATATAAGTGAGAATCTATCACTTTATACTATAGAAGCCCAGTCCCACTTTTTAACAGCAGGGTCTTCCAACATATCCTTTCTTGGAGTATTTGTGGAGATTCCTCCCTTGAGTGGGGACATCCCTCAGGGTTACTCCTCGAGGCTGAGCAAAGGAGATTTGCCCAAGGTAGCTGGTGCGTAACATCAATCTCTACTTATTATTTTCGCTAGCTTTAATATAATTGCTTTAATATGGCTTCAAAAATAGTGCACTATACCATACTAGTAGTCACAGCTACCTATACTGTGTGGTAAATAATTCTGATTAAGATCTTTTAGTGCAATCATTGTCATAATAAATCATTTATTTTTATAGAAATTTATTTTGTTTGCCATCCTTAATCATGCCGGACAAACTTGTATAAAGATTCAGTCACAACTATATAACCTTTTACACAAAAACCGTTGATGGTCTGGGGCTAAGATTGGATCCAACCACACCCATACTCCTCTCTGAGAAGGAGTTTAGAAAGCAAGGGGGTCCATTCTGCACCTCATGAGTCAACAGGAGGGCTTCTCTANCATACTAGTAGTCACAGCTACCTATACTGTGTGGTAAATAATTCTGATTAAGATCTTTTAGTGCAATCATTGTCATAATAAATCATTTATTTTTATAGAAATTTATTTTGTTTGCCATCCTTAATCATGCAGGACAAACTTGTATAAAGATTCAGTCACAACTATATAACCTTTTACACAAAAACCGTTGATGGTCTGGGGCTAAGATTGGATCCAACCACACCCATACTCCTCTCTGAGAAGGAGTTTAGAAAGCAAGGGGGTCCATTCTGCACCTCATGAGTCAACAGGAGGGCTTCTCTAATAAACTCTGTTTGAAGCTCCATTCTGACACCCTGTCAGAGACTGAAAATAGTTTATGCCTCAAACATTGATATAAAGTTTTAAAGAAGCTACAGCCACAGAAACCTCCTTGAAGAACTTTGGACTGTAAATCGAACTGCTGATTAAATTAAAGGAAACCCGTTGTTCAGTCACCTCAGGCTGAGGGAAAGGTATGCATCCACAATAGGCCAAACCTCCAGCTGCCATGCCAGCTGAGTTTGGGGTGGGGGGGGAGAGCACAGGTCACAGAAGCCAGGTTTACCCAGACTCCCCCCAACCGAGGGGGGAGGAGGAGGTTTTTGGGTGCATGGCATAACCTCTGGTGAGAGGCCATAAACACCCATCCTCTGATTACACAAACTGGCCCAGCTGTGGAACCCCCAACCCCACAGGGCACATTCACGGGACATCCACTTGAGAGGCTTTGCCCCACAGGACTGAGCGTGACACAGAGACTGCCCCCGCTCCAGGGGGACATGCCTGGACATGCCCGCCTAGCCTGAGCATATATCCCCATGGGATCCTATGTTTTTTGGGGGGACCTTCACCACCAAGAAGACCAGCTGGAGAGGATCAACGGAACATCGTTGGGATCCACAGAGTGGTGATATTTTCCTTCTGTCTCTGTCACTCTCTTTCTGTCCTCCCCACCTATTTTCTACTTCTTTCTCTCTCTCACTCTCATATCTACCATCAATAAAGCCCACATTATTGTCACTGGCTTGTGGTCTCGTTTGCACCTTAATTTGGGCAGAGGAATTTCTAGAGAACCTTGATGATAATAACAATTGGATCATAACACACTCAGTCATTCACACAGTACCTATGCTGCTTAGCAGCTTGCTCCACTGCGTTGCAGAACTGTACAATGAATTAGAGATATCTCTTCTCTTGGGGAGCAAGAAAAATTTGTGGGTTTTACTGTTCTATTTTCAAAACTTTTTTTTGTATGTTACTAAAATGAAAACATAAGCATTGAGACATCATTATGTAACCACTCTTTCTGTATAATAATGTGCCTGTTTTTATTCCAATACCTGCAGAGGCTAAAAAATTTATGAAGTATATTAAAGTGGTCAGCTTCATCGTTCAGTATTATGCGTAACTGAAACAGTTATCTGCAAATGGAGGATTAATGTTGTTCATATGGTAATCCCAATTCCTAAGATACATTGTGTTTAGGGAATGCATTTACTTCTGAATCTGAACTCATTGTTTATGTTCTTAATGCTCTTTTTATTTTGTTTTAATTGTTGGGAGTTTTCCTATAAAATTCTATTTTGCAAATTTTCATGGGAGCAAAATTCCTCAGCTTAGTTTAAAGATAAATATAGTAAAAATAAACAGCCTCAAGCAAAACTTCAATTTTGGAGATTTTTTTTTTTAGTTCTTTTCAGTCTTAGAAAGCTAATCACTCCTTCTGTTTTGCAACATAGCAATCAACCCATAATAGCAATATGACCACTTGAAAAATCAGATGAGGCAGACCACGTGTGATTAGCTTGCCTGAATGTCAGCACTCTGCTGAGGTGCCCTAAACTCTCCACTACTTGCATTAGGCAAGCAAAACACCTGCAGATAATATGCCTTCTTCTACAGCACTACTTGTAGGCCACACATATGATCTTAGGGAACCTTGGACAGCATTAAATTCCTTTACATAGAAATGCACTAAGTTAAGGAGACATCCATCTCGAAGATAATAACATCTAGAAGTCATTTGGAAATTCAAGCCGGAGCTGGACACTGCTGTCTGGATATGAAGAAGTGAAGCAAGTGTGTTGCCATTGACTGTTCTAGAAGTTGTGTTCTTACTCATTGTTCTCATGACAACAGCAACAAAACAAAATCAAAGCCCAAACTTGGTTAAAAAAATTAAAAGTAAATGCTCTCAGTTTAATTTCCATGTGAGAAAGGAAGAATTATGAAGTATTTTTTCAGGTAGGGGTCAAATATCTCTCTCCCCAGGACAAGTCCCAGTTTCTGAATGTTAGCCACAATTTGAAGAATATTTACTTCCAGCATTATTAGAAGAAATTGTTGGGTTCCTACTCATATATATTTAACACAAGAAAATCAGTTTAAAAACAAAAAGCAGCTCATCTGAAAATATGTGGATAGCGAACATCACATTTGAATATTTATTGACAAAGTTTTATGTGTCAGCCTTAGTGTCACAGATTTAATATAACACAATTGAAAATTAGGAGTAAAATAAATAAACCCAAATTGCTTAGATGGAAAGAATTTACACTGTTAATACTTTATGCAATCTCTTATTAAAAAATGTATATAACAATGATTAAAAAATGTGGCTTCAGGCAAATAAGTAAAAATTGTGTGCTGACAGTGAAAGTTCAGTTTACATTGAAAGAAATTTATACATATTTTTTGTAATGAGGAATGGTAATAAGTCTTCTCTGAGTTTCATGCACAAAAATAACCCCATGAGTTAATCAGAAAGGAAACTTTTTTCTCATGCATTTTTCTCATTGTTCATCACAACCTTATGTTGTTCAGCATTAAAACAATGGAAAGGATAGACTGGGTAGGTTTTTGACCTTGTAGAAGCCTGAGCAGGAAGGAGTTGATGCATTTCTGTGCCTCAAACACTGATGAACATTCAAGCAGGCGAGTCAGAACAGCATTTGCCTGGAAGTGGGGAGAGGCAGAGGGGAGCACATGAAGGTACGGCAGCACCTTTCTGGAACCAATTTATCTATTCAGGTCCGTGAGGACTGCATAATATGCAGCACAAGCACAGAAGTCAGGTCAAGGAGCAGGCAAGACCAATGGAAGGGGAACAAGACCACAATAAGACCCTCAAAGCCCCTCAGCCCATTTCCAGAAAGGTCAAGAAGAATGGACTACACAAAATAACTCATTTAATTGAAGAGCAATAAACCCAATCCCAAGGTGGAAAACTTACCTGTAAAAAGGTATCCCCACAAAGCCTGGGTGGAGGCCCAGGACCCTGGACACACTGTCAGCTGCATCAGTGCTGGACCCTGGACTGGGAATCCTCTTTCCTCTCCTGTCTCATCTCCCTTTCATTTTTCTTTCTTCCTTCCTTCTTTATTTTTATTCTTTGATGATGATGATGATCTTGATGATGATAAGATAGAAGCAAAATATATACCAATATCCATGCCAAGTGTGCAGCTTGCTAATAAACTTGGGGACCCTTTTTTTCCGGACCCTTTTGGCTTTTGCCATTCTTTTTCCACCAAGGGCATACAGATCTTGGTGCTCCATTCCTCCCTTTACCCGCATTTTGAAAACTATGCATTGCACAGTGCAGATCTCTGTTTTTAGATACAATTCTTCTAGCTTCTGTGGAACGTGCTGGCTTCTTGTTTATTAATCTTCATATTTGTTATATTCTGAAAAGTGACATAAAATCTGAACATTATCTTATTTCGGTGTTAATTTACAGGCTTTTCTGGGAGACATGTCCTTCAGCAGCAGAAAGCACTCAAGTCAGGAGGCATCATGAAAGGGTTATAAAAAGCACTGACACACAAGGAGAAATCTTTATGGAGGTCATCAGGTGTTCAGGTATTGCAAATATTGCTGTCTTTGATTTTAACATGCCTTAATTCAACACCCACTTATCATCTCTCTTCACATCTGAATGCAGAGGATCCTTTTCGTAAATTTTGGAGTGTCTCCATTTGGATAACCACAAATCTTTTGTCTGCTTTCAGATGAAATATGAAGCATTTACCTATCAGAAAGAATCAGAGCATGTGCTATGGAAAGGCCAAATTAATTAATTAAATGCGGCACTATGGGTGCAATAAAAGTTGTATGTGCTTTATGTAAATAAGAACCCCTAGGAATTTACAGCTGTTAAATTAGCTATAACCTTTACTTGAATTATATAGCCTCAAATTTCAGGTATTAATTAATTTTTTCCTTGTGCAATAATTTTCAATATGCTTCTGTTGAATGCAAGAATCAGTTGAAATACTGTACAAAGAAAAAATGTAATTTAAATTGGAAAATTGCAGCCACATAACCCAAACAAAGGCTATTCCCTGAAAAGTACAAGGAACTGTTCACTTGGTAAGCTGGGGTCTTTCAAACAAAATGGTTTTAAAATGCAAATTCACATACTTAGAAGTGACGAATACCTACAAAGTTAGCAAGTTCATCCTGGAATGAGCAAATCCACAGAAGTGTCAGCATCTAAATTAGAAACCATCGGAACGTGGACTTTTGGGATGCTATTCTGAGAAAAAACCTGATTTAAAGCCCAGATCATAATCCGTTGTAATTTGAGACCTTTTGTCTGCATTGCCAAAATGTAAAGTTTATCTCTGAATCTTTATATAGGCAGTGTCAGGAGTCAGGTATCTCCAGAGAGCAATGCAGATATTCAATAAGCTGAGTTACCCACTGAGGCTCTCTATCTTTCTGTTAGTTACTGAGCTCCCAATTTTGGCACACCAACTAAGTTTCCTAAAATGAGTCTGATAAATCTAGGCCCAGGTCTTTTAAAGTGAGTTTATCCAACAGATGAGATGTCTGCCATAAAAGATGAGTTTTTGATCTGATATCTTCAAAGATGGGATGGTTTCAGAAGATGCACCCAGAAACGAGTTACACATTGGCCAAGGACAAGTCGCTGAACTCAACAGAGAACTTAGGGATGTGATACAGCCTGTAGAATAGAGAGACCAAACTCTTGGTGACCTTTGAAGCAGGAAAGAACGATCAGAATCGTTATGATTGGTCAAAATCCTTTGATTGTGACAGCCAGTACTTCATGCACCAATCCAGCAGTAGCTTCATTGTCATACCTCAGCAATGTCCTCTCTGCCCCTTGCCAATGAAAGTCATATATCACTTCTGAGGAACATTCAAACCTAGAAAATTGAATCTGAAAAGCTGATGGGTTTACAACAGCAAGTCTCCTTGAAAATAGGAATTTGGGGTAGAAATCTTCTGTGTTAGTCTGACTGGCTCCAGTCACAGGTGGCTTGTGTTACCTGTGTGGTGAGACACAGAAGCTGCGTGAGAATGCACAGAGCAGGGAGACAAAAGCAGACCTGCTGGCATGTTATTGCCTTTGGGGATACTGCCCTACAGGTGCTAACTGTAATGGAGTGCTAAGAAACTTGATGAAGCTCTTAATCCTATGTAACTTTTTACATTGTCTTTACATATCTTAAACTGGATTTATCTTGGATTTCCAGTTTGATTGATAATAATTTCCTATTTTTAGGATTAGATTATTTTCCTATTTCATGGGCTTCTCTAATTTTTACCATAAACTCGGGAAGGAAGTGTTAGAGATCAGTCACCCCAAATTCATTCCCACCTTCAAGAGTCCATCTCAGTCATGAACCAGTAATGAGCTTCATAGAGTTAACAAATTCAAATTTTTTTTCAGGTGTGCTTTTAACATTCAACTAGGAATATAAGGTCCACTGAAAGATGTATTGTACTATGATCCAAGAGAAACAGAAATTAAGGCACGTGGCAAAGCAGACTCTACCTTTTAAGGAAAATAATTGTTCTCTAACCAGTTAAGTTGGGAAAAAACTCTTGGTCTAAAGATCAGTGAGGTCTGATAGCCTTTCAGCTTAGGAAGGAATAAATGGCTTCTGAGGAGAAAGGGTAATGCAGACTCTAAATCTATCTGATGGTGTGATTGCAAGGCTCTGATGTGAGCTCATTTACACAGGTGAACTGCTTGGTGTAAAAACTTTTTCATGCTTTAGATGCATCTTGAAATATATGTCACTCACAAAGCCATACCTCTTTGTCAGAAGAGAGGAAATCAGCAGAATTTTTAACTGCTTTGGCTGCTGTTAATTTAGTATTGTATTTAGGGTTTACCCAGCTGTCATAGGCAAAAAAAATTAGCTTAAAGTGTGAATGTTAACACGCACCAGATAATTGGGTGTACATCTGTCTGCAAGTCAATGTTTGAATATGAACTTTTGCACTCCCAAGCAGAAGTCTGCTGCCTGCTAGACAGAATGGGAATTGCCTGGCTGTAAATTCTGATAATGAAAAAAGTGGCATACCTTCAAATCTCTTATTAATAGAGATGAGAGAGAAGCATCAGTTAGGAGGCTGATCAGGCATTGAGCCTGGTACTGAGAAGAATCAAGAAAAAAAAGTAAAACTTGTGGGTTGAAATAAGATCAGTTTAATAATTGAAATGAAGTAAAATATAATATTATTAAAATGATCATAATAATAGTAAAAAAAAGGAGAGAGAGAGGTTTAAACCCCAAGAAAAACAGGTGATGAATATTACAATTGCTTAACGCCTGCTGAGCAATGCCAAACCTGTTCCCAAATTGCAATTGGCCCTCCTCCAAGTATCTCCCCCAGTTTATATACTGGACATTCTATGGTATGGAATATTCCTTTGGCCAGTTTGGGTCAGCTGTCCTGTGCTCCCTCCCACATTAGACTCACCTCCTCATTGTTAGAACCTGGGAAACTGAAAAGTCCTTGACTCAGAGTAAATACTGTTCAGCAACAACTAAAAGATAAATGTGTTATCAACATTATTCTCATACTGACTCCAAAACACAGCAATGTAGATTTCTCAGTGGATCCTTTTGGTATCCATTTTCTCACCACAGGTGGATGACAGATCCGCTGGTTGATGCCATCATAATACCTGAATTTCGGCCACATTTTTGTTAAATTCTTTGCTCTGTGCAAGTGCTGCGTTTCCTCGTGTGAGAAGTCCAGTGCAGTGAGGCAGCTGGCCATGAGGTCACACACAGCACTGCTTGTGTGTAGGAAGAAAGGCTGAATCCTCAGTGGATCCATGTGCTACACACTATGCTTGGAAACCATTTTGACAATGTTCAAAAACCTCAGCTGTGTATGTTAAACACAGCAACACATCTTGCAGCCGTGGACTCTGCAATTCTCCAGTTCTGCATGCTTTGATGTGCAATGAATTCATAATACGTGTTTATGACAACGGTGCTCACCAAGCTTAGGACCATGACATAAAAGTTGAAATACTTTGACTTCACTGCATGATTAAACAAATGTCTTGAGGAAAAAACAGAGTTATACAGACTATCACACACCTTTAAAGCATATTTCTCACATAAAGATTGCCTCTAGTATGTTGCTGCTGGAAATGTTCTGCCAGGTTGCTATAGCAACTTCTGCTATGTAAATTAGCAAGAGCTTTATCACAAGATTTTTAGATTGTTGGATTTGGGGAAAAATTCTGGAATCAGAGCTGAAGTGAAAAATAAGCTGGAGAAGCATCTAAAGGGACCAATTAGTAGTTAACCATGGTCCAGTGGCAACTGGATACCAAATGATTTTTTAAACTACAGTTTTCAAAATGATTCTATTTTCTCCTTACAATTTGTATTGGCAAAGGTGGTGGCACTTAGGTTGAAGAAATTCCCTTTTAGGCCTTAAGCCATTTTAAATAATCCACTTATATTATAGAAGTGCAGAAGTGCAGAGGTGCAGGATCTGTAAACTTAAGGCACCTCAAGAGGCTAAAAACCAAATGAGAAACCACAGAAGATAAATACCTAATTCTAAGATTATCTCGAAGTTGTTGAATATTCTAAACTTTTGAAAAACATTGCAAGGTCATTTTAAACATTGTTCTGCTCAATAAAATAGCAATGTGACTGCCAGGGGATTCTTTTTCTAATAAGCCTCACCATTTCAAAATGGACCATGAATTTCTGAATTTTCTGTGTCTGATCCAAAGTATATTGAAAGGCACCTGGTGACCTTAGCTGATTTTGTATTAATCCCTAGTATATTTAGGGATGATTATTTAGTTTACAGATAGTGACAACCTACTGGTTAGAGATCCCCAGGCTCATCAGTGTTCCTCAGTGAAATTACTAGGTGTACAGACAGAATACATTAAAATGCCCAATCCTTGTTTCCAGGAGAGTAACAGACCTGTCAAAGAGTAAAGCAAAATGTATGGGAAAAGCAGCTTTTTCTTTTTCTTTAAAAAAGCATTATATCTGAGGTTGCCTGATGGTACTTTCCCATGTTAACTGTTGCTGTTACTGACACCAGGTTATTACATAGCAGTAAAAGGATAAGAACATACTGGCCCTCATGGATGGCTTAGCAGGTGACAGGGCCATCAAGAGCAAAAGGTGAAGTGATTCAAAGAAATATCTGTCCGATAGTATGTGTACATTTGCAAAACATTTGAAAACTCCTATATTTACATCATTGGAGGGCACAATATGATTTCTCCCAATAGAAAACATTTCAGACAAAAAAGTTTATGCTGAACTAGCTCTTTCACAAAAGTCTGGGTTTTGTCAAAAATAGACCCTTTAATGGTATAATTGAGGTTTTTTACCAGGAATTAAACAAATATGAAAAGAAACCACCAGGGAGAGAAAAAATGCTATACAAGAACCTTTCAAGTAAAAAAAATTGAACAGAAGAATGTTTTCAATGACGATTGGAATAGAAAATAGAAAATTTGATGTGTACATATCCATCTTAATGATGCATGAAAAACCTTTCACAAACAGAGTTCTGCACTAGTTATTGATAAATACTAGGTGGATTTTTTTTGAGAATTTAATGGCAAATGAGGTTTTTTTAGTTTTGTTTTTCCACTATATGTATAGACACTCTGCCTTCATAATTTGTTTTCCTGAAACATAGAATGATTTAGATTATACACCAAAAATAATTGAGATTACAAGTGCAAATGGAAACACTGATTCAACACAAAATTCACAGTAATATTTTATTTATTTATTTATTTGTTTACTGCCTGACTTACATCTTCAATCTGTTTGGTAGAAAAACTGTGTGTATTAAAGATACATCCTGTTATTTTAGAGGTCAAAAATGAAACTGTCACTGACATTTTTATAACATCAGGGAGATTTCTAGGAAGGGAAAAATTTATATTCCTGATATTTCACACCAAAAAAAGTCATAGTTTTTATTGATAATGTTGCCACCAAAATATATTGAGATTTCCCCCTGCTCCAAGTTATAGATAAATGGAATTTTCATCTTAAAAAGAAAAAAAAAGCTTTCTTGAAATTTATCTATTAATATTTTCCGCTATTCTCCCTTTTGGAGCTATTGTTTCCTATTTCCTATAGGATTTGAATTTGCGCCATTTGCATATCAATAGTCTAATAAATTCGGAGTGCAATCAGTAAATATTTCATGTTTTTTAAATATGGAAGTTAAATTTAATTTTACCTTTTTCATTAAAAATATGATCCAAAAATTACTTTCTGATTTTCATTAGATAAGAAAGGAAAAGTTCGAATAAGAAAGAATGAGGTGAGACTGCTATGCGGTAAAAAATTCTAATTTTTCAGCCTATTGCTTTGAATACTGGGCTCTTGTGAGGAAGAAGAGGGAAATAATCTAAAAGAAAAGAAGCTTTATAGGGAAAAAGAAAACAAGACATTCTTCTTATTTTTAATTAAAGATGTAATAATGAAGAGAGAGACATTTTTCCCTAGACCCCTGGATAAGAGGGTAGGACAGAAAATTCAGATGCTTCAAACCTGCATTAAAAGAATTGAGATATTTAAACAGTATCTCAGCATGGAGGGCTTTGGAACTACAAAGAACATGGTTGGAAAATAGCAAGAAACTGGAGAGGAGAGGAGGTTGTTGGTATTAGGATCGAAGTTGCCAGACAGCAAGATGAGTGAGAGTCTGGAGAAAGAACTTTGAGATTTATTGTGGCCCTTTAGAAAGTTACCAGCATAAAAAAGACTAGCATCGTTCATCAGAAAAATCACATTTCTGAGCATATCAAAACTAGGGTAATGTTTCAATTAGCAACAAATCAAGGATGATAAAATTTGGTGTCTTCTGTGTCATTATTGATGACATCAGATGACATTTTCTGGATTATACCATTTGACATTGACCTTAATCCAAAACCCAGGTGGTCTGTTTGTCTGAGTTCAGAATAATGATTAATCAATAAGAATCAGGCACCTTCCAAGGGCTTCAGTGACACACTACATCTTCCTGAGCACCCTTCTGGATCTGATAAGTCCTGCAGGTAGAAGCCAGCAACAATTTGACATGACTGAGCTCATCAAACTTGGAAAATGCTTCTCTGAGGATTCAGATGATATTGAAAAGAAATTTTGGTACCTTTCCTCGTAGACATGTACAGCTCCAAAACTTCTAAAACATATGTTTTCTTACATTCATATAAGCTCCATGGTACAGTTTTGGTGGTAATCACACTAGATCTCTGCCCTGGGATAGGTTTTAGGCTCACTGGATCCCACTTTAATGTCTGAAGTCTCTACATTTTGTTCCTCTCTTCCCATTTCCCCATCTGTTCCACTGCATACTTAATCATCGCAGATCTATGATAGCCGTCCCGAATCTCATTACAAAGTCAGGCAAAGAGAAAATCATGGCATACCATAATGCTGATAAGCTAAATCAGGCTCTGACTATAACTGCTTTCCCTTTGCTGTTTAGATATGCGAGTCAGAGATGTTCTCAGCTAATTATTTAAAAGCTATGGCTTGCTCTATTGCTTAAAGTACTCACAGAGCCAAAGCCCCAGTAAAGGTAGTGCTGATAGATACAGCACTAATTCCTGCTACCACACTTTGAAAACCACTTCCTCTCAGCTTTATGTCCTCCATGTTGTCAGTCATAATCGCCTTTTGCATATGGTCCCATAATCGATTTTGAATTAATGTGGTCAGTGGTCTTTTGCAGGGTGGGGTCCTGACATGTGAGTGTCTACTGCTTATTAGCAGAGATTCTTATGCAAGATGTGAAGCTGAGAGAGGTCAGTAATATGCTGATTTGATTTAAATATTAAACAATCTATTTGTGTCATCCTCTCCTCTGGCTGGAAATCAATGGAGCTTTACTGCTCTGAAATGGAATGGCTATCTCAACAAATCAGGTCTTTTCTGTGTGCAATTCAATTAATACAGTACAATGAATTATACATAGGCAGCGAACAAGATGTTTGACATGGTCATAGAGCTGCAGATGAGATTTGGTAGGTGACCTACAGGCTCAGATCCTCCTCAGTGCATAAAGCTCCAGATCTCATTGTGGATTATGATATCCAGCAGACCTCACAGCTCTCCTTCCATCAAGATGCTGAAAGCCTTCCCTCTGTGTTCATAATTAATGTGTTCTATATGTAACAGAATAACTTGCATGAGTAACAGCTCCCCTTTTACATACATGACTGCCTAACAACTAAACAAAGCATTTATTACAACAGAAAAAGGGCAAAGCTGATAGCAAGGTATTATTTTCACTCCTTGTTTCAGCTTTGATACAACAGAGATAATTTCTTTAAATAATGATTTTTAAAAAGTGCGTTATTTGCTTTCCGATTAAATGCCCTATGCTTTAGCAGGTGAACTGAATGCTACCACCCTTGTTTTTATACAAGTGAGCCAGACAATTCTGATATAATTCTGATTCTGATCCCACTCTGCTGAGTCAAATTCAACTGTACAATAAGAAACAAAGCACAAAGGGCTGAATCTCAAAGCAGAAGCACCAAAGTAAAGCTGGAAGGCATTAATATTAACCCATGGTTAGAGTTTGAAACCTGAGACATAAAAAAATATCCCAGGATTTGCAAGGCTTTGTTTATACACAGATACTCAAACCAGACAGAATTACCAGCTCAGAATTACTGAGTACGTCTCTGTGTTAATTACCAGATAATCGCTGCTCTGAACTTCTGGTAAATATTTTTGCATCTTTTTCTGGAATTCTAATTTTATACTTAACAGAAATGTGTCAAGACCTGGATAGATACGATGTTAGTCACTCCAACTCAGGCAACAAATCATGCAGGTGATTTTACTGTCATCTGTCCAGGGCTGACTGCTTATGTGTGTTTACTCTGGATTTCATACAATTTGTGTTACTTTTACAATAAACAGATTTATAAAAGAAACAACACTCATATTTCAGATATGTACATGTTCTATACGTACATGATAGATCTCTGGACTTGATGAAGACATTCTTACTGTAGAAGTAATAAACAGTATGATATTATCTGTATAAATTGGGGATAGAAGAATAGAATCCCATAAAACATTACTTTTTTTTTTTCAGGAAAATAACATTTCTCCTTCCATAACTCTGAATACATAATATATGTTATATAATTCACTACAGAAAATCTTTTCTGCAGCAGAATGCTCAGCTGTGTCCTTAAAGCAAATTGTTTCATAGGGGAACAGTGCTCTCCAGTGATCAAAGAGGGGAACTGTTTTAGTCATAAAACAGGTAATTTTGGTCTCCTTTATTTTCTAAGCTTTACTTCCTTTTTTCCACAGTGATTGGTAGGATTATCTTCTACATAAATATTCACATTTTCGCTTCCAGGATTTTTTTCCATTTTTTTAATAAAAGATGTCTTGTGAGGCTAATTGTTTTATACACTTAGTTCTCCTTGAAATTCCCACAGCTCCTCATACACACTTCTGAGAACTTAAAGTATTTCCTGGCTAAATCACATGAGTATTAGGAAAGTTTTGTTTACAAAACTAGTAATCATTTTTGTTCATGAAAATTATAAACCTATGACTAATTAATCATGAAAGTTGTTGGAAGCATTCAATTCAAAGTAGTTTGGTTTGCATTTTATTGAGAAATAAATTCCTGCAGAATTTTCAATTAAAGAACTACAGAGAACTTTATACAAAGTTTTGCTAATTGCATACTCTTAAAATATAAGGGAAAAGAAAAAAGGATAAATCTTTGTTTTCCTGTTATTCTTGTCTCTTTATAAGAGAAATATTAAGAACATGTTAGATCTTCACTTTAAGTGAAGTACATGTGCTTTATATCAGTACACTTAAGCCAGTAGAGAGAAGGAACAAGATTCATCTTGACATTTAATCCATTCATTAGCCAGATAGCTGGTAAGCTCAGGCTTCTGCTGTACTCAAAAGAGATAAATAGCTACACCATCCTTTTCTAAGAGATATGAGATGAACCATCTTCCAGAGATAACTTAATGACTACAGAATGAGCCTAGAGTACTAGTGCAAATGTCCATCTGTAGATGATGATGATGACTAGTTGAGATGAATGTGCATCATGCTGGTAGACGTTTCAAAATACTAGATTCTGGATGGAGAAAATAACCCATCAGTTGAGGAAAATTCCTCACTAAAACCAGAATCCAAAGACATATTTTGTAAAATGTGTTTTAAACACTGAATTGTAATACATTTGTTACTATACTCTTTTTTTGGTTTCCTCTACTTTTATGCAGACTGTCCCATCAGTGTGAAAGTTCAAAGATGCAGTTTTAAATAATGTCACAACAGTACAGACTACAGCCAGGTAGTTCTTCAGAAACAGGACAACCCTGTTCCATGCAGAAATTCTCCTCTGGGGACTTTAACTCTGAGCTAAGGAGCCAGTTCCTTTTGAATCTTCAGTCTCTTGAAAGCACGAACATCTACTTGAGAGTATGTGGTTGTATTCTAAACAGCAATGACTGCATAATTTTCATGTTTCTTTGGATCAGAACCCAGATGCCATGTCTGTATTAGTGCAGCAAACTGTGCTAGGCTGGATCTGTAGGATGAAACAGCTGGTGTTGAAGCCTCAAAGTCCTCATCATATGCGTTTCAGAAAGGTTTACCTCAGCCAAGTTCCTGTCTGGCCCTACAGACTGAATGACCATCAGTGACCAGATTGCATTAGCTGTGCTACTGACACTCTTTCTCAAGCTTGGCTTGAAGCCAAAATGAATCCAGTTTGAATATCCCACTGCAAACTCTTCATTGTAAACCTCACTACAATGCAAACCTAAGTGAAACAAGAGAGAATTATTAGGAGATATTTTCCTAGTGTGGACCGCACGAATGCTAACACGTTCAGTGGAGACGCTTGATGTTGCATGAGTATTGCTACATTTTAGCTTTAAACTGCTGATGGGACATTTGGAAGCCATTAAACTTTACAAAGTGATGATGTTCCTCTTAGTTTGTAAAAGCACCTTTAAAATAAAAAAAAGACATCTACATCCATGTGTGCACTTTATACAATACTTTTGCTTTGTAGAGGGTATTTCTATAAAAGTTACAGTTAAAGATCTAACATGTGTCTGTTACTTTTCCAGCTTCACTTTTTAAAGATGATTTGATATACGTTAAAAACAGGCTTTGTGACATCTGCTTTTAAAGCTATTAGATTATTTTAGTTGGTAGTAGTGTATTTCAAATGTCTTCCTATACACAATAACATGTATTTACCGTATATGTGTGTTTACTCTATATTTGTGTTTATTCTAGTAAAAAGATTTTGTGTGATCAGCCTACAGACCTAGAAAAGACCTTGTATCACTAGCAAAATTATATCTTGCTCCTAACCTATTATGAGAAATATCTTTCAACTTCAAAGTCAAGCTTATGTTGCCAGATATCACAAAGATGGCATTTAGAAAAAAACGGTTGTTTTAACTACAATGTTCTAAGGACAAAAGAGAAGCAAGATTTATGAGGAGATATAAGGCAATAAGAGGCAATGAACATTATCATAACACCTATACTTATACTGCTTACACCTATTTTCTGTCCCAGACAAACTGGCATAGTTTTAGCTACGCTTGTACTTTTACCAGGCAGAACTGTGGACACAATCAATCTTTTCTTTGAGAAAAATCGTTAGCGCCTGCAAACTGCCATGTTGTAACTAGGTATTGTTTAGGGAAATGATCATGAGTCCATGACCAAAAGTGTTCCAGGGTCCATTCTAAAAACTTAATAGAAGATGCAATCATGTGGCAAAGCCCATGTCCACACCTGGCCTAGTTTAATTTTTGAGTATTATTATTTAAGTAGTATTATTTGAGACTTACCTGCACAGTGCTGCCAAAGTTTTAATCCTTGCACACTAATCTTAGTCAAGGTCCCATATTTATATATATGGAAAGCCACTTTGAAACAGAAGTGCATGATTTCAGGGGCACTTGCTATTTCTGTCATCTCCTTAGCTTTAGAGCAATAGGCATTGTCTTTAAAAATAAAATCTTGAGTAAACATCATAATTTCACTATTAGCTCAAGAGAAGTGGTAACAGTACCAAGCCTGTCAGAGTTCAAGACGTGTTTGGACAATGCTCTCAGGCACATGGTGTGATTCTTGGGGTGGTCCTGTGCAGGGACAGGTGTTGGACTTCAATAATCCTTGTGGATCTCTTCCAACTCAGGATATCCTGGTATGGTTTTATGATTCAATCAAATCAGATGTCTTCAATTGAGGAATATTTTTCCTGAATATTCAGGTAGTTGAAACTATAGACAAACAAACTAGGAAAGTGATTCAGAGACTGTTTCTCTCAAAGCTCTTCTCCTTACTCTCTCTCATTCTCCCTCTCCATCTCTTCTGTCTGTGAATATTCCAGTGAGTTTTGTTCAGTCTCCTTCATTCCTGCTTTCATCGCTTTTGTGGGAGTTACCACACTTCATCTCTAAAGATTGGTGATATGTGTGTATAAAATGCTTTTCTCTAAATAGTGATTTCAGCATCAAAAAAGAGAAATAATTTCTCATTCACAAAGAAGTAGAATAGCAAGAATAGCACCTTATAACTTTGGGATAATTTATATATCATTTAACAATATCTTAAAAACATGTACTGGGAAAAAGAAGAAAAAGCAAAAGAGACAACAATTCAGACTTGGGTATTCTTTGTGGCTCTTATTCTCTGAAAAATAAAGACTGTTCCTTTGAAGAAAGCCACTCTAAAAAGAGATTTCCAGGATCTCTACTGAGAGTTTAGAAATCTTCATCCTTGTTTCCAGTAAGAGATTAGCTGATCCAAAAGCAAAGTATAGAACAAAATCAAGACTTCTGAAGATCTATTTGTGTTCAGCATTAGTCATTTTTTTGTTTTTCTTGTTGCAGACATAAGAATGTAGTTGCCTGTCACATGTAATTTCTGATCTAAAAATGTTACAGAACTAACTTGTGCCCATCTAAGGTATTCACATTTGTTGAATTAAAGAAAGATATCTAAAGGTTATTTTTTCATTTTTTGATAACTGTTGTGATACCAAACATGTCCTTGCATCTTAAGAGGAATTAAATTCAAATTCTGTTTTGCATTGGTTTTGTTAATAAAAAAAGTATATTGACCATTTAGCCTTTGAAAATATAATAACTGGTTTAGACAATTAGTTTTGGGGTCAGGGTCCCTGTTTACCTATATCTGTAGTCCTCCTTAAATATAAGTTATAAAAATAACCCAATAAAGTCAATAAATATCAAGGCTGATACTCTTTATCCCCCTTTAGTTATTTTTGTGGAAGATGGATGGTCTAACCTTGGGAAATTTAGTCTCTTACTCAAAAAGTTGCTTCTCAATTTAAAATGACTTCTTGCAGTGACCAGGAATATTTCTTGGTACTTGCTCTTCATTTTGGTGTTGTTAGAGCTCGCTAGTAAGCCACCATTGACCTCCCAGTGCGCTGTGAGCAATGCTTAGGCAACAGTTTTTGTAAAATCACAACTTCAGAACTTCCAGTTTTCCACATTCCTTCCTAAAAGCAACTCAGTCAGCCATCTGATACATGACCAGAGGTGAGCTCTTTCCCCTCATCAACATGGGCTGATATCCCACAGGTAACAGCTCAGTTTCAGAACCATCTTTGCAATGATTTCCGAAGTTCTTAAAGGGCTTGCAGATAATAATCCCACTTCTGCCACTCTTCACGCTCCATACTCGCATATCTAAATGGTCCATTTGTCCTTTGCTTAATCCAGGTTTAAAATTCCATGAATCTTTACTCACATAGTCAGTCTCCTTACAGCACTCCTTTACTCTTTCCTATACATTCTCCATTTCAATTTTCTGCCTGTACTGTAACTCCTGACTGCAATGTCTTGGTGTTCAAAGTTTATTGTACTTGACAGCTACTGGTAGCTATGAGTGCCACGAAATTTTTGAAGTTATTGAGAACTGTCACTTATGCTTCATATTGCCTGGGAATACGGAGAATTTTCCTACTACATTTTTTTTCATCCATTCACTCATGCTAGTAATACCACCAAAGTCCTCTTCTATGGGGTATTCTAGGAGTTTTCTCTCTGTATCCCAAAAACTGTTACTGATTACATTAGGCAAATTTTAAAACCAATAACATTTTCAAAATTCTGTTTCTAACCTTATACCCAGATGTTACACAAGTTTTATTCCTCGGGTTACTCTGTATATTGAAAATCACATGAAATGTACTGAGCTTTACATTTTCTTGTGATTACTAATTTATATACACTATTTGTTTCTTGCACATCTGCTCTTTACACTGTATTTCGTATATTTTTATTCAGTTCTCTTTATTCTGACTAGTTCAATTACAGTTCTGTTTGTCTTTCTTTTGATTTTCAGCTTTGATATTCATGTTCATATTTTGTGCCAAAGGCTAAAAAAGTCTCTGAAGTTAGAAGATTTTAACAGCAAGCCAAAACTATTGGAGAAAGTTTTTATGTTTTCAAATATTCTGAGGAGGTTTCGTAAAGGGTAAAATTGAAATATGTATCAGACTCAGTTTTTAAAGTACTTCAGCACTTGCACTATCAAATCCCATTGTCTTCAATTTAGACCAAGTTGCTGAAGTGCCTGCAGCAGATTTAAAAATGCATCGTAGGCTCCAGAGTCACTTAGTGAATGTCTGTACTGCAGATGAACTATTCATGCCCCAAAAGTTGCACAGAGATCCATCAAGGCTCATTTAATACCCATCTATTAAACTACTCTTTGCAGACCAGTGTGATGCTATGATTTAACCGTTTATACATTTAAATTTATACTGGGGGAGGAGAATCTCAATCCATCCCACTCCTACCAGTTTGATGCCTGTGCCAGACCAAGATGCCAAGAGCATGGAGAGGGATTGCAGGTAAGCAGGAGAGCACCTGAAAGGCATCACAAAGATATTCCAGCCACTCCAGTCAGTAAGGCAACTTCATCAGAGCCCTAACTCAAATACCTCTGTGCAAATGCACATCGCATGGGGAATAAACAGGAGTTAGAGACACACACGCACCTCCAGGACCATGACATTGTTGGAATCGTGGAGACATGATGGGATGGCTCCTATGACTGGAGTGTTGAAATGGAAGGGTACAGGCTCTTTAGGAAAGGACAGGCACGGAGACAAGGAGGGGATGTCACCCTCTATGTCAATGACCAGCTGAAGTGCGTGGTGCTTCCGTTGCGGATGGATGAGGAGCCAACAGAGAGCTTATGGGTCAGGAGTAAAGGGAGGGAATGGACAGATGGCATTACAGTGAGGGTCTGCTAAAGACCACCCAACCAGGAAGACCAAATGGATGAGGTCATCTACAGACACATAAAAGCAGACTTATTGTTCACAAGCCCTAGCCCTCATGGGTGGCTTATACATCCCAATACCTATTGGAAGGACAACAGAGAAGGTCATAAGCAGTCCAGGAGGGTCCTGGAATGCACTGATGGTAACTTCCTTCTCTAAGGGATAGAAGAGCCAGTAAGGGGAGGTATTATGCTGGACCTTGTTCTTATCAACAAGGAGGAGCTGACAGAATGTGAAGCAGCCTGGGCTGCAGTGACCATGAAATGGTGTAATTTGAGATCCTTAGGGCAGTGGGGAGGTCACACAACAAACTCACTGCCCTGGAGTTCAGAAGTGGATTTTGGCCTCTTGATGTACTCTGTTTGGTAGAGTACTATGGGATCTAGTGGAATGTGTCCCTGCCCATGGCGGGTGGAACTAGATGATTGTTAAGGTCTCTTCCCCAAACCATTCTATGATTCTGTGATTATGACACAGCCTGAAGTACAGAGGACTCTTCATCTGTAAATGATTGCAATAGATGCCATGGTCAAATCAACTTAAAACTACATTCCTCACAAATTTTTCTCACAGTTAAGAGGTGATGTTTTTGAAGAGTTGAGAGCTGAATGTCCTTTAACAGGAACAATTCTCTTTGTTCACACATAATTTTCACACAGAATGACATTCACAGATGAGAGGTGTTTGATTTCTACAGCACTTGAATCCTACTCATGGCCATGCATACAGTGCTGTACTGTAGTTCTAATGTTTTAAAAGTCCACTATGCAGTTGAAAGAAGAAATATTGCTACTGGTTGTATTCCTGAAGACAGAAGTATCAGGTTGTCCTATAGACAATAAAGCTAATGAAATGTGATTTCTTTTATATTTGGGTCCTATTTCACTTATGTCACCCATATCATCCTGGTAAAATTACCTCTGCTCCGCACCAGATGATCCATTATGAACTACATATACAAGAAGAGAAAAACATGCATTAGTGTTGAACTACATGTGTATGAAATGGCTGCTTGTTACTAAAGGGAATGTGTAATGGCTAATTTCACTCTCCATTGGACTCAAGAGAGGCACTATTTTGGCCCTTTCTCCCTTTAGTCAGTAACATTTTCAGTAAATTTGTAGGGACACCATTAATTATCTCGAAGAATTCTACCCAGCTTTAAGTGAGATTCAAATTATCCAACTTATTTCAAAATTACCAAGAAGGGACTGTGTCCTGGGGTGACTGTATGATGCTGTATTCCCTGTCATCTGCCCTATGCCTGACATGAGTTCTGTGCCTTTAAAGCTAGCTCTAGGAGAGGGGGGGAGCCAGTGGGATTCTTTTGGCGGCCTGCGTTCAAAAACACAGATAACTCGCTCGCTCTTTTCACCCAGCTCTTGGCTCTCTGCAGCAGGGCAGAGAGATGCATTCTCTTGCTTTTTAGCTAGCTTCTTGTCGTTAGCTAAAGCACAGAGTTTTCCTGGGACTCCTTCTTTTCTTCTGGAGTGTTCAGCAACACCAGAACATCACGGGGAAGCCTTACACTGCGGCCCAGAGGGGCCCACGCCGAACTCCAGCTCTGGAGAGGGCAGAGCCACACCTACAGAAAGAACTCTGAATCTTCACAGGTCTTCTCCACAGCGAGAGGTTTTATTATTTAACATTATTCGTTCTTTTTGGTGCCTGTGTGCACCCTGCTTGTNCAGAGAGCTTATGGGTCAGGAGTAAAGGGAGGGAATGGACAGATGGCATTATAGTGAGGGTCTGCTAAAGGCCACCCAACCAGGAAGACCAAATGGATGAGGTCATCTACAGACACATAAAAGCAGACTTATTGTTCACAAGCCCTAGCCCTCATGGGTGGCTTCTACATCACAATACCTATTGGAAGGACAACAGAGAAGGTCATAAGCAGTCCAGGAGGTTCCTGGAATGCACTGATGGTAACTTCCTTCTCTAAGGGATAGAAGAGCCAGTAAGGGGAGGTATTATGCTGGACCTTGTTCTTATCAACAAGGAGGAGCTGACAGAATGTGAAGCAGCCTGGGCTGCAGTGACCATGAAATGGTGTAATTTGAGATCCTTAGGGCAGTGGGGAGGTCACACAACAAACTCACTGCCCTGGAGTTCAGAAGTGGATTTTGGCCTCTTGATGTACTCTGTTTGGTAGAGTACTATGGGATCTAGTGGAATGTGTCCCTGCCCATGGCGGGTGGAACTAGATGATTGTTAAGGTCTCTTCCCCAAACCATTCTATGATTCTGTGATTATGACACAGCCTGAAGTACAGAGGACTCTTCATCTGTAAATGATTGCAATAGATGCCATGGTCAAATCAACTTAAAACTACATTCCTCACAAATTTTTCTCACAGTTAAGAGGTGATGTTTTTGAAGAGTTGAGAGCTGAATGTCCTTTAACAGGAACAATTCTCTTTGTTCACACATAATTTTCACACAGAATGACATTCACAGATGAGAGGTGTTTGATTTCTACAGCACTTGAATCCTACTCATGGCCATGCATACAGTGCTGTACTGTAGTTCTAATGTTTTAAAAGTCCACTATGCAGTTGAAAGAAGAAATATTGCTACTGGTTGTATTCCTGAAGACAGAAGTATCAGGTTGTCCTATAGACAATAAAGCTAATGAAATGTGATTTCTTTTATATTTGGGTCCTATTTCACTTATGTCACCCATATCATCCTGGTAAAATTACCTCTGCTCCGCACCAGATGATCCATTATGAACTACATATACAAGAAGAGAAAAACATGCATTAGTGTTGAACTACATGTGTATGAAATGGCTGCTTGTTACTAAAGGGAATGTGTAATGGCTAATTTCACTCTCCATTGGACTCAAGAGAGGCACTATTTTGGCCCTTTCTCCCTTTAGTCAGTAACATTTTCAGTAAATTTGTAGGGACACCATTAATTATCTCGAAGAATTCTACCCAGCTTTAAGTGAGATTCAAATTATCCAACTTATTTCAAAATTACCAAGAAGGGACTGTGTCCTGGGGTGACTGTATGATGCTGTATTCCCTGTCATCTGCCCTATGCCTGACATGAGTTCTGTGCCTTTAAAGCTAGCTCTAGGAGAGGGGGGGAGCCAGTGGGATTCTTTTGACGGCCTGCGTTCAAAAACACAGATAACTCGCTTGCTCTTTTCACCCAGCTCTTGGCTCTCTGCAGCAGGGCAGAGAGATGCATTCTCTTGCTTTTTAGCTAGCTTCTTGTCGTTAGCTAAAGCACAGAGTTTTCCTGGGACTCCTTCTTTTCTTCTGGAGTGTTCAGCAACACCAGAACATCAAGGGAAGCCTTACACTGCGGCCCAGAGGGGCCCACGCCGAACTCCAGCTCTGGAGAGGGCAGAGCCACACCTACAGAAAGAACTCTGAATCTTCACAGGTCTTCTCCACAGCGAGAGGTTTTATTATTTAACATTATTCGTTCTTTTTGGTGCCTGTGTGCACCCTGCTTGTTAAATAAATAGTTCTTTTTTTCACTTTCCTCTGAGAAAAATTCTTTCCGAACCTGGTGGGACAGGGGCTGCTGAAACCTGCCTTCTATCAGAGGACGTTCATTTCAGACATTTTCCTCATAATTTGTCTCAAACCAAGACAGACTGACATACAAACTTAGTGGAATAGACTTCAAATTAATCTCATTTCATCAGGAAAAAGTGCTAAATTTTCCATTCATAATTATGGTTATCAGGAATTCTTCTGAGCACAAACATGGTATAAAATGTAGCAAATTGCACCTAAGAGTCCTCTGTTAATGGGGGACGAACACTAAGGTTATGTATAAAGAGTTGTAACTTTAAAAACAAACAAATAGAAAGAAAAAAAAACTCAAAAACCTGAATCTGTTCCAGTATGTGCTCGATTTCTTTATTTATTGAGTTCCTTAAGAAGTTATTCACCCACAGTTCCCAAAGTGTGATATTTTTCCACCAACAAAGCAGTAAAACAATACCAGAACACGTTTGGATTCTGTCTTTTCTTTTACCTAGAAGCCCTTCATATGTTTTATTTATATTTTTTCCATCCCAAGTAACACAAAATCAATCATTTATTATGTGCATTTCCAAGCAGGAAGCTGAAGATACAGATCCCAGAAGCCTCTGTTGTTAACATTTAAAATTTGAAAAAACAGAGATATAGCAGAGACTATTTGGAGCTTCCTCTTCTTGTTCTGTTGACAAAAAGCAAGTGAAGCAGAAATTCTAGCTGTAACTGCTCAACACTGGTAATTTGAGACCGAGAAATGATCTGGCACAGAGGGAAAGTAGGTCCAAATACAAGAAGGGGTTGGAAGGTTGGAAGCAGGACCGCCAGAGACACAACACCCCTTGCAAGAGAGTGAAGTGTCATGCCTTGGCAAAGAGGTAAGATGCAGCCTCAGCACTGCCTTGTAGACATCCAGGAATGGGAGCTCTCAGGTGTCCAAGCTCAGTGGCCACCTTTGTGCAGCAGAGCTGGCCTGGGGGATGCACTCCCAGCCAGGCTGAGGTGCCCATGAAGCTGCTCTTGGGACTGGTGCTGATGCAAGTGTACACAAGGAATCTCCTTGTGACCCATATTTGCAGACTCCATGTAGAAATGTGTATTGTGATGGGACTTGAGGCAAGCATTGTTCATTAATTTTTTCTGTTGGATTTAAGCACAAATGTGTTTAGTTTGCCTTGAGGGATACTATAAAAATTCTCCAATACAAGCCTCGTCAAAAAGAAGCTTTATTCAAAGGATGATTTTCAGCTAGTTTTGGTTATAACTGTTCTCTTTCTGGAGAAATAGTCCAGTTTGTTAGCCTGTATAATGAGAGATATTTGCCAATCCTCCATCTAAATTTGTGTGGTTCTGCAGAAAATCTTCATTGAAGTTCAGCCTTACCATATGTACAAATGGCAAAATGTGTGGGTAAGTTGAAAACAACAATATTTTTTTTAGTAAAAGCTGGACTACCCTGCAAGTAGGATGAGAGCTTGGTAGCCAGTGTCAGAGACCAGGAGGGTCATTGTGTTGGTTACTGGATGGGCCATGGGCAGCTGTTGGGGAGACCACTGAGCCTGGGGGTCAGCTGAGACACCCATCTGTGTGTCTGTGTCTGAGCATGAAGCGAGGGAGCCCAGGGCATCTGGGACCAGCTACCAGAGAAGTCTGAAAATATAAACCTAGTCTGGAGGGATCCATAACGTGCATTAGACCTCACAGTCATGCAACATCATGGTCATGTAATAGCTGAAACATATGTACTCCTCATGTAAAGCTATTATATGTACTTGAATTTTTTTCTGTTCAGTTTGTCAAGAAGTGTTTCTAACTAGTGGAACAGTTTTGGTTGAGTCAACTCTGGACTGTTCCTCCATGTTCACATCTCCTTTGCATATGGAATATAGAAAAAGTAAATTCCCACTAGTGGAGAAATATAGCGATGCTTTCTAGGGAAAGCTAATGCTTTCCCATTCCTTCTCCATTCTCACCCACTTTATGTCTCGAAAGTATTCTACACTGGCCTCCAAACATGCCATTTTTCTACCATCCTCAGTCATAAAAAAAATGTTCGATGGGAATGAAGGTTTCCAGGGATTCCTAGAGAAACACATTTTCTAGAGAAATAACTAAAACCTCCATGGAACATCATGTATATTGTTATTTAAAGTCGAGTAAAAGATAGCATCATGCTAGAAAGGTTATTCAGCTTTTGAAAGCTTGAAATTCAGAAGCCCATGCAAGGGGAGCTAAAGAAGAAAACAAATATTTTAACTTGCTTTTCTGGTACAATGGTTGTGGCTATGCTTGGCAGCTGGTTTTTGGGGACTGCATTAACACAACAGTGCAGGCAGAGTCCTGTTTACAGCTCTGTTTATTTTAACCCCAGTATTATTTTTCTCAGCAGGAAGAACAAAAAGTTGTTTAAAAATGTGGATAAAATTCTTTTTCATTTGAATCAGGCATAGCCATAACAAATACATCTTTATGGAACAGAAATTAAGTAGCAGTGTAAAGCACTAGACAGCATTGCCTTCATGGAGTTGAGAAGCAGCAGCCTGAGTAATTTTCTGCCTTCTGTCTTGTGATAACTCTTGCACCCTGCATGCGCTAACTTTACACTGAAAACGCATTTGTCATTTTATCTGACAGTCATCTCTCAAGGATTGTCAGTCTATTGATCTCCTTTTCAGACCAACAATCTGCTACCCTACGGAGAGCACTCTCTACTCCCACCGACGTGTAATTAAGATTATCCTGTCTGAATGCTCCCTTTCATCCCTACAAAATTTGAAATAAACTACTACATGAAAAGTGCTCGCATAGGTATATAATTAAATCCCTTAGTAATAACCCCTATACTTAAGTCAGTGCAATATCTTATGAGTAGAAGACCTGCAGTTCACAATTTGAAGAGTCTTGGTAATTACTCTATTCAGGAAAACCACTGTGCCCGCACAAAGCCTTCTCCCGATGGAAGCATATGCAAAGATTTGGCCTGATCAGTACTTGGATACTGATACAGTACTTGAGTGAACACTCACTGCACTTGCATCAGGGACTGGTTCACTGAGTAGCTTTCTACATCAGCTAAAATGATGTTTCAGGGTATGATATTCTTGAATATGCTGCGTTCAGATAACCAGCTTTTATTAAAGAAAAGACATATTAGCAAAGGACACTGAGATTTTTTTTTTTAACTTTCCACAGCCTAAATAACCTTAGGGCTGTTGATGTCCTTTCACCTCCTTACAGTCTCTCTGTACTTTCCCTTGCATGCAGGATTCTTCCCTGGCCTCACTCCTACACAGATCTGCAGTGCTATTTTCCACGTCAAATAGCTGTCACATTCCACTCCAGAACAAACTACTCCTGTTTGATGGGCACGGTGCTATTTCCAAATGAAGTTTGCTGGCTGTTATATTATTCTCCAGGGTGAAATGAAATATATAGTCACAAAACATCAAATGGAATATTTTCTCTTAAAGAGAGCTTTGATAATTTTCTCTGGTGAACACCTTAACTTCTGCTTGCCAGATCTTCCTTATGAGACATGCTTATAAATTCCATACAGGCCCTCCAATATTCTTCTCAATAGTTCTGAGGCATCTACTAAATGAACAAGACCAAGGAAGAGCTGGGCACCGAAAGACTAGATATCATTCATAGTATTGTTATTGCACTAGTTCGTAGCACACTATTAGCCTAACTGAATTAGCACTCTTTCCAAACAGTTCACAGGCACGGTTTGTGAATTAGCCAATGCTACATCCATTTTCAATACAGTTTAAATGTAGCTGCTCTGAATTGGAAACAAAGACAGTTTAATAGCAAGGATGTAGCCAGATTTTACCACCTGGTCTCAGAATCAGAGCTGCTGTCCCAGCCTAAATGTCACCTTAGGACCAAGTGATCATTTTAGTACATAGCCATGCACAGTATAATAGTAAAAAATAGTGATACATAATTTGTCTATGTATGTGTCTGATAATCCCAGACAGGTATCATTTACACATGTGATAGACCCAGTTTTAGTTGACAAATGTATCATACATGCCGGTACCTTCCAATATGCCTAAGAAGTAAGGTAGATGAGTTGTTGTTCGTCCCCTTGAAATCCAGGTGGGTTATAGGTGTCCTCCTGCCCCAGAACTAGGTATTAATGTTTGCAAACAAGTCTGCATCTCAGTTACACACCACTAAGGTAAAATTAGGCTTTATGTAGTGAAGTAAGAATAGAGAGATCTTGCAAGTGGTCTGGAAGAATCTCTGAGAATTTTTGAGTTCCAAATTAAGACATTTCCATTTAGGTGTCTACATGGAGTTGTAGGAGTTGATATCTCATTATTGTCAGTAGGGAACTGAGTTCAATTCACATGTCCAAACATATGTGCTTACTATCATGTGAAAATATGACAATAAGCACAAAATATCCAAGATTTTCCACAGAACTAGCACAAATGGCAATGGACTTATGGAAGACATCTTTTCTATCTGATGAGTAGCTGGGAGCCAAGAATATCTAAGCAACTGCATCAAAATGCACATATTTTCCCATAACTAGTGCTTTCTATGAACATAAAATAAACTAATCAGACCATATAAATGGCCCATGGAAAAATATGTGATGTAGTTGACTTTCAGCATCCTATTGACCAACTTGAAGGTCACAGAGCCCAACAGGGAGGCAAAATTCGGCTTTATACTTTTAGCAAAATCTGGGGTTTTTCCCCTTTCTTCTAGACTCAGATCTCAGTTAGAGAATATGGTAACACATATCAAAGGCACTAAACAATGAACAGGAATAATTTTTAAAGAGTTTCCTTATTATTTAAATTTTTAATGTTCAAACTCCAGTGTCAGTAGTGGTAGAAGGAAAGTGTTTGTGTAAGATAAAGCTACAAAGGCAGATACTGTTGAAAATAAATGTGGTAAAAAGGACGAAAGACAGATTTTTGCGAAAGAAAAAAACTTTTCATAGTCATTAATTGCTAATTATTCCCAGCAATAAATGAATAGAATAGTGAAAGTTGTTAGTATAATTTCCTATTCATCAGGAATGCCGAGTAGGAATGATCACTTACCATTTGCATATCACTGAAATTAATGCCACTTTCATGTTTTACAGAACACAATAAAATGTTAAAAAAATTTAGACTTTAAGCTATCAATTAACAATACATTAGCAGCTTTCTCATAATGCTTTAAAGTCAGAAGGACACATAACAAGATTGAATTGCTGGATCTTTGACAATCAGTTTCCATTTCAGAACAAAAGCAACTGCTGTCCATACTCATTACACAAAGGAGAGTTCAGCCTAACCCAAGGCAACGATCATTTTATTTTCAACTCACCATGTGCTATCCTATCCAGTCTTTTGGAATAGCGATTTAATTTATATCTCTGTGGATGGACAAACACATCCAGATATAACCTTGAGCTACCCTGAACTGCTTCCGATACCCTGTGTATCTCTGTTGTACTTAGTGGAATCATAATAATGAAAGTAAGTTAATAAATAGCTGTTAGTATGCATTGCTCCCCAAGGGAAAGGGAAGGTGACAATGAGGCAGGCAGGACACTGTCCCCTCCAACACAAGGACAGACTTACAACACTCAAACAAGAAGAGCAGAGCAGTCTGGTGACAGAAACCAAAGTCAACCAGCAGCACAGTGACAGCCAAACATCTCTGTAGCTCCCAGCTTATCTCCCAACAGGATGATATGGGTTACAGCTGCACTTTGAGCATAGACAGCCAGACTCTCCAGAGAGGGCTGTTGCAGAACTCGTAGGTGCACATGGGGACATAATTTCCTGGAAAATATGTCATAAAAGAAAGAAAAATTTAACATATAACAATAGTCATAAAATAGGTTACAGTATATTTCTGAAGTCTGAAAGACCAAAAAAAAAGTATATTTGAAGTCATTCATCTGATACGTTCACGGATTGGTCCAAGGAGGTTGTTCTCTAGATTCCTTCAATGAAATCCTGAAACAATAATTAATGATTAGAAGTGACATACAGTGAGCACTTTAGGAAACTGCTTTTCTCCTTCTCAGCCCTGACTCCATAAGGACAGGCAGCCATCCTACTGAGGGGGTTGAATATTGATCACCAGTTTTGGAGTATTCTGCAAGTCAGACTGCTCTGAGTAGTCTGCATATGTGGAAGCAGCTGCAACAAGCCAGGTAGATGTTCCTCCACTGATAACATCAAGGGTCTTTAGAGCTCATAAGCTGGAGGTGCAGAGTACCTTACAGCTGTAATCAGTCCAGGACAATCAATTCTGTGAGATGCAATTCTACATCACAATGACACTAAAAGTGGTCCTCTAATATCTTGGACAGGATGTAATTTTTTGAGAAACATGTTTAAATTACAATACAATTGTAATGACCAGAGTGTTCTGCAGGGCATCCCTGACAAATGAACCATTTCTGTGACTTAAATTATGAAAATTCAAAGTTCCATTTCTGCCAGATTAATTTACAGGAAAATGTAAAGATAGAAAATGCTTTATTTTATATCTGAGTCAGAAACAGAAACTCATGGTGAAAGAGCCCTATCAAGTATGACAGGGTAAACTCAGCAATTTTAAACTGATAGTAAGAAAGCTGGAAAAATTCTCTAGGGGAACCCAATTTATTCTCATACATACGACAGATTTAGGCTGAAGAGTTCTTTTAATGAAGGATACTTACTTAGAAAGTGGAAATCACTTCATTCCCATGACAGGGAAAATAGAATAAAAATTGCTTTCAGAAATGAAGGGGACTAAGCAAGTACAAGAAAATAGATCAGCCTAGAGTTATTTAAGAACACAGAAGATGTTGCTACACTCTTCAGAAGCTAGCACTTTCTAAAATTTTCTGTTGGAGTTTAAATTTCCTTCTAAATTATTTAAGAAATGAGAGTGAGCTATCTCACCATGCTGCAAAAACAAGAACTATCACTGATAAGGACTCTTATCTGTAATAAGTTTCAATTTCACAAGAAAATAGTTCTAAAAGCCAGAATGTCTGGCTTTGAAAACTCTTTTCTATTTAACCAGCTTACATTCAGCTTTCTCTAACCAAAGAAAAAAAAGAGAAGCAATTCCTGCCTTAGTTCAAGAGAATTTATCTTTGGCGTTATGCTCACAATGTTTATCATTCAGCTAAGTCCCCACATTTCAAAGTGGAGGTTGCACTGCAACCACTGGAGATAGAAAAATTGAACACGAAAACAACCATCACTGCAAAGTGCTTTGAGGTATTGCAGTGAAAACTGTTTATTATTTGATATGACTTTATTGCCTACAGTAGTACACTCTGTGTATGTCTGTAGAACTCAATTTTCCCAGCTTCCTTACTGCTGCCTAGACTGCAGAAATGCACACTGGTAATTGGCAGCACATAGGTAGCTCTAAGGACACAAAAAAAATTAAATAGAATACACATGAAGTTACATAAATTTTTGCCATTTCCTTAGCATAATGCCTCAGATTAAATCTATTTTAGAACTTACCTGTAACAGTGAATTTTTTTTAATATTTCTAAATAGCAGAGTGGTATAAAACCCAGTTTCAACTGAGTGCAAATTTTTAATCCAGATTTTAATAGAAATGTATTGAGCATTTTGGGGGGTATGTATTTGGTTTCCTGTGAGTTTCTTCACTGAACTCTGTATAAAAATATGAGGCTTTGCACCAGACAACTGCACATGATGAAAAGTGATGCAACAGCCTCTGCCTCCTCCAAGGGGAGGTACCTGGGCATTCCCACCTGGCCCAACTGTATATTAATCCATTGAACTCTATGTTTTTGGGAAATCCTCACCACTAGGATGACCAGAAGAAGAGGATCAACAGGACGCCATCAGGATCCACAGACTGGTGATATTTTCTTCTTAATCTGTCTCTCTCTCTTTCTCCCCTTCCACTGCTTTTCTATTTCTTTCTCTGTCTCTCTCTCACACTCACATTTACTTTTAAATAAAATCCATACTACTGACTTTGGCATATGATCTTGTTTGCACCTTGATTTGGGCAGAGGCATTTCTCTGATAATTTTAATAACCAGTTCGTAACCTCTCCTTATAGTAATATTAGCAATAAGCTTATCTCCCTAAAGCCATCTTCTACTTCTTATCCAACCATCCTGAAGTTTCATTACCTGTGGCAGGACTAACAGCCCAGGGTCAGCTTGCTCCTCTGTGCTGTAGTATCGCAAACCAGGTTTACTTGTAATGCTGAGTCATCTTGGCCTGGTTCTGGAGGAATGTAGTGAAAGAAACCATCCAGGCTATTTCAACATCATTGTGCTTGGCAATAATATCACATGAGACATTTCAGATTCAGGAAAGATCATATTTTCCTAGCTTCAGACATTCAGAATGTGCGTAAATAAAACGCAAATATAACTGTGCAATTCATTCGGAACAGAAGCTTGGCTGAAGAGCATTTCTATTTTAAAGTCCTTGCTAAAAGACTAAACTTAAACACGTAAAACAAATAATCAAGTGCTAAAAATATTCTCTAGATTCATTTATGATTTTAAGCATCAAATCATTTTCAAGAAAACTCTGCACATTACCAGCATATTTGAAAGTCGGGCTGTACATTTAAAACATGCATGAAGGTGCTTACTCTGTTATCTGTTTACCTAAATGTTGGGTTAGTATTCATTTGAAGGTGAGAACAATGAGGCAATTCCGTGTCTTCCCACCAGGTTCTCAGGTTGAGACACTGGGGCATTGGGGTGGTGGTTGTTTCTTTGGGAACCCAAGCACATTTCTCACTTTTCTCTCATTCTTGTGCCACTCCACTTTTTGTTGGTCTTCACGCATCTTGTCCCCTAATATCATGTCTCACAGCTTTTTTTCTCCAGTCACTAAAATCAGAGCCTCAGTATCGGGTTATCTCACAGTTGCTGATGTCCCCCTCAATCTATAGCCCTATCGACAATGGTCTTTGTTTAGTACATAGTTTTTGGGCTATTAAATCATAAACCCAGACAGAGAGGACTATTATTCCATAAACCCAGATATATCTACACTTACTATAACCCTAATGCATCTGTCCCTATATCCAATATATTTGTTAACCTAGAAAAGTTATATAAAAGGTTTGTATCACACAGTGAAATCTTCTCCCAAAAGAATTTCTGTAAGTGCACAAAACATTTGCCACTCTTCTTATGGTAAACTCAATGCAAGAAGAATCATTAAAGTTTTTCAATATCTAAGATAAAGCCATGGTAATAATGAAATTCCTTAGTTATGACTAATCTTACAGTGGACTTAGAAACCCAAATCATATACTAGAATATTTTTCTTCATTGTTCCATGGAAAGACTAATGGAAAAAACCCAGTATGAGTACCTTGCAAGAAAGACAACTCCCTACGACTAATAAGCTGTTTACAACCTCCTCTCCTCTTTCCAGCCTCCAGCCCCTGCACACATAGCACAGAGATACAGGAAAACCAGTCTCAGAGACATTTCAGGAAATCACTCAAAACCAGGAGCAGACTGATTATTAAGATAACTGCTTCTTTTGTCTCTGGTGATCATGAAAAAGTTAGTAATCTCTGATTTATTAACAAAATCACAGAATCACAGAATAAGCTGAGTTGGAAGGGACCCACAAGGATCTTCAAGTCCAACTCCTGGCCTTGTACAGAACCATCCCCAAGAGTCACACCATGTGCCCAAGAGCATCATCCAAACTCTTCTTGAACTCTGTCAGGCTTGGTGCTGTGACCACTTCCTTGGGGAGCCTGTTCCAGTGCCCAAACACCCTCTGAGTGAAGAACCTTTTTCTAATATCCAGCCTAAACCTCCCTTGACACAGCTTCAGACCATTTCCTCAGGTCCTATCACAGATCATCACAGAGAGAGATCACTGTCTGCCCCTCTTCCCCTCACAAGAAAGTTGAAGACTGCAATGAGGTCTCCCCTCAGTGTCCTCCAGGCTGAACAGACCAAGTGATCTCATCTGCTCCTCATACGGCTTCCCCTCAAGGCCCTTCACCATTTTTGTTGCCCTCCTTCGTACACTCTGTAACAGTTTAATATCTTTCTTATATTGTGGTGCCCAGAAGTGTGCACAGCACTCAAGGTGAGGCCGCCCCAGTGCAGAGCAGAGCAGGACAATCCCCTCCCTTGCCCAGCTGCTGATGCTGTGCCTGATGTCTCCAGGACATGCTTGGCCCTCCTGGCTGCCAGGGCGCTGCTGACTCATGTTCACCTTGCCATTGTCCAGGCCCCCCGGGTCTCTTTCCATGGCGCTGCTTTGCAGCATCTCATTCGCCAGTCTGTCTGTGCATCCAGGGTTGCTGCATCTCAGATGCAGAATCCAGCACTTTCCCTTGCTGAACTTCATATGGCTGGTGATTGTCCAGTCCTCTGATTTGTTGAGGTCTTTCTGCTTTATGCATTAAAATATTATTGTTTCATTCCTTCCCGTATTTTCTTTTGCCTAGACTAAACCTCTAAAAATTCTTCAAGATTTCTTCACAGGTCATGCTTTCACTAGTGATTTTATCTTATTTGAAGTATTTCAGTCTGTTGAAATCATTTCTCAGAAATTAAAGTTTGGATACAGTAATTCTGGTGATATTTTACTAGTTATCCTACCTCTTACACATAAGATCTCCTGTCAGGACTTACCAGAAGAGAAACTATTTTTTGCAAGAGCATAACACTGCTGACTCACATTTAGTTTTCAGGCAAGGCAACACTTCACAGTTGCTATTTCATCAGTCCATACTCCTTCGCACACCTAGACCATAAATACATTGATATGTCCACCATTCCTCTGAGCAGACCTACACTACACAGCTTTTTTATGGTATAACAAACCACTCGGTCCCTACTTCACATACACATTCAAAACTATAATTAAAACTACAGTTTCATGCTCTAGACATTTTCTTCCATCATGGAATACTGGGCACTACTTCCAGAGGAGGTAGGCTGTAGATGTGACCAAATAGAAAAAATCTTACAATATTCTACGCCTAGTGTTTAGTCTCAAGGCCTTATTCAGGGCAAGTGAACACACAGCTGGAATTGGCTGATAAAAATTAAGTATGATGGAACATTATATCCAAATATGTATGTCTTCTCTCTGACAGTCTGTGACTACTTACAATCTTCCTCATGGACCTCACAAGTCCCATGAGCATTATCTTCTGTTGAGTTTTTATGACACGTGTATTCTTATAGTATGTAGAAGACTAGTTGTGTGGACAGGAATCCCAACATGAGTTAAAAGAATAAACAAAGCAAGGAAACACGTCCACCTAAATTTCTGAAGTGAATAATGTGAGTGCAAGAAAAAGAAACACAAACGATAGAGGCTTAGAATGGATATACCTGGAGCCATGTAAGGTATACCTAAAATCTCCCTGGGTTGCCTAATTCATAAGACATTTTACATAGGTATTTAATATTTGGGAGCAGATAGAAGGAGTTCAGCAGAAGCAGGAGTTCAGCAATGATGAGAAAAGAGCGGTCAGAGTGACAAGCTCGTTCTGGCAATGCAGATCCCTAACCACTGTCAATCCTCTTTTAAATATCACTGGCTGCTTATCTGAGCTCTAAGCACAATATTTACAGACTCAACAGAAATAAAGAAGATCCTTCTGAATACTTAAGTATACTTAATACTTAAGTGGTGTAACATCAGACCCAAATGGGACATTCAGATTTCTCAATAGTGTCTGTAGAATACAGATGTCATTGGCCAAAATTTCACAAGGTATGTACATTTCAGAGCACCACTTTATGTACAATTAACTGAATATTTCTGCACACATAAATAACGAGCAGATCAAGTTCAGATCTGCATTGTGCAGACTTCAGCCAACTTGCATCTTTACAAATTTGATCCTATATCTGGGAACAAACTTTATTATTTTAAACAAAGCTGTGTTTCTCTTTGCCAAGATACTCTCTGACTTCGGAAATTTCTTGAAGACAAGGTCCAAGTACCATGAGATCGATTGTTCATAATTTCTTCCATCTGAGGAACAAATTCTACTTTATGTTACTTTAGTATCAGTTGGGATTAAATTTGCATTTACTTTTATGGAATGACAGGCTTCCCTAACTTCAGATAAAAAAGACAGAGGAAGTTATCAGCACTCACTGAAATCATTATGAACTCTACAGAAAAAAGAAAAAGGTTGTGTTAAACTCAGTGCGTGTTTGTAATAGGCTTGATACAACTGGCTTGTGAAACACAGTAAGCCATGCAACCAGCTACCATTTGTTTGACACTCTTTTTGATACTTTATGATACTTTAATATACAGTTTTCTCTTTAATCCCATTGGGTATGATCTCACAATTGTGCACACAGAAGAATAAATTCATCTTTTAAGTTCCAGTGTTATCCACTTGGTATGTAGTTATTATAAATGGTATTCATATAAAATTGCAGAGGTAAAAATTGCAGAGAGGTGAAACTATTAAGGGAATAAATGATGGAATGAAGAGGGAGTGAGGGGGTAATATCAACTGTATTCAGTCAAACCGCTGTGAAATTGCTGTACTTGGTGAGTCGTGATAACTTAAAATGGAGGAACAGAGTCTTAAGGAAAAGCATAGATCAACATTACTTTTTTTCTCTTTTATTCCTAAATAGGATTTTTTCCTTCCTGAACTGATGAAGAAGGTGAATTTAAAATCAGTGTTATCCTGACAAGAACTATGGAGTAAATCCATGTCTAAAGGTACTTTATCAGTACACATTGAAAACATTAAAAAACATCTTTTGAGACTACTTCCCAGACTATTTTATGCAGAACATCACTGTCTAGACTGCTTCATGTAGCCAAAGAAGATACTTTCTGTCCCAAGTGGTGTATGCTTGTTTCACTAAATACGCAAAAATATGCTAGCTATGATCCCTTCAGGCTGCTGCTTTGGAGACTGAATCTGAAATTATTTATATTACGCTATTGGTAACAGGCTCATTGAAAGGAACTGAGTGGCAAGGAGTCTATTTAATTACAGCTTAGCATCAAACCAGGACTATTCTTTGTTGTTAGGGTAAAAGGTACCCACAAAACAACAACAACAACAAAGAGATAAAAGTACTGAGATTTCCTGGCATATACGCACTGAGTTTTGGCTAAAGAGAAGAAAGGCATGATTCTGTGCCTTTCACATTCTAGAAATAAAGCATCAAAAAGACATTGTTTATGATGAAAAGTGCCTCACCAAAACAAAGCAGAGGACAACTTCCTTCTTTCCTCACCAAAAAAGCTACTGTGGATTTGACCCACCCTTACTGAACTCCATTTCTACTTACTGTGATGTGATTTGCGTAAGATCTCCTGTGTATATATACACAGGAAATCATCTAATTTGAGTTCTTCTGGTGTCTTTCCTACCACACAGCAGCTCAGCTCTTTCCCTTTCATAGATTAACATCCCAGCTGTGCTGATGTGTGTGGGGAGAGGGAGCCCAGAGGGCATGTTCTGATGATCATCCTGCTGAAGCAGGGCTGAGCCTGGTTTATCTGGAGATCATGGCTCCTACTGCATCCAGGGATCTCAGTGCAGGGTACTGTGCAAAGTCTACAGATCATAAATGAAAGACGCACAAATGGGGACCTATAAGACTTAAGGAACAAAAGACCGTAATAATTGCATACAACAGTGGGAAGTTCAGTACAACAGGAATGAAAGACCCTTGCACAAATCCTCTGGTTCACCCCTCCACTCTGGGGAAGGAGCAGTTGTATGGCTGTAATGTTGGGCAGGCACTCGTCTGACCTACTCTTCAAGTGCATCAGTATGTGAGTTGCACAGATACCTCAGATCTTGGTGTTCCACCAAACGTACTGTTAGAAATTTTGTCTCATGTTAATCCTCATTGCTACAGAGCTGACCAAACCTCCTTTTCCTTCCACAGCAGACAAGCAGACATGGAAAATACAGTATTCCCATATTCTTTGCCTCTTTCCATGTTTTTGGCTAAACTTCTTAATACTCTCAGGACTAAAAAATTGCAATTCATCTGAGTTCTTTTTCATTCTGAGTGTTTTCTATGGGATCACTTTCCTATAGGTAGGCCTCATAGGCTCACAGATGCACAAGGCTCAAAAATGTTTAAGAATTCCACCTGATGACTTACCAATGTTGAGTAGAGAAGTGCTTAATTGCTGTCTTTTATAGGATGTACTTTATTTACATGTCCTTGCTTCATATTTTGATGTTTTGGCAATAGTTTGAAATAATCGACTTGTCATCTTGTGTTTGCTTGCAGACAAGCAGTACATCAAATATCATCCCACATCTGATTTCTATACTGACACAAAATCTTATTCTTGTCCTTCACTTACTCTTGTCCTTCACGTATTCTTGTTCTCCAGCATAAGAATAAAATTGTTTCTTCCTGTTATGTTTAAAATGAGTGAATTTCAGAGAAAATTCACAAAACTTTAACTATGCAGCTTCTACTAAAGATCCATTTAATGAGTTTAACTGGAGCTTTAGATATGCAGAGTCTTCTGCAGTTTTTTTTACCGAAGGTAAATTTTACTTAGGGGGTCATTTCCTCAGTTACCCTAAGTATATATTTATATATTTTACCAACACTTCTATCTGTATAGCTCTATTTGTTGAGATACTATATTTTAAAGAACTTAACCATTTCCATAAATGCCCTAATATATATGTAACTGCATCAATATGTCTGTACTTCTTATTAATGATCTTGATCTTTGACACTAGACTGAAAAATAGGTTTTTACTGAAATAACTGCTACCAGATTATCAGTGTGCTATTTAACTACACCAGCATGAGGGTAGAAGGAAACGGATCAGGTACAGACAGGGCTTAAAGGCATAATGTTCTGATCATAAGTGGTATGAGTTAAGATATTTCTGCCCCAGCTGCTTGCTACTGCACAATCCAATATTCCTATCTCCTGAAATCCATAGTACATCTCTGTATGTGGCTGTTTGTACCTTGGTTCTCTCAAAATACTGTACTGAGAAAAGGCATATCAAGTAACCAAGAGTTCATCGCTTTGTATGACTCCTCCATCCTCATCAACACCTGCCACTGTTCAACCTTGAGGTATATTTATGTTGTATAGCAGAATATGGTGCAAGGATTCATCAGCAAGTAATGAATGCCTTGCTTCAAAATCAGAAATTCATCAGACATTATCAGAGTGATTCTGTGCCCAAGTTAATAAACCTGCCGAGAAATGAACAGGAGATTAAGGAGCAGTCAAGTGATAATGGCACACCTCAATGAGCAGTACTTTGTGGTGGGAAAGGAGCAAGAAGCTGGAGGCAATTATTTCCTAACCTGGTTCAACTCTAGAAAGAGCAGTTCATCTGGTCCAATTTTGTGCACCTTTTGAAAACACTATAAGACATTTTGGTGTATCTAGGAATGAAAAACTCTATTATTTTCTCAGGAACTTATAATCTCTTTCTTATCTGCCTTATATCCTACTTACTCAATAAATTTTGAAAAAGGCAGAAGCATAATGATCTCGATCCACATCAAGAGACGGAAAAATAACTAGCAACATTTGCCCAGGGAAACAGTACTAGATCTTGCTGTTATGAGACACAATTAAATGTAAATGTTCCTTTATAGCAAAAATACTACTTAATTTATGAACACATAAAATGGACTTTTAAAAAAAATGGGATTTTACACCTATTCATAAGAATTTAGTGCTGTTCTTAGAAAAACAAGCAAAAATGGTTTGTTCTCCCAAGGTTGTTCTTTTTTCTTTCCCTTTCTCCATTAATTAAAGCAAATTTCAAGGTTGTATGTAAAGTTACTGCACAACAATATGCACTAATATAGTAAATGCACATGAATGTGTAATCACATATCCATTTCTATTTATTTCTAAAGCAGTTAAACAATCTTTGATTCAAATTAATTTTTCAAACAATTGGACAGTGTCCAATTAATTATTTTTAATTATTAATTTTACTCATGTTACTTTCAAGGCTCTCTACCTTTAAAATAGAGATTTTATTAGTGAGATCTAACCCCATGTGATTTAAAACTAACTTAAACTGTTTCAGTAAACAATGTTCACTAGGTAATGAACTGGAGAACTAGTAAATTGCCCAAGTGTCAGTTTAAAAGATAAAAAGTAAAATACTTTTTGAATTATGTGGGTTAAGAATTGACTAGTGTACCTCATAATACAGTGGGAAATCATTGTCAAATATTATTTTCCTACATAAATTTTCAAATTGATGGTTCTAGGCCCAGTGACCCATGAACTAGAATAAAATTCAAATTTATTTAAGAATTTTCATAGGACATTAAAGATATATGCACTCAGCAGAATGAAATGCCATCGAGAATTACCAGCTCACATCCTAGAAGTAGCATATCTGGATTCTCACTACTGTTCCTAAATGCCTTGCAGCTCTGAAGAGGTTTTCAAATTGGGCATAGGGATACTGTGACAGTGGCTGTTTAGCTTCTGGTTTTGAAGCAAATAATTTGAGGATAGCTGGGAAATCTCTGCAACATGTTTTACAAGGGCAGAAAGTGATAGGAAAAGAGGGAATGGCTTTAAACTGAATAAGGGTGTGTTGGAACCAGATGATCATTGAGGTCCCTTCCAACCCAAACCATTCTATGGTTCTATGACTCTAATGAGGTATAAGTATGCCTGAGGAACTAAGAGTAGCAAATAATGATGACAGACAGGTCACACAGTGTGATCTGAATATCTTTGCTGGGATTGTCCTTTTGAATTCCTTTAATGCAACAAAGCTCAAAATTATACAAGGAATTACCAAAAAGCAGATACTGAAAAGGTTGCTAGATTTAACATCATGAGTACTTGCAGTGAATGAGTGAACTAATATGTTCTGGAGCCTTGCAGATGTTAAAAAAAACCATAATTGAATCTTTGAATATGAACACAGGAGAACAATTGAAAAAGGGAAGGAGAAAATATTTCATCTTCAGAAAGACTGGTAATCATTGACGAAGCTAGTAGGACAGTTCTGTTCATCATATTTTATCAATAAAAGAATAGAAAAAAATAAGATAGGTATAAAAAGGAAGCCATAATAAAACAGAGAAAATGCATTACTTGCATTAAACAACCATTTGATTTAGTTTGTTTATTCTGTTTTATTTCAGTAAATAAGCAATGTTCTAGAAAGAAAATAATATATTCGAAAAGTATTTTGATCCAGTAGAAAAGGTCTTGATGACTGAAGACCAAGAAATTTGGTTTAAAATTTCCGTTTACATTTACAGGTAAAAGAAATGGTTCAGTTTGCTATTTTTGATTCCTGGAAACTGATGGCAAGATCCTTTCCAAAAGCTATTCTTCAACCATGAATATGCCATTGGTCTCAACAAAACAGTAAAGGAAGTAATTTCTGTGGTAGGCGACATATAAAGAATCAAACTAATGGAATCATGTTTTCTTCTTTTAGGAAGCATTAATTCATGAAAAAGTCTTAGTCATTAAGCTAGGAAAAGTCATAATTACATTATAATGGATTCACTTATGCTTTATTCTGACTAATTCCAATACTGTGAGAAAATAACCACTATGAACTCCTAGGGACCATTGTTGTTCAAACATACTCCCCAATATGTTGTTTAATGGGAGACATTTCTGTTTATTCCTGCCATCCCCACCCACTGCTGTGGTACTCAGCACCACCTACACAACCTCTGTAGGGCATTTGGAGAATGCGGTAGGGAGCTACAGCACTTCCTGTGTGTATTCCCTCGACTCCCATAACATTTCAAACATTGCAGAAAATGCTTTCTATAGCTGTTATCAGTTCTCACATGAGTTTAGAAGCTCATCTTTTGGAAAGGGAATTGGCAGCCAGATCTCCTCCTACTGGAGAATGTCTTTCTCCCTAGACATGTTATGGGCAAAGAGTGAGAAGAGCTTTTCTTTGGGGAGTGGGATGGTGCCAGATGTGCTTTTCTCCTGGTAACCTGCAAGAAGGCAAGAACAAGAAAAAAATCCTCCCCAGAGCCTGGGCTGCATAAGAAGAGGTGGATAAAAGCAAAGCAAGAGGGGAGATGCTGAAACCCAGTGCTGTGAGGGAGGGTAAGAGCAGCTGTGTTCAGGGCACCTGGCTTACAGTTGCAGAGCAGTGCAGCGGGAGGGGCAGTGATGATCACTCACTAGTCTCTCTCTCCTTTCCCTGCAGGGCATCCTACACCCTCGCTCCCAGTCCCACAGTACTGAACAGAGACTGGGACAATATTAGGTGCTGTGAAAGACGGGAATTAGAGGATGAGGGAGTCACAAAATTAAATATAGGAAAGGAAAAGGAAAGCTGATCTAACAAGAAAATTTACAGTGTGCAGGTTATCCAGCACTGAGTCCTTGTCATGCTAACTGCCATCACCAACACCAGTTAGGTATATATATATATATTAAATTATATGCATAAATTTATAAAGAGTCATTGGTTAGCTAACTGCATCAGCCTGGGCCTACATTACCTAAATACTGTGGCAAAAGATTGGCTGGACATGCAAAATGTCTTGCAGTATATCCATGAGGTTTCAGAAAAACCCATCTTGGTAACATAAACCACTTATTTTTTCATTGTAGGCATAAAGCTACCTAAGTGCAGTAAGAAAATCTGTTTGTTACCATGGAGCCCGCTCTTAGAGCAATATGGTAAAATCCAGTAAAGTTTTATGTGTGATGTGGGAACAGTATAGATCTGTGGTTTTCTTAGAGATACATGGATGGCCCAAATAGAGAAATTGATTACACATCAGCATCCTACAGAAAACAAAGACCAAGAATTGTGTTTTTAAGTGAGTAAAATTGAGCAGTACATATTAATTAGTCTTCCCATCAAATTACTTTTGTTTTACAAGTAACCTCTAGAGTAGCTGTAGATCTGTTGACTCTTCCAAGATAAATATTCCAAAAATAGACAGTATGTGGGAGACTTCAAGATAGTAGAGCCTTACAACAGCTTACTGAATATTGACATTTTAATTGTTTCCACATTTTAAATTAAGAGTGATTGAAGTTAATATTTTAAATTATACAATAAAACTGAAATGAAATACTTTTGTTTTGTTTCAACTTTTTGGATTACATTTTGGTATAGGAGTTACTTGAACTGAAATAGACTTTTTCAGGCTGTTACTAAGAACGGTGTTAACACATTTCTTATTCTTTTTAATCCTAGTATAAAATCCAGTAGGGGAGATTGCAATTTACAAGGCTGATATTATAAGTTTATTAAAACATAACACATTCTCTGTCATCTGAGCATATTTTCTTATTTCTTGTAACACTTTCCAATTTCTTTTCATACATTAATTTCCAGTCTCTTTTTCTCTGATGAGAAAACAAGACATTCACACACTGGGAGTAAAGAAATTTTTGTAGTCAATCCAGTTTTGGAAAGATGGGATTTAGGCCTATCAAATTAGGCTCACGCATTCTGTGGTCCAATACAGGACCTTTGGTTATGCCAACACAGTCCTTTGTGGGTCCACCTTGCAGCCTAGAGTGAGGAATTGATCTGGCTTTAAAAAATAAAAAAGTGCTACTCTTCTTTTACTGACAGATGACTGTAATTCGTACCTGTTTCCCACTGCAGCCCCTCATGGTGCGGTACTGGAGACAGTGTGAGGAAAGGATGGGAAGGAACAGTGGTTCTGGAGGCCAGTATCACCAGCCAGTACCACAATGTATAAAATAACTGCAGCAACACTTCAGTTAACTCCTCTAAGGAAATAAAACTATGCTTCAGTTCTTTGCTCTGATCTGCATATTTTTTGGTCCTGAATTGTGTCATACTTTTTTACTGATGATCTGTAGTTTTAATGTGCATTTATTTTCCACTGTGCCTGGTAAAAAGAGACTCTGTCTTCACGTTGTCTTCCTCTTCCTGTTCTAGTCTCCCTTCTCCTCACACTAGGCCAGCATTTGCATCTATGAAGGCATGTAGTAAACCAGCTCAAGCACTGGCCTTCTGAAAAGCAAGCATGTTGTATTAGTATTAAATATGTTGTCAGAGAGTGAAAATAAATAGTTGGGGGCATAAAGGAGGTAAGAGTAGTCATCTCTTTCCAGTGACTATATTAATTTATAAGTATATCAAAGTACAGCCTCAGAAACTAATTACTGGTAGTAACTTTCTCTTTCATCTCTGTATAAGAAAACTTTTTTTTTCTCTCTGCACTAGTACATCTTTACAACTCAAGGAGTGTGTGCTAGTTTGAAAATAAACCAGTGGGAGATCGCAAGTCAGAATTATAATTTAAAAGTAAAATTAAAATAAATGCAATAGTACAAGAACACTGGCAGAGTCAAGATACAACCTGACACCCTGTTAGTCAGGGTGGTGGTAGCCGTCCAGATGAAGTGGTTCTGCTGAAGTGGTGATCCTGTACAAGGGTCTGGTCTTTACCTGAAGGTCCAGTGGTAGCTCTTGTCCTCTAGGAATCCAGTAGGTAAGGGCCGCCTGTGGTGTTCCAAACCTCAGATTATATCCAGGTAGGAATGCTTGGTTCCTTCCCCTGGGCGGAGCATCTCACAATGGGATGATGTAATTTTACGAATCATGCAATGCGACTTGATGGCCCATTAGCAGAAGGTATCCCCAGAGGGAGTTACCAGGGATGTGTCATGGAAGAGATAAAGAACACTGCCCCACCTAGTTTCAACAGATGGTGATAGAATACATACTTTTGGTTACATCTTACATTTAACCTAAGACAGTGTTTTACAATGCTTGCTGAACATAGCATGTTTTGCATATATCTTTGTCAGCTTTTTTCAAAAGTTTACAGGAGGGTGAAAAATATAATGAGCAGGAAAAAGATGGCTGTGAAATGTACTGAAGGTAAGCAGAATGGATCTCTTATGGCTCATCTGGTTGACTTCTGGCCTCTAGAAGAATTTGTTGTTTGAAAGAGACAGTATTTACTTTCAAGTATACATCTATTATTCAGTGTATGACACCTGCTGCATTCCCATGGAGTTTTTAAGGCTGCACAAGACACAATTCACTGCTAGCAGAATAAATTGCATGTTAGCATCCAGCATAGGTAGGATCTGTCTCTTAGTTCCATGCAGAAAGGAAAGATGTCAGTCACACATTATTTTATTGCAACTCTAAATTTAGTCGAAAAGTTTTTTCTTTTTATTTGTCAGTGTTTCTCTGTTCTTGTGCACACAAACATCAGGAGCTTTACATTGAGGATTAGTACAGGTCTTATAGCTCATCTGCCTCATTCCACCTTCCAGAACTTAGTCATAAGACACAAGTGAACAACCTTTTGCAAAACAATTTTTTTCTGTAGCAAATTTCCTGCTTTGACAAGTTCCCATTTTGTTGAAATTTTTAAATTCTTACTGGAAAAAGAAAAAAGAAAAACCAACAAAAGAATCAATCCATGTCAAACCATCTTCCTCTACTGAAATGGCATGATGTTTTGTCAGACGTCAATACCCTTGTAAACCATTAAGCCATCCTTTGGAAGTTTTTGATATTCCTTTATGGGATTTGAGGATTAGGCACATACAAATCCATGTTTTAAACCTCCATCATTCTCCTCCTGTGAAACTTCCACAATGCCAAATTAGTGCTGCAAGAGAACCATTCTGTTTGCTTCCTGCCTAGCAAAATATAATCCTTTATCCTGATTGGTGTCTAGGGATGCTACTGTTGTGCAAAATATAATCAACAACATTATTAATGCACAATTATGTCAACATCCCATACCTATTAGAGAAGGTTTGTTTGTCTTGAGCTTTTGTAAACACAATTAAAGATAATAGTTAATTAAAGTACTGAAATCACCTAATAACCAATTGTATGTCTATCTAGAGACTTTCAGCAAGAAAGGACAGCAAACCAGAAATACAAAATCAAAGTCACAAATATTGTGATAAAACTGATCATCACTAAAAGCTACTAAGAATGTTATATTCCATTATATTTCATCAGTTTTATCCAGTAATCGCTTTAGAAATTTCAGAAGGGTATTCTGTAAGTTTCTTAAAGAATTAAGAGTGACAAAACTGGTCCCTTTGACTTGATGAAAAGTTATCAAAGAAGAAGTAACTCCTCAACAAATAGCATTAAATTGTGCTAATTATAGATAACTGCGAATAGAAGAAAACTCAGCATCTGTCATCCAAACCTCGGCAAGCAGAGTGAGCAATGAGTTCAGTACAGATTTTTCAGGGCTTTATCCAGTCAGGTCTCAAAAATCACCAAGGATGGAGACTGTTCTACTCTCTGGAAACTTGTTCCACTGATTTCCTTCATGGGGAAAAAGCTTTTATTCCCAGATGGAGTCTCTCCTGCATAAATCCATGTCTACCACATCTCTTCCTCCTGACGGCAATGCTGTGAAGAGTTTAACTGCATCTTCTTCGTGGCTTCCCTCTAAGTACCGACCAGCTGGTTTTAGATTCCCGCCAGCCACCTCTTCCCTCCCTGAAAAAGCCTACTTCCCTCAGCACCTCTTCATATGGCAAGTGCTCCAGCCCTGACAGCTTGGTGGGTCTTTGATAAACTTGCTCCAGTTCATTAATATCTTTCTTGTATTTGGGGTACCCAATCCTAGATGCAGTGGTCTAGATCTAAACAGTGCTGACTAGAAGGGATACAGCCTAGGGTGTTGCCTTTCTTTGTTGTACACAGGTTCCTGTTCAGCTTGCTGCCTCCCAGCTCTTTTTCTGCAGAGATGCTCCCTGGGCAGGTTTCCCACTGTCCCCAGCCTTTGCTGATGCCAGGAACTCTTCTCTTCCAGGTGCAAGACTTTGCATTTGTGCCTGTTGACTTTCAAAATGTTCCCTGTTGGCTCCATCCTCCAGTCTGTCTAGGTTGTTCTCAAGGGCAACCTGGACACTGAGAACACTGGTCGACCCTTATGTTTCGTATCATCTGCAAACTTGATGAGGGCACATTTCATAATCTCCTCCTGGTCATTGCTATCTATTAAATGGGATGTGTACCAGACAGATCCCTGCAGTATCCTTGCAAGAACTTGTCTGTTCCTATCAGGTAGCGAAAGTCCACCCCACTAACCACCACTCTCTGAGCCTGACCATCCAACTTGTCTTTTCACAATTTAGTTGCCCACCCAACCACTCTGTAATATCCAAATACTTGGATATGAGAGTATTGTGGCTGACAACATTGAAAGCCTTGATAAAACCAAAGAAAACCTACTACTGTCCTGTAATCTGAAAATCCAAGTATTTCGTCATACAAAGCAGTCAGGCCAGTCAGGGCTGATTTACAAATCGTGAATCTCTGCTGACTATGCCCACCCATTTAACACAACACAGATTTTCGTAACAAAAAAAAAAAATTCTTGTTAACCACCCCTTTTGTCTGGTGTTATCTTTGCCCTTCCAGAGATTCTTGGACCCTAATATTGTCAGCATTCCTCCAGCAGACTGGGGAAGGGCTGGAGAGAATGAGTGTAAGTGGTATAGTATTTCAGCAGCACGTTGATTCCTTTGTTAGTAGGACAATGATATTCATGGGAGTCTGAGAGTCCACACAGAAAGCTAGTTTCTGTTTTCTTTTCACAGCCTGCTTCCTTTTTTCTCTTTGCTATCTGCTTTGAGAATTGCACAGTATTATTCTGCAGCCTCAAATGACACGAAGATTTTTGTTTTCTACACACTACGTATGTTTGTCAGGTCCGTACCACACACAGTATTTCCAGACGTTAAGCTCAAACAGCTCAGGCAATAAACACTTTACCACTAGACAATTACTGAAACAGAGCAATATATGACCCTGCGCTGTCAGCACAAGGCCTTTATTAGAAATGGAACAAAAATCACATTCACTTGGCTCCCAAACACATGACACAAACAGTGGAAGAGCAGCAGTGATGTTCAGTGAGGAACACTTGGTGCACACCCCATGGGGTGCCAGGTCACCAGTGTCACCAGCAGGTGCCCGCCCATGCTGCAGTTACAGGCTGATCACACTCCTGGCCTCTCACTTTGCTTCTTTTCACCAGAAATGAAGTAGGAGGAAAAAAAAGGTTTAACTTCCCATGTCTTACAGTAACAAAAACATTTGGAAGCTTTGTGACAACATCAGAAGTCAGAATCAACACCCTTTAGAAGAATTTTGTGCTGTTCTCATGAAAACAAAAACCTGTTGTCCCAGAACAGGTTCTCTTACTCTGTGTGCAAGAAGCCAATCCACACACAGAGTCGAGGCATTTGATTTATATACAGTTCTGTGCAGAAAGGAGCTCTGGATGGCATATCCACAAAGCCACCATACTGACTATAAAAAGTTTTTTCTATTTATACATTTTAGCTAACAAAGGCAATAATATTCATTGGCTACAAATCACATTGTTCACTTATTAAATAGTATTCTATCTTCTATTGGCTAAATGATTCTCTTACTTCTCCTGCTAATTAGTCCACATGCTGAATTCTCTTCTTTTGAGCTGGTGCCTTCCTTGAGACAGTAGTTCTGATCCCACCCTTTGCCTAGTTGGATGAAATGGCCTTGTTTTATTCTTCATAATCTGGCATTCTCTTGGTTGTTTCCCCAAGTGTCCTTGGTTCGCTGGTTCAGCATTCTGTTACATCTAGGTTCAGCTGATGCACTGGAAGTTTCTTTCTTCTATTCTTTTCTCTATAGCTGCTGCAATTACTGAGACATGTTAAATGTAATTTATTTCTTTGGGAGTCTTACATCAATATTAGAGTATGTCAAGTTAAGTGTGCTGAAATCAAGTATCACAGAAAACTAAAGGCTGTAGTTACTTCCTTCATTGCCTAATAAAAAAAGTGAAATCAGGAGTTAGTGTGAATACAAGCTTAAGAACCCTGTTTACTTCTTCATCAAAATTGTCAGAGATCTGTACATATATTCAAGTATTAGTAATATTTCGCCTCTGCATGTGCTTGCTACCACTACCACAATGTCTTTCTACACACACTGGCTTCAAATGCGTCCCTAGGCACCAAAAGAGAGAGTAGGCTAGAGAGACTGCTGGGATCTTGAAGCTAAAGACTGAATATCTGGCCGACAGTCTAGACCAACTCAATCCTTGGAATGCCTGACTGGGACCATGGGTACCTTTGGAAGATTTCTACCGAGTTCTGACAATGCAGACATCTTACAGGAAGAGAATTTGACTCATTAGCATCAAACTGTCATAGGCAGAAAGCCCCCCATATGTCAAATGAAAGATGCTTGAGCCACCCGACTTAAGTCTGGTAAGAATAAAGTCTCAAATTCTTGTTATGTTTCATACTTAACTTCTTTTCAGGAATGGAATGACTACTATATACATATTGTCATGTGTGCCTGCCTGCAAGAGGAGAAAGAGGAAGTGTCAGGGTGAGAAAAGTGCCCTCCTCACGGGGCCCCCCAGCCCCTGAAAAGATTCTGGAGAAGGACTAGTGACAGATGGAGGTTAACTGCTTTGAAGGGGCTCTGGGGGTAGACCTATTGTCTTCAGGCCTTTTCCTGATGAAGCTGCCAACAATTATGCCAAATACAACAATGGTTTTGCAATATGGATAAATATCTTCCAGCCTTCTGACTACAGTTTACACACTTCTAGGCATTGAAAAGATCATGTAAATACACGTGGAAACAAAATGGGCATTTTTAAGGAGATAAGTTTGCTTCAACTACCCTTGGATATGTAGAATCCAGCACTGTTTGCCATTTAGCAAATGACACATACAAAATATATTAGTCAAAAATACATGTTCTTGAATAAGAGGGATGTTAAGAGTTCATGAATTCAAGTTTAGATTTCGTGTTCAAGAGCTGATATTAATTTGCTATTGGGATATGTTGATGATAATTTTCATGAGGGGCCCTTAGACATCCCTTACCAGCCAGAATAAACTGAAATAGCCCCTGTTATTAAAGTAATTTAATCTAGCTGTCATGTGAGTGAAATTTCACACTGACACATGGAAAGCATGGAGCAGAATTTTCTTTCCTAAAATAAAACTGATTTTCCTGACAGATGCCTGTGTTTCACAACAGTAGCCATCATGCAACTATGGAAACTAACTGAAAAAAGCATTGAAGAAAATGTTCACTATAGGCTGGATATAATAAGTCAGATAATATATTTTGATTAGTAATTTCCTCCCATATTTGATACTATTCTTGACAAATAGAAGACAGCATAAAGAGGAAGGAAACAAGTATGTCTACATGTCTAAACATGAAATTAACCTAATTATCATAATAAGAAGGATTAGGTTATTGTCTAGGTTTGAAAGACAGGTGTCTTCTAAGGAAGGCAGGAGCCTCCCTTGGAATGGAAAATGTAACCCCCTTTCCTCCAAATTACTATAATTTTGACATTAAGGGGCTTTCAGGCAAAAACATGAGGAATAGGAATAACAGTTCTTTACTTATGTGTATAGATATATAGATATATATCTATAGCAAGGCAAACAAAACAACAATAACTCTGGCAGTACCAACAAACAGAACCAGAACCCAGTGCAGCCTCTCTCGGCTGTCGGGCCCTTTCCCCTTCGGTGCAGTTCCGCTCACGGCCAGCAGGGGCGCTGGCGGCTCCCGGTGAGCGGGGCGGGTGCGATGGTTCCCCCGCGCCGGCAGGGGGCGCTCCGCAGCGAGCTCGGGGAGCACGCGGTGATGGCGGCTTGGCCGAGGTGGGAAAGGATGGGAGAAAGGCT
>VZTD01001651.1:192772-217122 GCA_013397725.1 Rhagologus leucostigma
AGAGCAGGGGAAGGTGGGCTTGGGGTCTCGGGCCCTCCTGAGGCACGAAAGTAGATGGTGAAAAGGGTCCCTGTCCAAATGGCTGCTCCAGCGAGCAAACTCCACTCACGGTAGAAAGGAAGGCAGCAGAAGGCAGGACCCCGAAGTGAGGGTGAGTTCTCCCTACAGCGACTGCAGCCTCTCCTTCCCCTCCGAACGCCGGAAGAAAGAAGAGCCTAGGCACTGTACCCAATCCCTTTTCTCAGCTCAAAATCCCGCGGCATTTTCCCTCCCCCACCAGAGAAGAAAAAAAGTAAAAGAGAACAAGCTGGCCTCCCCCTCCCATGGCCATGTCCTTTGTCTTCCTTAAGCATCCAGCAATTGTCCCTTAGCATGGGAAAAAAATTCTTTAAGAGGGAAAGAAAGGAACAAACAAACAAACAAAAAAAGAACTCCTAAAACCCCCAACAGTTATGCATTTGGGAAAAGCTTTTTAGCACAGATAAAGAAACGATTGGATGTATTGCTTAAGAACAACATATAGTTCTTATACCTGGATTTTAAGTACAAGTAAAAGACACACGTATCGGTGTGAAACTGTGATTCCAGGTCATATTGAAGTCCCATTTTTCATTTATTTATATGATGCAAAACACTTACAGCAATTACAAGTCTAAATTTCCTTGAAGAACAGGAGCAAAAACAGACTGTCCTTCAGGAAGTCACATGTCTACTGGGACAAAAAGCCTCCACATGATGAGATCTGGAGTGTAACGAATGTGAAGAATGGATTAAAGACAAATCACACATAATGTTTGTAGCATTGCTAAAGTTGTCTGACACTGCACATTGAAGACCATTATTTTCAAAAGCTTTTAAGCTAAATCAACATTTATCACTTAATCCTTCCATTTCACTTAGCTGTGGAAGGTAAGGCACCTAACTGATTACCACCTTTTAGACTCCCTCTAGAGACAACAGAGGGAGGTAAATGCTTCTAGATTACCTTGTTTTAAGAGGACTGTTTAAGCTAGGTGGTTACCACTGATCTCCACAGAATATGAGGGCACTGAGCTAATACTAGGTACCGCTTCAGCTGCAATTGCACAAGAAGAACCCCTTGCAGAGACTGAGACTTATTTGTACTCTTTCATGTGGTAACGTATTTAGGATACGTAGAAGGTATCTCTGAAGATATCTGAAAACTACTTTTAAGATATGAGAAATTCTTCCTAGATCTTAAATTGAAGGCATGTGTTGGGCTTTGGATGCTTGAGGAGTGGACCAGGATCTCTGAATTTTCACTGTTACTGTCCCTTCCTAAAATCTGCTTTTATAAATATTTATCTAATGCTGCTCTTTCTTGCCCCTTAAGAAACACCATATGCACAGGGCATCCTGATTAACTGTATCCTCACATTCAATCAGGCTAAAGAATGTATCTTTTCAGGTGATTTCAGTTACTACGTAGAAACTTGTTAAATTAAGTGAGAACATTTCTTCCAATTTCACACAGAACTACTGACAGCTGAGATAGATTAAATGCTGAACCAAAGATGAAACATTTAATCAATCACAAAGTAGTTTTCTGTGAAGCAGGGAGAAGGTAGGAGAGGTGACTACATTCTGTAACTATGATGCATGTGTGTGTTTTTATAACACCCTTCAGCCAACAATTTTACACAACTTCCTGGCAAGTTTCAGAAAGATTTTAGAATACAAAAGAAGCAGTGAAGTCAAAGAAAAATAATCCTTTTCTCTCCTCTTCATCCTCTAATATAACACTTGTTATTTTCTAACCCACACACATCAGAGACATAGCTAATGAATTATTAGGTAGAAATGAAATTCAGTTTTAACTGAAATGAGGCAAAAATCTTCAGGAAAGAATAATCTTCTTGGAATATATGTCACAGACTGCAGCTAGCAAAATAAAATCAATGTCAGTTTCACTGGTGAAAGAACAACAATTTAATTTCTTAAGAAGTTAATAAAAAATGAGATCTCATCAACCTACATTCTGTTTAAATTTGGATTTATATATGCAAAATCCACTTATTATTTGAAGCAGCAGACTAGTCTACCTACTTTCCAGGGCAATTTTTTCTTTACATACCTACCTTACTAAACCTTCTTCTTACCTTGGAAATCTCTTGAGCCTATCTGCACACACCACCCAGTGTTCACAGAGAGACGTTCTCTTCTAAGATGAGAACATTCATCACAACCTAGGCTTGGGGCAAAAAGCACAGAAGCTTCATTTACATTCCTGTAAATGCCCAAAAGTTTAGATCTGTCAGGACTACCACTAATTTCATTGAATGTAGTGGTGATGTTTGCCTTTGATGTAATAATTTCCTGGTTAGGAAATGTATTCACAAGAAAGTTTATTTAATCAGTTTTTAGTGGACAAGTACTCAAAAGACACAGGTCAGGTGGAAGCTGACTTCAGCTTAGCATTAATCATTGTTCAGTCCTGACTTAGTTATTACTTTTCAGGGGGACAAAATACGAGCTGGGCAGCCTGACCACCTGAACCTGGAGAATTTCATTAGTTTGTAGACTATTGTGCAAAAATCAGAAAGCCGTATCAGGCCTTTTCCATTCTAAGGAGAAAATTAAGTATACTGTATCACAAATGGTTGGAGGCATTTGACATTAGGTATTGGTTCCCTATACTCTCAGTGGATGTAACAGAAACATGTTTTAAGTAGACCGGATCATTTTATGGAGACAATCACATTTCTCTGTAGTCAATGAATAGAAAGAAATGGGGAAAAAAACCATGCAAACACCTAAATTAATCTCATACTCCCTTCGGTCCATTCCTCCAGATATCTGCACTTTAAGACGATCATAGAATCATACCATCATAGACTGGTTTGGGTTGGAAGGAAGCCTTAAAGCTCATCTAGTTGAACCCCCCTGCACTTAGCAGGGACATTTTCAACTAGATCAGGTTGTTCAGAGCCCTGTTTAATCTGAGCTTGAATGTTTCCACAGATGGGACATCCACAACCTCTCTGGGCAACCTGTTCCAGTGTTTCACCACACTGCATGTAAAAAATTTCTTCCTTATATCTAAATCCATCCTCTTTTAGCTCAAAGACTTTACCCCTTGTCCTAACACAACAGGGCCTGCTAAAAGCTCTGTCTCCCAGCTTTCTTAAAAGCTCCCTTTAATTACTGAAAGGTTCCTTTAGGGTCTCCCCAGAGACTTCTCTTCTCCAGGCTGAACAGCCCCAGCTCCCTCAGCCTTTCCCCACAGGAGAGGTGCTCCAGCCCTTGGCCATCTTCATGGCTCTCCTCTAGACTCACTCCAGTGGGTCCATGTAGTTTCTGTGCTGAGAGCTGGACACAGTACTCCAGTTGGAGTCTCACAAGAGAGAAGCAGAGGGGCAGAATCACCCCCCTTGGCCTGCTGGTCACACTTCTTTTGATGCAACCCAGGACACGTTTGGCTTTCTGGGCTGTGAGCACATACTGCCAGCTCATGTCCATCTTTTCATCTGCCAGCAACCCCAAGTTCTTCTTGGCAGGGCTGCTCTCAATCTCTTCATTCCCTAGCCTGTACTGATGCCTGGGGTTGAACACTGTGCCATCACAACAGTACATGTCCAGTTTTGTTTGACATATTCATCCAAATACCAAAAGCAGAAATATGGGGGTTTTTTCTGTCAGGGAAGAGGAAAATATAATTCATACTATCTTATAACTTTGTTTATCCCCGTTTGCTAAGTGACCACCTTCCTATACAGTAATCATTCAAAATGTGCCAATTATCTTAATCAGCTGGAAGCCATCCTCCTCACACTATATGGACGCTGCAAGGTTGTGCCTGTAAGCTCACTTGAGGAGGAAGCATGGGAAACTGGAGAGGAGGAGGGATAAAAACAGTGACTAACCTGTAAGTGAACTGTGGTAGTGCCTTTTCTCTTTGCCCTGTGATGAGTTGAGGGACAACTGCTATAGAACTTCAACCGAGACCAGCCAGGTCAGACAGAACCAGGGTCAAGGCTGGAGGCTGGACAAACGGGGCCCAGGCCCTGGGCAGGGACTCTGGCCAGACATGATGGGGACAGACTGCTCTGGTGCTCGAGCAACCCATGGATGTATGTCCTGGTGGACAAAGAGGGTGCAGTGAGGCAGGGAGTATGCCTGCCAGGAAACCTCTGCCCTGGTCGTCTCGAGAGAAGGAAGAGCACTTGCTGATAGTGGTAGTGATGTCTGTGTGAGTGCTGTTGGTGTTTGTGTGGGTGCCAGGAACAGAACTGCTTTCCGTGCTGATCTCTGCAGCCAGATGTGTACGATGCGTGTATCTGCACAGCACTGGAGAATTCCCCTGGGACTAAAAATTCACTAGATGTGGCTTCCTTTATCACCTTCTCTGGGCTGTGGCTCCACTAATGTGGTTCCTGCAATTTCCTTGATCGTAACTCAAGATCTCTGGTCCCTTTCAAGAACAGTGGCAGTCCACCACTGTCAAATGTTTATTGTAAATGTGTTACACTGACGTATATCAAGATTTCCACCTGGACACAGAGAAAATTACACCTTGCTTAAGTTTCATTTTATTAGGTCACCAATTTTAACCTCATTAATGTGGTTACACCAATGGGAAAATTGCCTGGAACAGTGCTTGTCTGTGAAGAATCAGTTACTTAAATTACTGAAACATATAATTTGTTTGTCTTATCAGCTCTGGCCACATTTCACATTCTCAGTGGTATGTGGTTTTGACAAAGAGATCTGCAGAAAGGGTGCATGATGTGAATATATACTTTCATCAGACCACTATAGTAGTCTGGAAACCCATTTGAATTGATTGTCTTGGTTTGTTGGTTTTATTTTAAGGCATCATGCATGTCATGCATTAAATATCTGGTATGGTCTATCTAATGTGATTTTTAAGTTGCTCACTCATGATTTGACTAATATTAGTTAGAATTATTAACCTTTTTAAAATGCATATGTGTTTTTAGCAAAGAAGGAATAAAAAAAATTCTTATAACGGAATTCACTTGAATTCTGGGGTTTTCACCAGTTTAGGAAAAGGTCAGATTCATTGTGCCCATACAAAGGAATATCACCAGAATTTTCTATTTATTCACATGGGAACTGCAGTTTCTGTTAGGCCTACACACATATGAATCAGGAAGAGAGCTACACAAATGCAGCTTTTCCATCCACTATTTGAAAATCTCCTACAAACAGGCATGAGTTGAAATCACAGAATCATGAAATGATTTGGGTTAAAAGGGACCTTAAAAATCATCCTGTTTCAAACCCCCAGCCATGGGCTGGGACACCTTTCACTAGACCAGGTTGCTCAAAGCCCCATGCAGCCTGGCCTTGAACACTTACAGGGATGGAGCATCCACAACTTCCCTGAGCAACCTGTTCCATTGCCTCACCACCCTCATAGTCAAGAATTTCTTCCTAGTATCTCATTTAAATGGACCTTCTTTCAGTTTAAAGCCATTACCCTTGTCCTGTCACTACAGGCCCTTGGAAAAGTCTCTTTCCAGCTTTCTTATAGGCCCACTTCAGGCACTGGAATGCTGCTTCAAGGTATCCCCAGAGCCTTTTCTTCTTCATCCAACTCTCTTACCCTGTCTTCATAGGAGAGTTGCTCCAGCCCTCTGACCATCTTTGTGGCCCTCCTCCAGACTCGCTCCAACAGATCAATGTGAGCAAAAGGAATAAATGACTGGACAATTAATTTCCATTTTTGACAGCATCCTTAAACCTAATATTCTGGAAACCTAGAAGGAAACCAGTAAATCCTATCAAGACCGTATCACATGTTATGATACAGCAACTCCTGCCATATGCTGCAAACAGAATGCATACAAATGGAGTTACTTTAAACTGACATCTCAGGTGCTCTGTGCACTCTTGTGTGGGAATTTTACTCAAAGTCATCTCTAGCTGCTAAGGTGAATTAAAATGCTGCTAATGAAACTTCAGTTGTACAAAATCTGTGAGGACTAAGTTTAAGATAGGTATGCATAAACTCCACTAGTCTGAGATTGTTTAGCACCATCAATGACATAGGCATGCCAGTAATAAGCATAAGGAATTTTGAAGACTTTTCATACTGATAAAAAATGACTGTTGACCAAAAATTTTCTCAACAAAATCCTAGAAATAGAGGAATGTAGACATTAAAAGGTAAGACAACACCTACCTTAGTTTGAAAGTACAGACAGTAAAAAGGAAGGAAATCAGCCAATTTGTGCATTGAGAAGCCCACAACTGAGGAAAAAATCTCAGGGGAACGTTAACGCATGAAGTTCTCTGAAGTTTCCTCAATGTGTATCATTGATCACTTAATTATTGCTAGAGCTATTTGACTGGTCATGTATTAAGAAAATATGCTACTGTCCGTAAGTATGGTTTTAATAACAGTAGATTTGGTTATGACTACAAAAATTTTATCAGGTAATGAAAGAAAATTACTTTCTAACATTTGTAATTTTAAATTCATCTAGATAGGTGTCTGAAAATGCGGATAAGGGCTTAATAGCATATTCAGAAATACTCATCGCTAATACCGACTAATTCCAAAAATCTCTTTATTGGCACATGTTATTATTGCAGAGATTTTGCCATTCCAAGATGTATAGAGGACAGACAGATGCTGTTGTTCTAGTAACAGAGAAGTAGTTTATGAAAGAATACTTAGAGTCAAAGAAGACAAATGAATTTGCCATATCAGCTCATAACACAAAATATCTGTTACAGGCAGTAATATCACTACAGTATCACTGCCTGACCAAGACAGCATCAGATGCACTGCTGTGACATGCTGAGACAGGCCTAAAAAGTTGCAAATCTAGGAGGTAGGATATGTGGGATTGCTCAAGTATATAATTATGAGACATCACTTCACAGACAATTCTGAGACTATATTTTGGGACACTAAATATAGCAGCTAGGCTGAGAAGACAGCCAAAAACAAGCAATACCATTCCCCACAAGTTCTAAAGGAAATCAATTCATGCCATATGTAACTATGCAGTTAAAACTGTCTCAGTATCAAGAATAGAAAGTAGTAAACATGATGAAAAATTTTTAAAAGGACTCTGCTAACCCCAGTGAAGTAAATCTGAAATTGTACCAAGCAAATTATTAGAAAGTATAATAAACGGTAGATTTAAAAAGTTGATACTTGGATAAAAGTATCTTGTGGAAGAATCAACATAGCTTTGTAAAAAGAAGCCATACCTCACAAATAAATGGTAGAAAAATCTATCTGGTATAATCCTCCAGGATCCCCAGGAACCACTCAGCAAGGTTGTCCACCAAAGTCAGTTACAGAGAGTAAGCCGTTGTGAAGTAAGAGGCAAGTCTCCACAGGGATAAAGATCTGCTTTAAACCTATAAAACTGAAGTCAGGCAAAAGTAAGATTGAGTTATGTTTTTTCCTCAGTAGAAGGACAAAAACAACAGGATCCTAAAGATAGCTGTGTGAAGCTTTGTACTTCAACATGCTCAAGAATGATCTGGAAAATGAAACAATGCTTAAGTGATTTAGTTTTCTAGTGCCTCTAAGTTATTTAGGGCTCTAACAGCAACAGTCCAGTGGCTGGGGTTGGGGAAATAGCAAAAGAAACTCATGATAGTGAGCAATAACATATGAAAATCAGTCTAGGTAAAATAAACTAATGCACAAAATGAAAAATACAAAAATAGAAACAGAAAAATAGAAAATAATTTAGAACAGCTCATTATAAATCCAAGGTGCATCCACAGCATGAATATATTGTGCTGCCTTGTTGTCTCCCCACTCTTCTATTCATGATGGGTAGAACATAATTAGAGAAGGTTGAAAAGGGCAATGAAGGATGGAGAATGAGATGCTTGACTGCTGTTGCAGGTGCTTTAATCCAAACTCTATCTTTCTTTTCAAAGATCTTTGCTTTATAGAGATGCCTATGGTCTACATATGCCTAAGTTTTCACCAGGCACCCTGAGTACCAACAGATCTGCTCTTGGTCCATCCAGAACTGCTGTATGAAGCAAGCCAAGGTATGAAAGCTCCTGAGATCCACGTCAGCTGCAGTCAGGCTTCTGCAGACTTTGCACAATGCTATGGGCACTCAGAGAGCATATGAACCAGGCTGAGGTCCTGAAGCAGGGGAGAAAGAAGTGGTGCAACTTCCATTAATTCTCCCCATGGACTCCTCCTTCTACAGGCCATGAAGAGATACAAATGTTCATCAGTCATCTCACAGAGGAATGAGTATGTGTGGGTCTCTCCCAATGAAGTTACTCCATTCTCTCAAATTAGCTAAATACAAAAAAGAATAATTTTAATATAGTACCAAGTACAACCTAAAGCTACCAGCTCAGCATCACAGCTCCTAAACTTTCCTGTGTGTCTTTTGATAGTGGGAATAAACTTCTAAACTAATAAAAAAATTCTTTTCAAATTGCATAATGTAACAGCAGGTGGCACTGTCACATCAAAACTTGTACAATCATTTCCTGTTCATGTTGAATCAGATTTTACTCCCAGATAATGGCACGGAAAAGTGAGTGACAAGCAAATTTGCACATTATAAATAAATATAATTTCCTAAATATTCTTCTTCATTTCTGATTAACATTTGAGTCTTGCAATGTTTTAATCTTTTGATTTGAGCTATTGCATTTGCCAATACACTTGATCCCCTTTGTTCTGTTTAGCCATTGTGACAGTTCTACATTCCCAGAAGAAATAAGCTGAGGCGTACATAACTATTTCTTCCAAAACTGCTTAGCTAATAAGACACAAGACTGAAATTTCCTCTCCTTTCACATACAGTACAATGTATAAAAGCTGTAATGACAAAGAAACATCCACTTTCACTGTTTCTTGAAAGGAAAAGCTTTTTACTGAAAGATTTACCAAGTGGCTGGAAATACTGAAACACTTCATGAAGGAGGAGCAGGAGCAGTCTGGCTATTGGCTGAAACACCAATATCTACAGCCATAACAATTCTATGTAGAAGTATCATCTGTAACCACCTCCGGAAAAGGCCCCAAAAGATATGCTCCATGTTTGATATCTACAAGATATTTTCGAGTACTTTTGTCCTTAGCATTTGTAACATGCTGATATGTGTTTAAACCCCTTATTCCCACACTGAGGACAAATTTCTGAATTACAAATGCTTTACAAGTCACTGGGCCTTGGGATGGAAAACTAACTACAGGCCGTGATTCAGAAACCTAAGCCAACTATCAGGGGAGCAACTGTCTGTTTAACTGTCTGTTAAACCTTTCTTTTTCCCTTAATCACAAGGTGGGCTTCAGATGCAGACCCTGTCTTTTCAGGATAGGTGACTTGGACCATAATGTTGAAGAGAAAAACAGTCTGTCAGAGATGAGCGCTCTCCCTCCTCAAACCCATCCTGGCCGCAGGGAAAGTTTTGGTATCAAAAATGTATTTCCAAATCGAGACATCGCTGGACAGAAATGCAAGTTGTATTTGTCTACGTGTTATTGCTCTGGACTAAGAAAATCTCGGTTTCATCTTGAGTCAAATATTCATAAAGCATGAAACAGAGGATGTTACATCAGCATGTGTTAGTAGATCTGTGACTGACTGTGACTGTGACTGTGAATATGACTGTGACTGTGACTCCTCCCTTGTGCCCTCACCACAGGGCAGGGCCTCCTCCAGCCTGCCTCCACCACGAGGCCTCCTGGAGCAGGGACCCAAACACCACACTCTCTCCCCCAGGAGGAACCATGCAAACACCACAGCAGGCTCCAGCAGGCTGCTGAGGAGTGCCATGCAAACTCCTGCATCTCCACATATTATGATATTTTGTAAAATCTTACAGGTTCTTTGAAAATTTTCAAAGCAGAAAGCCCTGGGCAAACCGTCCCTTTCTCTTTGAGGCAATGCTCTGACTGCCACCTGGTTTAGTGACAGTGAAGCAGCTGTGGAAGGAAACCTGACACACACCTCCCACACACCTCATCCCTCAACCCTGACTCCAGTGAGGCCAGATGTGGGATAAACTGCTAATGCAAGGCATTCAAATCCCATGAGATCATTTGAGAAGCATATTTCTGAACACTTAAAGAGTTTTATTCAAGAATGTATTTTGGGTTTGGATTGTGAACAAAAGTTCAACACTTTCTTAACAAACACAAACTCGAGACTTTTATTTTACTTTGTATTACAATAAAAAAATGAGATTATTAACTAATATCATGGAAATTCTGGAGCCAAGACAGAAAACAGGAAAATAATATCAGATCTTAAAAAGAATCATACTACTTGAATTAGGGATTTGTAATAAATGGCTAATTATCCATAATAGAGTTGGAGGGAATTTCATCCCAGAGGAGTATTTGATATACAAGCATTATTTTTGGCCTGCACTGGAAAATATAGATTATTAAAAATAAAATTCAAAATTTTAAACACTACAAGAGTCTTGCTGAAATATTCGAATCTGCTAATATAAAAATGTATTTGAGTTGTAACTGAAAAGCCAAGTTTGTGACATTTTGGCTTTTTGGTATAGTATCTTACAGTTATATCACAGGCATCACATTATAAAAGAGATGGCCGGATCCAGCCCCAGCCTAGATCAGGGCCCCTGTGCAGCAGCACAGGCTTTATGTCTCAGGAGACCAAAGTAGGGGAGCAGTGCACAACACTGAGGGGAAGGTAGGGACTCTCATTTAAATAAAATGTGTGACATTCTTCCACCATTGCCAGATGTCTCCAGAATAGATCTAGCTCTCTTCAGCAGCATCCATGTGTTCATGATACAGTTTCTGCTGGCATCCAGAACAGGGAATGAAGTGCAACAAACAGAAGCTGAGCAGGCGGGTTGGACCACATGACTTCCAGAGGTGTCTTCCAACTTCAATCACCCTGTGATTCTGTCATCCCAAATATTTTCTAACCAAGATTTGCTAAATGAAATTACCAAATACTAGTGGCTTCCTCATCACAGTAGGTAAATTTTTGTGCACTTTTCAAGGGGTTCAATTAGATTATTTTCCCCAGGCTCTCTCTGAACTTAATGTGTTAACCCTGCCCCATCTACTGTAAGAAATCTAGAGAGATGCTGTTCAAGCCAGCTGTGAGGGTGTGAGGATGTGAAATTCTTGTCTGTTGCTTCACTTCTAGGCTGTTCAGCATCCCATATGAACATGCTGCCTGTGGGAAAGCAGTGCAGGCAAAACTCTCCCTGTTTGAAGGATGTGGACTGTACATGCTTTTAGCAGTGCACGCGCCATTGAGCAAGTGGTGCACAAGTGGAACATGTCTTCTTTGGGTCTCCCAGGGGAAAGCCAAATTTCACCAATGTTGCTGAGATCTGTTCTTCAGCTTCTGTTAGCGAGGGTCAACTCTCTTTCTAGTGCTTTCAAAATTTGTTTTTTGTACCAAAATTCCTCCCAGAAGCAGGAAGTTAAGGACTACAGAGAAAACCCAAGAAGCAAGCAACCCAAGTGCTTCAATCTGTAAAGCTAGGTCACTTAAAAGCCAGTTCACGTAGCTTCAGGAGTTTGATGTTCTAAGCTATTCTGGTGCCATACAAGACTGAATCAAAGTAAAAGGAAATCAATTGTACAATTTACACTTAAGCTAAATTAAATTCAAACCCGTGCTGCTTTAAATTCGTCAAAGGGCGTATAAACTGTTTGGATAGAACAGCAGTGACAATTATTTTCTATCAGCAAGACCTCTCCTTCAGGTATTAGCAAGACAACTTCCCAAATGCATAAAAGTAATACCTCAAGCCAAAGAAGCTTGCCCTACTTTATTCCATCTCGTTCCAATTTATTCCAACCAATAATCTGGCCCAGTACCTTTAAACTTGCTCTTACAACTTTGTCTCCCAATTATACTTCAGTGCTGATTACAGCATAGCTACCTAGTTAGGTGGTGTATTTAATATGTTAGCACATTTTTCTCTGACAGCTTTGGAAACCACAGGAATGTTTTTTCTCTCTTCTATGCTACAAAGCTTGTACTGCTGTGGTGCTGGTATTCTGAATCACACCACGATGCTAAAACTACTAATCTTGTAACATATGAGAGAGAGCCTTTGGGATTTTATTTCCACCAGTATATTTTACACACTTCTTTGGTGCAATCAAGAATCACTGAGATCTTTAGGATGATAAACAGAAGATATAGGCCAGGAAAAAAATGAACATTTGCTTTTAAGTCTTCCAGTGTACTGTATTTTAAGAATTCATTAACCATTCACTAGGTGAAGCTTTTACCTTACAAGTGAAAAAAAAAAAAGAGACTGAAAACATCTGGAAAATAATTGCTTCAGTCAAAGTAATGCTTTTATTTCAAGGAAATCCTGTGGGTAGGGTAAATTTAATAATTAGCTTTAGATGAGATTTTTTTGAGGCTTGACTTCCTATATATGAAATTTTACTCATTTACTATAAAGTATTTCTCTTCTTCTAACAAAGATATTTTCGGCTTAATACTCACTTTTTTAAGTGCAAGTGCCTACTGCCATTTGATATTTCTAAGGGTACCTGACATATCTGCTTAGAACTAGCAGATGTGAGGCCAAACATGAAAAATATCCATGCTTCCCCAAGGAAACAAGTGGAGGCCAAGCAGAAGCATGTAGGCATATGTTGGGTAGCATGAGATGCACACAGGTAAGTAACATTATGGGAAGATGCAGATGAGCTGAATATGTAAACTGCAGGAAAACAATAGGGAAGAATAATTTTAGACTGATCCTTCTCCTGTCTATCTAGACCATAAACATTCATCTCGACAATTTGAAAGCTGATTTGGAACACAGGAAGAGAGGCCCACTTTTTAAAAGTAATATAAATTATCATTAGCCACAGCCAGAGACAAAATTTGCTACAAACCACTTTCCAGAAAAATGAGTTGTCTTAGATTTAGTTAATGACATCCAATCTAGACACTCCAGCCTGGCAGCTAGGACTTAGCCATAGAACTTAGTTGGAGCCATGAAAAGGAAATTGTTGTGAAGCAAGTAAGAAGCAGAGATTTCCCTCATGCAGAGAGAAGCATAAATGGGCTGACAATCATGTTGTGTTGCTGAAGTAGCTCAAAGCAGTCAGTTCTGATGAACGAATTGAACCCTGAGTCACTGGAATTACTCTGGAAGTCATTAAAATAGCATCAAGAAGGAGTCAATATAGTTATTAAACCTGATGATCTCAGGATAAAAATTTAGGAAGGGTAGTGTCTGTCTAGTCTAGAGAAGACTGAGGGGATCTCATTAATACATGTAAATATCTCAAAGGCAGGTGTCAAGAGGGTGGCACCAGACTCTTCTGTGGTGCCCAGTGACAGAATGAGGAGTAATGGCCATAAATGAAAACACAGAAAGTTTCAGCTCAACAAGAACTTCTTTATGTTGAGGGTGGCAGAGCGCTGGAAGAGGCTGTCCAGGGAGGTTGTGGAGTCTCCCTCTGTGGAGACATTCCAAAACCACTTAAACATGTTCTGTGTAACCTGCTCTAGGTGACCCTGCCTTGGCACGGGGATGGATCTCCAGAGGTCTCTTCCAGCCTTAGCAATTATGTGATTCTGTGAAAGGAAGGTAAGGCAAGGCAAGACAAGGCAAGGCAAGAAGATGAAAGCTGACTTAGGGAAGGGGACACAAAACTGACATAAGGTGCAGCCACTGGCTGGTTTTAAGTTTTTCATGCAGAGGGGAATTCAAGTGAAAATAAAAATTAAACCTGAAATACTTGTTCCAAAAATCATAGATATGTAGTTAAAACTGATAAATTAGATTAGAACAACTTTTTAGTTTTATAAGTAGAATTTAAAGTAAACAAAATTTAGTCAAGATCACTGAAGCTGTTTTGTGGCAAGCAATGATAATGTCCAGAGAAGGACAATTCATAGTACCTGTGAATTCACAGAGAATTCATAGCTTAGTAGCCCTTGCTCAATATTTCTGCCATTTACTTTTAAAACATTTTCACTCACTAAGAAAAAATTATTCCTACTATAAATGATCAAGTAAAATATTAACAAAGGCACATAAATTTAACTATGCTTTCAAAGACAAATCAAAATGGATTATTTTACAGAATGACATCCCAATTATTTATCAAACACACAATCTTTTATTAGGATTATATATGTTCAATTAAAGAAAAGCATACATGTGTGCTTGACTTCATGGGTTCTTCCTGAAATAACTCAGTTTATTTGCATGTTAAAGTTACACATTTTCTTCTTGATGGCAAGTTTTACAGCATTCCTAGATGACAGTGCTTTTGCCAGGAATTAATCCACTGAGTCAGAAGTTGAGAACTATCAAGCACAGCAGCATGATTAAGGCCAATGGAAATCAAAATAGAGTGGAAAGGAAAGAACTTATGGAAACAAAACAGTTGTATGGGAAAGAGAAGGGGAAAACATGGCCATGAGCTTTTGAGGCTTTCTACCATTCAGTTTCGGCAAAGTCTTGGTACGACACAAACAGGGTTACTACAGAAGAGGAGATTTGGGTATTACAATAGAATAAGCTCATTCTTCTGGATTCTAATTCCCTTTCATTTGTCAATATGACTGTAATATTTTATGCTTACTCAAGGTTATTTGTGGTTTTATTTACACTTAGGGTTATTACTGCTATAATATACATTATTGGTAATGGTTTGATATACAGTAGTGTCTAGAGGAGAATTGAACTGTGTTTGCTCCCAGGCAAGCTGAGAACAAGGTTGCACTTTCAATACTCTAAATACTAACCTTAGTTCAAGACACAGAAGCAAAGACCAAGGGAAGTAGAGAGGATTTCCTCTCTAAAGCAGAGAAGAATTAGTCAGTGTTGCAAAATTTCTTCAGAAACTGTCTGTAGAACACAAAACCGGAGTATTTAGATACTTAGAACTGTCTGTGAATTCATTATTAGCACCACCTAAGGAGACTTTCTGCAATCTGATAGATTATGAATTCTTTCTTATTTGTGAACACTACATGTTTGATCCAAGCTAATCAAAGTCTCATGCAGACTGAAAAAAGGAGTTAAATTGATCAGCACACCCATCATCACCCCTAGGAAAATCTGTCTGACAACAATGAATGGTTTACAAAACTCAGAGACATTAAACAGATTTTTTTTGACAGGCTTATACCCATAAACATACACCTACTGACATCTATAAAAACACCGCCTGTTGGAGTTTTAATAAGTGAATAAAGATATTTACACTAAACAACTGTAATTGGAATACCATGAGTGAGGAGAATCAACACTAACATATCTAGTTTTATGCATATTTGAGGTGATCACTTTCATATATTTGCTTATACTTCATTGTTTCTCTTCTTAAACGCACACAACAAAATCAAGAAGAAGTTACTAATGCTGTGTGGGAATTGCCTGTCAGATGATTTATCCTCACAGTAAAGCCTACAATAAAGAAGGTGGGTTTTAGCTATTGAACAGAAATTACCATGATTACTTATTACTGTGCAGATGTAATAAGGAGTGACTGGATTATTTAGAATCCAGTCTTTTCTTTAAAAAAAATTACTGTGCTGGCTTTGGCTGGGGTGGAGTTAATTTTCTTCACTATCACTGGTGTGGGGCTGTGTTTCGGATTTGTGATGAATACAGGGTGATAATATAGAGATTTTTTGGTATTGTTCAGCAGGGCTTACACAGAGCCAAGGCCTTTTCTGCTTTTCGTACCAACAAACTGGCGAAGAAGTTGTGGGTGCATGGGGGGTTGGGAGGAGACACAGCCAGGACAGGTGACCCAGGCTGACCAAAGGGATATTCCAGACCATGTGGCATCATGCTCAGTATATAAACTTGGGAGAAGGAGTCGGGGGGGAATGTTTGGAATGATGCCGTTTGTCTTCTCAAGTCACCATTACTGTGATGGAGTCCTGCTTTCCTGGAGATAGCTGAACACCTGCCTGCCCATGGGAAGCAGTGAATTAATTCCTTCTTTTGCTTGCTTGTATGAGTGGCTTTTGCTTCCCCCATTAAACTGTCTGTATCTCAATCCATGAGATTTCCAGCTTTTACTGTTCTGATTCTCCCCCTGATCCTGCTGGTGGGGAGTGAGCGAGCAGCTCTGTGGGGCTTGGCTGCTGGCTGGGGTTAAACCACGATAGTTACAAAACAGCATTAGTTCCTACACCCACAGTCAGGTGTGCATGTCACAGTGCATGAAACGAGAACTGCTCCAGTGAGTGTTCAGATCACATTGTCGATGTAGTTGAAAAGCCTGGGAAATTTACTCTGACTAATTAATGAGGTCAGAGGGGGACACGGAGTCCTTGTCCAGCCCAAATAAACTCCAGTGCATGTGCTGAGAAGTCAATGAACACACTGTTCCTTCTATGCACCCAGAAGCAGTAAGGAATATCTCCCCCATGAAGTTCAGCACTTTACGTGCAGTCCCGTAGGACTCAGATCCCTTTAAATGTTCGGTCACCTGGAAGCATGAAGTGTTCTAGGGAAGTACAGCTTAATTGCACACGGGAGCAATTATTTGTCATCATTTAATCATAACAGTACTTACCTATTTCACAGTAATGTTGTGAGGACTAACCAAATACTGCATTTCTAAAATTATTTATGATGTGCAGAACAAATGATGTTATTTCAAAAATACAAAGCGTTTACATAATTATCTAAACAAGTGTGTGATACTTGTTAATAAATAGATAATTAAAAATAATAACATATAATAAATGTTTGTGTTGGTAAGAACTAATAACTATACTTATATAAGTAGTAGAGGATTTTTTTTTACAGAAAAAATAATAAAAATAGTTAAAAACTCTAGGGTCAGATTCTTCTGACAAACCACAGACACCTACAGTGTTAATACTTTATTTGAACTGTTGTCTAGCCTTCCCTTTCCATCAGAGGAGACAAATGGACCTTTGTGAGGTGTGATTCATCCCATCCTAAAGCAGATGTGTGTACAACAAATAATGAATTCTTCTTTGAAGCTTCTATTTCTCTTCTTTGACTGAAGAGGCTAAAAGAGACTGGCAGAGCAAAGAAATCTCTGCTCATAGGCAGACGAAGTTGGTCAATTACGCAATCAGTCACAGGAGAAGTCAATTTACCCATAATCACCACTTAAGAACCACAATTCCTCTTACAAAATTAATTAAACTAGATAAAGGATATCTGTGAGGTTAGCCAATATACCAAAATTAATTTTGTAAATTTAAAGGCTATTAAGCTCATTGGGATGACTGAAAAGATGGTAAACAATCATCTTACGCTCTATGCCAAGTATGGGAGTTTGCATTACTAGCTGAAGGAAATTATTCAATACATAAAATGTAAACTGAAGGATTGTGGGGCAAAAAAAACACCAGTCAAAGTCAGCAGAGATGAAGCTGCCTGAACACGTTTCTCTTTTGCACTGAATGAAATTATCTAGTTATTTGCAGGACAATGTTTCTCTCTGTACAAAGACATGCCTGTTCTGGTTTTCCTGTTTGTTTTCAGATGCTCAGCTATTCTGCCTGTTCAGTGGTGCAAATTAAATTGTTAACTACACAGACAGATGGGTTGGATATTTTTCCATTAGTATAGATATATAAGTTATTACAATAAAAAAATTTTATGAATGACTCAATATTTGAAAGTTGCCAGAGGTTGATAACTTGCTTAAGTTACACAAATTCTTGAATAATGATTCATTTTGCCTAAAACCAATTGCTTAGAGATTGCTACTAATTCATAAGTGTCACCAGTGGGAGTGGGAGCTTCAGACAAAGCTTTTTAGAGAAGCCCTTCTGCTGAGTCACGAGGTGCAGGAACGACCCCTGGCTTTCTAAACTCCGTCTCAATCTTAGCCCCAGACTTTATCAACACTTTAAGTAACTTTGTTCCACAGGATTAAAGATGGCAAACTAGATTTATTTTTATAAAATTAATTCTTTTTATGCCATATGACATGGCAAAAATCTTAATCAGAATTACTTGCTGTACAGTATAAAAGCTAAAACTACTAGTTGTGTATGGTATCGGATATGATAGTGCACTGTATCAGAGCAATCGTATTAAAGCAATTATGTTAAAGCTAGAAAAAAGAAACAATTATTAAGTAGAGATTGATGTAACTCATCATACCAGTGCTCACGGGCAGATCTCTTTCACTCAGCCCTGAGTACCCTTGTGAGACAACCCCTACCCACTCCAAGGAGGAATATGTTATTTAACCATAAGAGAGTGGACTGGACTTTTAGAGCATAAAGTAGTTGACGGCCAGCCACATGTCTCTGGCTGCATCACTATCAGGATGTTAATTTGGGGATGGTGAGCAGACTGGTTTTAGCATAATTCAACACTAAAACCAGCACATGACGGCCCCTCTCAATCTACTACTGACAGCCTTGTAACTAGGGCATTGTCCAAATGGCTTGCCCACATTCCAGGGCAGAGCATCCTGCTACAACAAGTAACATTTTTATAGGCTGGAATTGACCATATCACTCTTAAAGAAGATATCCTTCCTGTTGGCTGTTATACTTTCTTAACTTTTATAAGTGGGAAAAATAAAGTTGTTATCCAGTGTGCTACCAGAAGATCATGATGTGTTACATACACAATGAACATTCACAGATTTAGGAGCCAGTTTCTTTGAAGGGTAGAGACTTTATTGCCTGAGAGAAGTTTAAATTTTAAAAGATCCGTGTCTTCCATCTCTGCTAAAGTGATAATGAGAAAGCAACTAATATCAGAAATTCCTCCAAAAGCATTCACTTTTGAGAATCCTCAAAAGAATTCCACTTAAAAAGGGATGTGTGGATGTTTTGTTAACATTAACAATGCCAAGCTATACATGGGAATGTAGCAAGTGTCTATGAAGAAGAGCAGTGAGAATTGATGTTGGTTTGAAATTCCCAGATGATGTCCCAGCCAGGTTCTTGCACTGATGATGAGAGCCCAGCAGTCTAAAGTGCACTGAGGTAAGCACTTGCAACTCAGTTTAAAAATAACTCAGGTAAAGGTGTGAGTGGCCTTGAAGGAAAGCAAGTCTGTGCAGTAAATTAGCACAGGAGAAACTAATGAAGAAACACAAACAGTAAAATGTAATCATTGGAACAGACCACAGGAAAGAATGAATACAAAATTGATTTAAGAGCTGCAGAGTTTACCTGAACTGCTAGCAGAAAGGAACTGACATTTGCCAAATTAAAAGATTTCAGCTGTAAGGTTAAGTAATTTCAAGTTTATTTAAGGAGAAGACCAAAAGCTTTGCTAGTTGGCTGATGGAGCAGTGCGTTTAGCTGCTGAATAAAACAAGTAATTCTGGGCAGGGACAGTATCAAGAACAATACACAGATTGTTGCATGCATTTAATGTTTTATTCTGTTTCTGGTAATATCAATTTAAATCTCAGATTGATTGATTCAAATTTCATCCTGTGTTGAATGACTTCACTCCCTCGATCTATTTTAAAATTTATTTTGAATTTTGCATAGTAAATTATTGGAGCTTTTCTTCAGAGCAAAAGCATGGCCCTGTTTAAAGAGAAGTGTTTTTCGTCTTGATACTTATATGTAATCTTCCTTGGCATAGCTGGGATATGCCTGTTCAGGGATAAGAGGATGGAGTAATAGCTCCTAAAAAATGCATTGGGTAGGTCAACAGTCAGTTCTAATTGCATATCTTTATTCATCTCAGAGGACTTTGGGGATTTGGAATAATGCAGCTAAAATTAAAATTTGAAAATTCTTATTAATCTCCTTCACCAATCTAGTAACAGTGAAAGTAACATCCAGCCTAGCATTAGATATACTGTTTACCAAACTCAGTTTTATGTATTAATGCCCATTTCTATTACAGTTTCAGCAGAAAATATCAGCAACTTGCTTTCCTATGCAGTTGGTGGATATAAAACTAGCCGTTACTCTGAAAAAAGAACTGCTCATATGTGTAAGTTGCTCTACAGAATTACCTCCCAGCTACGCTTTTTGCTTCCTACCACATTGTAAAAGGCAAGAAAATAAATAGGGTCTGAAAGTGGGTAGTGTTCAGAGATACCGAAAACAGCTTTCTTAACATAGCCCTGATTCCATACTCTCTTAAACTGTTTTCACACAATGTGAACCAAACTGTGTGTCTTCTGATCTGTCTGTTCCATGCAGCAAGCTCAAAGGAAGTGAGATCTGGCTGGTTTCAGCTGGACCATTTCCACAAGAAAAGCAGAATATCCCTGGAGGGAATAAAGCTGTGTTAATACGTTCTTATTTCACTTGCCAAAGGAAACAGCAGAGAGTTGCCTAGAGAATTTCTAGGTTTAATCTTTTCTTACCTGTTATTGCAAGAGTGACATTACAGCAGCTCTCAGAGTATATGAAAGAAAGACAGGCTTCAGACAACTAGGTTGTAAAGGAACCACAAATGCTCCTGAAGTGCACTGCTTTACACTGACCAAAGGGAAATATTCAACAGAGGATCCAGCCAGCACCACTGTCATTCGCAGGAGTGACTTGATCTCCATGAAGGAAATGGAGTTTATGATATAGATTTTCTCTTGTGCTTAATGCAGTTGAACTCAGGGTTCAAAACTTGCACCTTGTAAAAAATTCACGACAGACAAATAGTCATACTGGCAACATTCATTAATTTTAACCCTTGTTACGATTTATTATTCACAAAGCTTGGATCCATGAAAAAACTAAAGATATATTATTGTAACTAACCACTTCCATAGGGAATATTGTATGGCAGATGTCAGCAAAATCATGAATGGTGCTGGCAACATGGGCAGGACACCATTATTCAGCAATCACACCAGCATAACAGAGGACAGTTAAATGCAAATCAGTGGTATCTTTCACCCAGTGCACAGTAAAATTGTGGAGAACCTTGAAAAAAGCATTATCAACATTGAAACAGAAATGAATTCAAACAAGAATTTACAGCACCATGAAAAGTTATTAAACATGTTAGGCTCCATGCAGCCTCTTGCTTATCAAATTCCTGTGCCACTGAAAACTATGAAGGTATTCCTAGAGGAAGTTTGCCTAGAAATGCCTACCTGTCATACTTTTTCCTAATGCTTATCCTCTGTTCTGCTACATAAGGTCCAGGGGAGCCATTTAGATTTCAAGTTCCAAAACAGACTAATACATGAGATCAAAATATAAAAACAATTGGAAATATGTGTCAGAAATGACAGTAACTAACAATCAGCTGATTGTGAAGCACTGCTTCTGTAGGAAGAGAATTGAGCCTATTTGAAAAGATAATGACAAATGTTGGGACCTGTACATCCTGGCGTTTTCGTGTAGATCACAATAACCAGCTGAAAAAAGTAACTACACAATTGCCATAAAATCATATCTTTCAACATAAGTAGAGAAAATCAGGAAAACATATTATAAAAGAAGTTTTTTTAACAGCTGGCTCTTTTGCTGAAGTAAATTTTTCAACTCCCACAACAGACATACTGGGTTGCAACTCATATTTCAGCATTCCATCAATTTTTTTTTTTTTTTGTACTGTGTCTTGAAATGATGAAATCTGTTTTTTCAGTCAGTGGTATGACATCAGGGAAATATCAGCAGGAGCATTGGTAAAGACAATAGTTCAGACAGATGTCATTAGCATTCAGTTGTTTCAGATATTCTGGCACGACAAAGCAGTATAGTCCCTTTGGTCTGAACCACAGGTCTGAACCAGGCAGACATGGTTCTATCCAACACTACTAATTCCATGAGCCAAACCACCTTGGAAATGTCCGTGGTTCACTTCAGTTGCAGCATTTCACTGGCAGAGTGATTAAGACCAAATGACTCCTTGTCCTCTTATAGCAGTTTTTGCCACTACTCCAGGGGTATACGAATATGGGTGCTTGAGTGGGTTTGCCAAGAGAATGATAAAATTACAAAGTTGTTACTTTAGTTTCTCATGTACAAACGACCAGGAATGACAAATAGCAGATACTTTAAGAGTTCCCCCAAAAATGAAATATGCACCAGTACTGCCTGTTTCTTCTGTCTCTAGAAGTAGAAAAATAAATCCTCTATTTTTGAGCCTTTCTACTCATAAAACATTTTTCTCATTTCTTTGAAATGCTCCAGCTTTATTTTATTGTTACATTTGAAAATAATTTTCAGAACAGTTTTCTAGAAGTTCTTTTTTTAATAAAAATCTAAATTTACAACTAGCAGAAAAACAGCACTCAGAAGTAAGAAGTTATATCATACACATATCTCCTGTCTAACGTGAGTTCACAGTATGGAAGTTGTGGACACTATGGAATTTTGTTGGTGATGTAACTTTCCCGCAATGAGAAGTGCATAGAAGAATGCGCAAAACTAAGGGAAAGAATATCCTTAACATACGGCTTTCCTCTAGTGTTTTGAAGAAAACACTCTGGTCTGAACAGCTGTTAAACAGACAAAAATTAAGTTTGAAGTGAAATAAATATACTTGTATACAGTTATTATTCCATAAAGGACATAAGTAAACAGAAAAATTAACCTGGTTTCTCAAGGTCTCATACATGTGCTGAAAATGATGTATCAGAATATTTTAAGAACAAATGATCTACAGTTTTAATTAGGCTGGGCATTTGATACTCTCTTTGACTAGACAAAGTCAAAACTGGTAGCCAGGTTCTTAGAAACACCAGTGGATCTGAAGTAATCCCTTGAATCATCATGATGGGAGGGGAGTGTTTTCAGATCTCCCTTCTAATGGAGAAAATATTCCTGAAAAAGTCTTTCTGGCTGATGGAAAGAATAACTACTGAAAAGAGGTTGAGTGAGTAGTTTAATGACTAAACCATTAGGGGTCTATTACAGACAGTAAGGCACCTTGCTGTTCTGAGGTGCTTCTCATTGATGCTTTCAAATTTGTCTTACTGATGGTTTTAATTATTTTTTTAATTATTCCTTTTAATTAAGTGCTGGCTTAAGTGCTATCCATCAGAAGGACTGCACTCCTGAGTGGCAATCCTGGATTAAAAAGGAGCGATTCCTGAAAGCCTGCTGCATAACAGCAGTTGTTGATAGTTTCAAAGGAAAATTAATTCATAGTTTTGTGTTTATTCATCTAAATTATATTTAAACTTGATTGTTTTAAACAATAAAAAGGGAAAAGTCTATGAAAATAAGTATTTTTCTTTATGACACACTTGAAATACAGCATTACAGAGCTGGAAGGGATTTCACGAGTTCATCTAACCCTTCCAGACTACCTCAGGAAAAGCATCACCACACCTCTGCTATTCCTGATGGATCCTTGTCCAGCCAGCTCATTGACGACCTGCAACAGACACCAATGTACCTCTTCCACTGCTTCACCAAAGCCTTCCTAATGGCTACCCTAGATATCCTTCCTGTTGTTCAACTCCATTACTTCTACACATGTCAAATTCATCCAAGGAGAACAGAGTATATCATCTTTATCTTTGTGAGCAGCCTTTTACATGTCTGAAGACTATCACAATGCTCATTCCCTTCCACTGTAGCTATCCCACTCTGTGTTTTCTTCCTGGGCCATGACTTCCAAACCCCACCCTTGCTATTCTCCATTGGATTCCCTCTGATCAGTGTATGTTTTTTGCCAACAGTCACTCAGGCAGATTTCTGTGCCAGCGAGTGCTGCGTAGAGTGGTTGCTGTGGGTGTTGCAACTCTGCAATATGGTAAATGTTCAGCTCAGCTTCATTTAAAATATGGATTACCAGTACCCAAAAGACGAAACTCTATGAGACCTCTATGAAGTAAATCTTAGAAATGTGCATAACTGGACACAGCTGTATGCAACAAGCGATGTGGGATGAAAAGCTGGTGGGACGTCACATGATGCTGGTGGCATGACACACAATGCCACATTTTGCATGCTCAATTTCCCCTTCTGGGAGGCTCCACTGCAATGTCGGCAGCTGCCCACCCTGGCAAGGAGTCAGAGGCAACAGAAAATACAAATTTCCAAAGCAAGTATTTGTCAAAAATAACTGTTTCATAGGAGAAAAAGAAATATAATGAGGAGGGTGAACTAAATTTTTGCACTGCTGAACTGAGGACCTACAGAGTCAGCACAGGATGGTAACAAAGATACTCCAGAGTATTTTTGAAAACAGGCTGCGTGCAGCTCGGTTAAAACAGGCTCGCTCACACCCATCGATTGGCCTTTACAGCGACTTCTTTACGCGAGTGACTTGAGATTTGAGCCGTGGGAGCAGTCTAAGTGAGGACACGTTATCTGCTTAGCGACACGTTTGGGGTTACATACATTGCGGAGGGGCGGCTTCCTAACCGCGCTGCGAACTGGCTCGGGGAAGTTTGCAAGCGCCGCTTTGTCCCGGAGGCAGCTCCCGGTGGAGGCACACCGCACTCCCACCGCACCTGCGGCTCCGGGGCGGGGCGGGGCGGGGCGGGGGGCGGC
>VZTD01001651.1:217182-239040 GCA_013397725.1 Rhagologus leucostigma
GGGCGCGGCTGCGGCCGCAGCAGCCCCGGCCGAAGTGCGAACGCGGGGCGGGAGGGGACGGGCTGGCCAGCGGCACGGCCCCTCGGGCTGCTGTCGGGGAGCTCCCGGAATCGCCGCTGAAGCCGGTGTTCCGTGTTGCGTCGTCCCGGTTGGTTTCCCCTATCCCGACCCAGCGACTGGAGATGAGCGCTGAAGCGGAGGGGCCGTCGCGGCCGGATGGTGCCGGCGCGGACAGCACGAGGTGACGCCTCCTCAGGTACCGTGGCTCCTTCAGCATCCTCGCGGGTGCGGGCGGCGCTGGGCTGTGCAGCACCCGCCTGACCTCCGCCCAGCTGGAGGCACCGCCCGGAGGCAGCGGGGACGGTGCGGGGTCCCTGGGACGGTAGCCGGAGGCGACATTCCCAGCCTGGCCCGGCCACCCCGCAGGCGGGGTAGTCTTCTGTGCAGCCGTGTTGTGGTTTTGATCCAGGAGAGTGTGGGCTGCTGCTGGCAGCTACAGGATGAAGTCGCCTCCCTGCTGCATGTCTCTTTCTTCCCAAGCATCCTTGGAGGATCCAGGGAGTAGCACATCCCTGGGCTCGCTGGACTCCAGTGTTTTCTCCAGTGACGAAGAGCAGGGACCCCTGCTCCAGAAGGTCATTCCGTCTCTGGACTGCTTTACTATCAATGTGGGAGGCAGCCGCTTTGTGATGTCCCAGCAAACTTTGTCTTGCTACCCTGACACCCGTCTTGGCAAACTGGCAGTAGTGGTCTCTGCTGCCCGGGATGTGGCTTCTGGCCTCCTTGAGCTTTGTGATGATGCCAACCTTGTGGAGAATGAGTATTTCTTCGACCGGAGCTCACAGGCATTTCACTACATCCTGAATTACTACCAGACAGGGAGGCTGCATGTGATGGAGCAGCTTTGTGCACTCTCTTTCCTACAAGAGATCCAGTACTGGGGTTTGGATGAGCTCAGCATTGATTCCTGCTGCAGAGACCGGTGAGTTGTGGGAAGATGAGGCTTCCGGGATTGTGGGCTAGGTGAGTTCAGCATTGACTTGCATTCAGGAACACTCAGGTGAGAGATCCAGCAGTGGGGATAGGTGAGGTAGCAGGGCATTTGGAAAAGTTGTATGAGTTGAGCCCCGAGTGCTGCTCTAGCAGGCGATGGGTGTCAGGAATGGGAGGAAATATGTTGGATGAGGTCACAGTTAACATTTGCTGAGGGAAAGGTTGTCGGTGAAGTCAAGATAGTGAGACAGTAACAGGAACAGACTCTGGGATGTCCTATAGTGGCTATCCCTGGAAGCTCAAAATGTTTAAAAGGACAATGCCAGAGATGAAGAAGGTTGTGAAAGGAGAGATGCCCTTTTAATCATTCAGTTTGAGGTTATCACAGAGGGATTAGATGTGGAGTCAGGCATGATGCTGGGATTGTTTGGATCCTGCCCACCTGCACTTTAATTTTGAAGGATTTCCAAATCCAAGCTGGAGAGGCAGAAGGGGGGGGTTGGTCACCTGCCAGGCTGAGTGTGGGTGGCATGGCTCCAGGAGGAGCCATGAAAGGAAGCATCGCACGTGGATGTAGCAGCTTACAGGGAGGGGGCAGCAGCAGCGGGAACATGGCTCACTGGAGACAAATTATAACAGGCACTTTGGGAATGAGGTGGGTTTTGACTGAACCACCCCCAGGATGTTTCTGTTAATTCTATCTGCAGTTGATTTTTTCCACCATATTTAATGTTACTGGTTTGGGGTTTTAGTATTGAAGAAATTGATTTTCTAAAGAGTGTAACTGCTATTTATCTCTAGCAGTTATGTCAAAATTATTAGAAGGAAACAAAGAAGTAATCCCATCCCAAAAGGATGGAGAATAGGCGTTATCTTACCCTAGTATGGCTCAGTTCTTCAGCAGAGAAAGTTGGAGCCTAGTTTTCATTGCTTTCTTCCTTCTGTGGTAGGTGTAACTGAAAGCGCCTACTACTTGGGTGATACACGGAGCTACAGACCTCTTTGGCATATGCAGGAGTAACTATTGAAGGCAAAATTGCGTAACCCCTTTGTCTAAGGCTTGAGCTTTGCAGCAGTCAAAAAGAAACGTGAAAGAAAAAGATTTTTTATTTTGTGTACTTTGAGTATGTTTGTGTTTCACAAAATTCCACTGTAAATATACTCTTGCTCTGACAGAACACTCTATATATTTACAGTCTGTAAGTTTTACTCAGTACAAATGCTTGTCCACTTTGTGGGAGAGCCCATATATCTAAACAAAGAAAGATACCTTGTCATCTTAGTGTGTATTGATCAGAAGTTCACCCATGAACTGTATGGCTTGTATTATGCCTTCAGTTTTACTATTACAAATATGGATCAGTGTAATAAAAATGCAATATAATTAATCAAATTGAGAACTGTTTGAAAACAGAGGATCTGGTTGTGCCAGGATTGCTTCCAAGACTTCATGTTAGTCGTGCAGCAGATCCTGCTGTGGTCAACATGATCCATATAAATAAATCGCTGTCAGTAAAATTACTCTGCATATGGAATGTGTCACTGATGGGAAATGGGGGAATAGAGGTATATCAGGGCAGTGGAAACATGCTGCAGGGGCTCAATTAATAAAAGCCATATGCTTAATATTAGGGTTTTCTGAGCTCACATAAGGTAAATTTTAATGTGTATTCATATGACTTGCATGGTAGATTTTAAGACAAGCATCTGCATATTGGTATTAAAAATCTCTTGGGGGGTGTTCCTGGGCAGGTATTTCAGGAGAAAGGAGCTGAGTGAAGCCTTAGACATCAAGAAAGATGCAGAAGAACTGGATGCCCAAGATGAAGAAGAGGATTTTTCTGGTAGCCTTTGTCCCAGTGTCAGACAGAAACTTTGGGAAGTTTTGGAAAAGCCTGGCTCCTCTGCAGCAGCCAGGACTTTTGGCACATTGTCCATGGTTTTTGTTGTTGTGTCCATTGCCAACATGGCCTTGATTTCGGTAGAGCTCAGCTGGCTGGCCCCACCACTGCTGGATGCCCTAGAGTACCTGTGCATTGCATGGTTCACAGCGGAGTTTGTCCTGAGGTTCCTGTGTGCACGAGATCGCTGTCGCTTCCTAAGGAGTGTGGCAAACATCATAGACCTCCTTGCTATTTTGCCTTTCTACATCACCCTGCTGGTGGAGAGCCTGTGTGGTGGTGAGAGCTCCCAGGAACTGGAGAATGTGGGGCGCATTGTCCAAGTGCTGAGACTGCTCAGAGCCCTGCGGATGCTGAAGCTGGGAAGACATTCAACAGGTACATTTGGCCATGGCTCTGGTACTTCTCAGTTTCACTGCCAGCAACAGTTGTCCCTGGGCACAGTCTTCCATTTTGTGTGCATTTCTGCCAAAGCTGTTTTGCACAATCTGTTAGCAGTAATGGCTTGTGAAAATCTTACTTTTGAACGTTATAATTGAGTGACAAGGGCCTTCTCCAAAAAATTTTAGCTCTTCATAAAGCCTTTTATATTGTGTGCATTGAACATTTACAGAAACGTACCTCAAAGTTGCATTCTGTAAATCATCCACCAGTCATTCATAGTGTGATAAATTCTAAAACATATTTGAATTGATTTTATTAGGGAAGAAGCAAAGATCATCAGCCCACACTTTTGGTATTATCCAAGGCCCGCTAATGACAGCTGTCAAAATTTGGCTTGTTTAAAAGTGTATGCAAGGAAATATATCATGATTTTGTCCATATCATAGATCCTGAAAACAACCGCAGTGGAGAATGTTTCAAGGAAACTGTTTAAAACTGAATCTTTGCAGGTGATGCGTTGAGGGGCTCTCTGGCCCCATTGAACCCACTGGTATTCCCGTGGTATGTGGAACCCATCTGGGGGCTGCTTAGGCAGTAGGACCTAGGTGCAGCACAGAGCAGCAGTGCCAGGTTCAGCCAGCATTCACCAGTTGGTGTGAGGCCCTGAGTATCCAGGCACTCCCAACAGATAAAAGAACAGCAAGCAGGGGTGGGGTGGAAGGTGAAATGCATTTCTGTGAACCATCTTGTTCACTCTCTTTGGTGAAAGGAAGGCATAAAAGTTAACATTTTCCAGTGGGAGTTTATCAGAGGAAGCTGGAATTGATCGGAAAGTGTTGAATTTCCTCTTGTGTTTCCACTGATTTTATTACTACTTCATGGCATGTGCATGCCTGGCTATATAAAAGAATAAAAGCTGTCTTGGCATCTTCAAAATGATTTGATTATGTTCCCACTTAAATCAGTGCAGAATACGGTGCTGAATTTGACAAGAGAAATGTTCAGCCAACACTCAGATCTTTGAAAAATTAGATCCTAATAGTAAATCATGATCTCTGTCCTGCAATATTAGCCTGTTCTGAAGACAGTGATGATTATTCTTAAAATGCACCCAATGTGCCCTTCCAGGATTTCCAGCCATGAAGCAGGAGTGGTTTGATGGCTGTCCATATTTTTGGAGAGCCATCTCTGTGAACTGGCCTCAATTCAGCAGGAGTTGCAGTGTGCTCACAGCAGCAGAATATGTCTTATTTTTGTTCCCACTGAAGGGTAGCAAACCTGCCTGCCAGTGGCAGGGAGTAGCTTTGATGCTACTCATAATCATAAGCATAATCATAGCAATTTGGGAAATATCTTAATCTTACTCTGTAACCTAGATTATGCCTATACTGATGCATAAGAGTCCCTTAGAAAGCAGTTGAGAGGAAGCTTATAATGATTCAGTCTGGCAGTGTGTTAGTTTCACTTCGTTATAAGTTTTGCAGGGTTTGGTTGAGGTTTTTTGCAAGAAAGGCTTTTACCACTTTTGGTGGTAGTTGTGATGGGAATGCAATCCTCTAACTGTTTTGAAAATAAGAAAAAGATTTGATCTCATCAGGGCACTTTTGTGCTGACTAATGAAATGATCATGCTAAGGTATGTTGATTCTAGTTAAAAAGTTTCCAGTTTATTGCATTTTACTGTTACAGAATGAATGTGTTCATTCTGCCACTCAGTTTTGTGGCTCTTTCTATCAACTTTAAATCAGATGTTTCAGATATTTGTATAACTGCTAATTTCAGGTATACAAACTTTCAAGGATGGTCTAAACACTTAGGTCTATTTATTCTTAAGTTAAATATTCAGTATTTACCACAGTTTATGTCACAAGATTGAGTGACATGGAATTTAATAATACCATGTTAGGTAGAAGTGAATTAATTATATAAAAATGTAGTATCGTGATCTGGAGGTGTGCTGTCTTCTTTTTACTGGTATCAAAATGCCGGTTTCAAAGTACAGGAAGCAATATATGTACCACTCGGAGCAGTGTTACCATCACTGTGTTGCTTCTTTGATAGGTCAGTTGCTGCCCACTTAGGTCCAGAATGCTAAATCAAATTTGTATAATTTAAATGTAGAAACTCACTGTTCTGACCTTCTGTCTGAAGAAGTTTGTTAATGTGCTTCTCTATACCTCCTTTACCACAGCTCCTAATGCAAGATGATCCCCATATGTATCATACATAGAGACCATCCTCCTTGCACATACCTAGGCAGTCCTGATAAACCTCAGTGTTCAGGGGTGGCTCTTGAAACTCTTCTGCTCTCTTGCCTTGGATCTGACAGCTGCCTTCCAGTGAAGCTTCTCTACAACTCCTACGCTCTCAGACCACACAAAGCTTCAGGCACTGCTCAGTTGTTTCGTGTGGCAAGATGAATGCAAGAGCAGAAGATCTGTGTCTGCAGGCAGCAGCTTCTCTTTCACCGAGTAGGGGTGTTCACAGCCACAAGGAGAACATCTCTGTGGTACTGTGCAGAGCCGTAGCAAAGCTGAGATCACAACAGCAGCCTGGCCTTGCTGTCAGGGGCAGAAATGAGTGAGGTGAAAAAACATCAGTTCTTTTCTTCACTTTCGAGAAATACCAACTTAATGCTTCCTGTAGGACAAGGACAAGAATGAAAAAAAGAAATTAAAAAAGTAATTTCTGCCCCTTTGGAAGCTGAAGCCAGCTCACTGGAGGGATATGATGCCTAGAAACACTCAGGCTAGACTGATGTGAGTGTGTAGTTACTTATGCAAAATACTATACTTCATCGAGGAACCACTGAGAAATCAGTAGTACCTCTATCCATAAAATGTATAGCTAGAGGGCAAGACTGCTCTTCTGATATAGCAGAATTATGGATTTTAGTAGCTTCAAGAATAGATGAGAACTGGAGCTGCATTTTTCATGTTCTCAGATGCTTCTCAGCTGTTGCCTTCCTCCTGGGGCCGTGTTTTCTGTGAAGTCTTCCTGGTCCCCTCTGGGAAGCACGTACAGAGGGACTTCTTGAGGAGAAGTAGGGTGTGAGCATCTTACTTGTGATGGCAGTGAGCATATATTTGAGAGAAGACCATAGCATATTTCAGGCTGTCATGCCTCTGGAGTAATGAAAAGTTGAAACTTCAGCGCTTTTTCTGTCAAAACTTTAGAATTATTTAAATGCTGTGTAAATCGAAGCTCCCGAATATCAGCTTGTATTGCCAAGTCACTTTGGACAAAAGAGGGATGGAACTTGACCTGCATGGCAGAAGTTTTTCCGCTTCCTCCTTCCAGGGCTTGGGCTCCTTGCCAGCCTCACACCCAACTCTGTTACAGCACCTTAGCACCTTCTAAGCATGAGTAACCAAGCTGTCACAGCTCCTGGCGAGGAGTTCTCATTAAAAGCTCTAAGACTTGCTGAGGTGTCTGTGCTGGAACAGTCCTAGTTTGGCCATGTGCCACAGCTCAGAGACATTTTAGAAAGGTACAAAGTAATACAGTAGTATACTTTATACGTGTCATTACACCAACTGATTCCCCTTAGAATGAGCTGTGGAGTCCAGTAACTTCTCTGATTCATAGACTTCCCTAAAAATGTCTCCTGACTTCATCTAAAGACGTGGAGAATTATATCTTAATTTTAGATGAGTATACTAGAACTAAAAATAATAAAAAGAAAAAATCAGGCCCTGAACGGCTAGAATAACTAACTGTAGGAAAAATGAGAATGTTATCATTGTGATACAAAGAGTCAACAGTTACTGTTCTGTTCTTCCTTATTTTATCTATTTTATGTGAAAGTTGCTTTTTTTTTTTCCTATAATACTCTTAAGATTCATCATAAGGTACAAACTCTGGCTTTTATAATATTAATTTATGCTTTGAAATAAAGTGCTACAGAGTTAATATTAAATTGTACCTTCTTCCTAGCTCACCTGAAGGGACTTACTCTTCTGCCTTGTTCAGTAGAAAGTTTTACAGAGCAAGAGATCACGGTATCTTCCTTGGAAGATGAGAATTTGATCTGAGTCCTTGCAATTTTCTCACAGAGCTTTTGCACTGCTGATATTACTGTTTCCAAAGTATGGAGGCAGTCATATTGACAAAGAAAAGATTGCACTGATATATCTTATTCCCCTTGTGTTAAAGGTTTAATCTATATTGTTGTAATAAATATTCTGCAGATCATAGTTATAGTAATGTAAGACCTCAATATGGGTAAGTTCTTTACTGGAGTTGGTAGTAGATAGCGTTAGAAGAAAACCCCAGCATTGCCTCCAAACTCTGTGTACTTCCATTGTGTGCTGTACATAAACAAAACCTTTAAAACCCATTAGACCTGCAGGGGAAAAGAAAGAGCCAAAAGCAAGAAATTTTATCATCTTGTAGTTTGAGACTGTGGAAAAATCGAATTGCTTATAACACTAATGAGCATATGAAGTCTGCAAGCAGAGGCAGAGCCTCAGTAAGCTGTTTTGCAAACACTAGTTTAGTGAGAAGTATAGCCATGAAGGGTAATTCATAAACATTATGTTTTTCTCATTTATTAGAGAAAACATCTCACATTTTTAAAGAACAGTATTAAAAACTAATCCAAAGTGATTCAAAAGATCGTTTCAGTCTCCTATGTGTCTCAGCTGAATTGATACCCTGTTATCTTCTTTGTTTGTGTGTGCAACATTTATCCATTGCACTATTTTTTGGATTTACTTTCCTGCTTGCTTTGTGGGGCAGTCTAGCCTTGAAGCAGCAGTTCTGACAGGAATATAGGGGGTTATAGAGAGTGGTCCCGAACTCCCTGTGCAGCTCATGGGCAAAAGGACTGATGCAGTACATCAGTCAATTAACAGGATTCCGTGCTCACATTGAGAGGCTTTGCTATCTTGAGTTTGGCACAAGTGCAGCTGTTACTGGAAAACCGTATTTGTTTTGATGTCTACAGATACAAGATAATGATAGGGTTTTGGGGGTGAAAGAGAGGTCGAAGAGAATCTGTGACAACTATAAAAGGATTGAAAATAGTCCTTAAAGAAGAAGTTATTGAGTGAACTGTACTGGGGTCTAAGCATTCATATGGCAACACAAATTTGGTGACTGAGAGCTCCTTGGTCCAAGAGAAAAATAGGACAGTGGCTGGAAAACAGAGGCTTGGTGCATTCAGGCTCCAAGTATAAAGCAGGTGCTTTTAGTCTGTTTTTAAGTAGTTTAGAATAGTGCTAGATCTGCTCTTAATTAATAAATCAAGATAGTTTAGTTTCTCTAAATTATATGTGTACATAGTTCAGATTTTAAGTAATGAGGAGAATTTCTATGCTCTGTTTGAAGAAAATAGAGATGATGTCAGAGGTTCAGTCTGACATTGTGGTCTATTTCTTTAAATCACTTTTTCCCAGTAGTGTTTAGAGCAGCATCTCTTTTTAGCCTACCAGGGTCAGTGCCTCATTAAACCAGCAGAAGTGCTGGTGGGAGATGTGATGGTCAGAGGCCATCATGAGCATGAAATAAAGAGAGTTTTCAGTTCATGGTGAAGTGAGGAAAGAGGTCAACAAAACCTCTCACTTGGATTTACAGAGGGCAGGATTTGGCCTGTTCAGGACCGTGTTCAGAGAGTCCCTTTGGAAATAGCCCTTAAACCAGAGGGGTCCAGAATGGCAGGATACTTTTAGAAAGAAATCTTAAAGTCTCAGGAGCAGGCTGTCCCTATGTGTCTAAAGACAAGCCAGGGAGGAAGAAGGGCAGCCTGAATGAACAGGTAGCTTCTGCCAGAACTCAGAGAAGAAAAGAGAGTTTATGACCTTTGGAAGAAGGAGAGGAACTCGGGAAGAGTACAAGGATTTCATTAGGTCATGTAGAGAGAAAATCAGAAAAGCAAAAGCTCAGCTAGAACTCAATCTGGCCACCACTGTGAAAGGTAATAAAAAGTGGCTTTATAAATACATTACCAACAAAAGGAGGGCCAAGGAAAATCTCTGTTCTTTATTGGATGTGGGGGGAAACATTATCATCAAGGATGAGGGGAAGGCTGGGGTACTTAATACCGTCCTTTCCTCATTGTTTAACAGAGGGATGGTATCCTCATGGCAACCAGCCCCCTGAGCTGGTAGACACAGACAGGAAGCAGAATAGCCCCCCCTGCAGTCCAAGAGGATATAGTTAGTCACCTGCTGTGCCACTTAAACACGCTCAGGTCTATGGGGCCTGCACATGGGATTCCTCCTAGGGTGATGAGGGAGCTGGCAGAAGAGCTTGTCAAGTTGCTCGCCATCATTTATTATCAGTCTTCGTTAACCAGGGAGGTCACAGGTAACTGGAAGTTAGCATATGTAGTGCTCATCTACAAGAAGGGTCAGAAGGAGAATGTGGGGAACTACAGCCCTCACCTTGGTAATGGGGAAGGTTATGGGACAGATCATTTTGATAGTGATCACGTGGCATGTGCAGGACAACCAGAGGATCAGGCCCAGCCACCATGGGTTTAGGAAAGGACAGTTCAGCCAAGGCTTGAGCATCTTGATCTTTTATGACCACATGGCTGGCCTAGTGGGTTAGGGAAAGGTTATGAATGTTGTGTGCCTGGACTTCAGTAAAGTCTTCGACATGATCTCCCACAGCATTCTCCGGGAAAAGCTGGCAGCCTGTGGCCTGAACAGATGCACTCTGCTGGGGAAAAAACTGGCTGGAGGACTGGCCCCAGGGAGTGTTAGTGAATGGTGCCACATCCAGTTGGTGGCCAGTCACCAGTGGGGTCCCCAGGGCTCAGTATTGGAGCCAGTCCTGTTTAATATCTTTATTGACGATCTGGATGAGAGAATAGAGTTGTACCTTCAGTCAGTTTGTAGATGACACCAAGTTGGAAGAGTTGATCTGCTGGAGGATAGGAGGGTTCTGCAAAGGGATCTGGACAGGCTGGATAGATGGGCTGAGACCAGCAGTGTGAGGTTCATTAAAGCAAAGTGCTGGGTTCTGCACTTGGGTCACAATAACCCCATGCAGTGCTCCAGGCTGAGGGCAGAGTGGCTGGAAAGCTGCCCAGTGGAAAAGGATGTGGGTGTGCTGATGAGCCAGCTGTGCCCAAGTGTCCACAAAGGCTAATGGCATCGTGGCCTGGATAGTGTGGCCACACTGACTAGGGAAGCTATTTATCATCCTGTACTCAGCACTTTAAGGCCACACTCAAATCCTGTGTCCAGTTCTGGGCCCCTCACTACAAGAAAGACATTGAGGTGCTTTAGCATGTGCAGAGAAGGACAACAAAACCGGTGAAGGATTGAGAGGGTAAATCATATGAGGATGGCTGAAGGAGCTGGAGTTGTTTAGCCTGGAGAAAAGGAGGGTCAGGGAGAACTTTATTGTTCTCCACAACTGCCTGAAAGGAGGGTGTAGCCAGGTGGGGTCAGTCTCTCCTCCCAGGTATCAAGCAACAGGAGAAAAGCAAACAGCCTCAGGCTGTGCCAGGGGAGGTTCAGGTTGGACATCAAGGAGAATTTCTTCATGNTAGCATGTGCAGAGAAGGACAACAAAACCGGTGAAGGATTGAGAGGGTAAATCATATGAGGATGGCTGAAGGAGCTGGAGTTGTTTAGCCTGGAGAAAAGGAGGGTCAGGGAGAACTTTATTGTTCTCCACAACTGCCTGAAAGGAGGGTGTAGCCAGGTGGGGTCAGTCTCTCCTCCCAGGTATCAAGCAACAGGAGAAAAGCAAACAGCCTCAGGCTGTGCCAGGGGAGGTTCAGGTTGGACATCAAGGAGAATTTCTTCATGGAAAGGGTGGGTAAGCATTGAAATGGGCTGCCTAGGGAGGTGGTGGAGTCACAATCCTGGAAGTGTTCATGAAACAACTGGATGTGTCACTTAGTGCTGTGGTTTAGTTGACAAGCTGGTGTTCAGTTAAAGGTTGGACTCGATGATCTTGGAGGTCTTTTCCAATCTTACTGAGTCTATAATTCTCAAGACATGTTCACCAGCATTCAAAGAAAACATAAAGCAGTCAACCTTTAAATAAGAGATGTTTTGCAAAGTTATGATGTCAGCTACATGAATCAACCTACTGACAGCATTTCTTGTCTTTCAGGCTTGCGGTCTCTTGGGATGACTATTGCTCAGTGCTATGAGGAGGTTGGCCTTCTGCTTCTTTTCCTCTCTGTAGGAATCTCAATATTTTCCACTGTGGAATACTTTGTTGAGCAAGGTGTGCCAGGCACAACTTTCACAAGCGTACCTGGTGCTTGGTGGTGGGCAACGACTTCCATGACAACAGTTGGTTATGGTGACATTAGACCAGACACTACCATTGGTAAGGTAGTAGCCTTTATGTGTATACTATCAGGAATACTGGTTTTGGCTTTGCCGATAGCTATAATAAATGACCGTTTTTCTGCCTGTTATTTTACACTGAAGATAAAAGAAGCCGCTCTTCGGCAGCGTGAAGCTTTAAAGAAACTGATGAAGAACTCATCCAGCGATTCAAATATCAATGTTAATTTGCGAGACATATATGCACGCAGTGTCATGGACATGTTGCGGTTAAAGAGCAGAGAGAGAGCAAGTACAAGGAGCAGTGGTGCAGATGATTTTTGGTTTTGACTTTGGGTCCAATGATTTTTGGTTTTGACTTTAAAGCTATTTAACCTTGTATAGCACATAGACTACTTCAGAAATTTAGTATTGAGCATCTCTTTTTTTATTATTTGCTACATAGTGTATTTGCTTTTCCAGGTGGAGTTTTACTTACTTGGACAGACTGAAATATCTATTGTATACAAAAGGCAGAATTCATAACATGGAATCTCTCAAGGAACTCTAAAACCTGCTTTTGGAACTGGATTGTGGTGGGTGAGATGGGAAATAATGGATCTATGAAAGTAAAGCAATGATGCAAGTATTTGTCTCATCTAAATCCCTACTGATGTATAATAATAAAGTCTTGGTGAAAATTGCCACAGTGTTTTGAATTTTAAACATCTAGGTTTCGTATTTGCACTTGGGGAACAAAAGTCAAAGTCATTAAGGAAAACTGAAAAGGGAAGTCTAAGAAAGTGAAATATTGAATAAATGTAGGATGACAATCCTATAACAAGTTCAGTCTTGATCCTCTTTCTTATCCCCATCTGCTACCCCATTTGCATGAAGAAATAGTTATTATTCTGGGGCAGCGTTAGGGTTGGGGGGGGGAGGAGGGGGGGGGTTTGGAACTTCCTCATTTGCAGAGAAGCAAAGGGGTACCAGATATATACAGTGGGTATTAGGACATAGGTGGAAGTATCAAGGAGATGCAAGATCTGTAGCAAAGTATAAAACAGTCATGAAATAAGTGCCATAATATAGAGCATCCTCTGTAGTTGCTTCAGAAGTTGCAGGAGCTAATACAGCCTTTGCAATACAGAAATAATTTACAAACTTAGTTTGAGCTATGCCTTCTCTATGTGTTTTGTTTCCCATGACTTATTTGTGTAGTTAAGCAGTTTTTTGTGCTCAAGTAAAGTCACCATTGGATAGCAGAAGAAACAGAAATTGTAAAAGATAACAAACTACTGATTTCTCTGTCTCCCATTAAAATTGTAAGTGTTCCAAGTGGACCAGATTTTTAAAAAGTTAATTATCTTTACTGATTCATATTAGAAAAATACTTAATTAAAATATTTTGTTTCAAAGGAAAAATGAGCACTTGTTAGAGTGAATGCTTTCTTTATGTAGTCGAGTAAAAACCTAGAATAATCAAAGGTATTTTTGGTCCAATTTCCCACCACTCACCTCTCCAGTGGCCCAATACCATTCTTAGAAAACAATGCTTCTCTTTAATATAATTTCACTGACCTAGACTATGACATTGCCATAGAATGCGTATAACTCAACTAGTAGGTTAAATTTAAAAAGTCGCAAACGTCTCACATTTCACATTTCTTTTGGGCAATATAAACACTAAAAAGATAAATCTATTAACTGTGGATTATTTACCTTTATGTATTTATGTACATAGAAGGCTTAAACTGCATTTGAGAATATTTGAATGAGGGAAATAACCTGCTTTTAATAAACATTGAATAATACTTGTTTTGAAACAAGTGTGTTTTTCTGTCATTCCCTGTAAATAATGGTGTGAACATAATATAGCCAAAATATACAGCCACCAAGCTTTTCAAGGCATCTTGATGCAAACTGAGCAGCATTTTAGCATGAAACTTCTGATTTGTCAGCTGGCATCAGTCAGCATTTTGATTTGGGGCCAATGCAGCACACACAGCTGTCTACCAGTCAGAAGGAAGACAAATGCTGGACACCACCAGAAATTGCCTAGGTGTGAAAATTTATAGGTAATCCTCATGGTCTGTGGTAAACAGAGAGCAACTGTGTTATCACAGTGTTCCCCTCTCCCCAGATACTCTATGAATCCATCACAAAACTCCCAGTGGTGTCCAGGAGACAAAATTAATTCTGCAGGGGAAGGTCTGGTGCAGCCCACTCTAGGTTATTATTTCATAGTTCTTTGGAGCAGGAAGTCTCTCAGGCTGCGCAAATTGTACAGGCTGTTTCTCATTCAAAAGTCATTCTAATTATAGAGAATTAGGAAGAAGCTTTCATTGTGGAAAGGCTGTTTTGTAATGTCTTTTGTGCTCTCTTGTACAGCATCTGATCTGTATTTGAGAAAGGAAATGCAGTTAGATAGCTGATTGATTCTCTTTAGGGAAAGGCTGCTTTATTGCATCCTGTGCTTTTTATGAAGGACTCAAAAGAGTGAGAGAAATGTTCTGGAATGTATTAGTTGATTCACTCCTTTTACCTTCTCTGGAGATAGTTTCCTAGAAAAGCCCATGGGGAAACATGGCTCAGACTTTATCAAGTAGTTGCTTTGGCCTCTGTTTTCAGACCTCTTGATTTTAAATTCAGTCTTCCAAGCAGTGTTTGTCAATCATGTTGTTTATACAGAACGGTTATCTATCACATTACAGGCTGAGACTAGCAAATCATTTTACAGAGGAAGGCCAGTTCTGCTTTCTGCTCTTACAGACAGAAGGACCAGAGCATTCATACTGAGAAACACACAGTACAGGACATCACAACTCTAAAAAAAAGAAGCTACACCGTGTACGTGCTACCACAGATTTGGGAAATAGCTCAGCTACCACTAAGGCGCCAAATTAAGAAAGTTACTTTGCTATCTTTAGAATATCACACTAAAGACAAGAAGCTACCTTTTGTCCTGACTTCTGTTCTGCCATCCTGCAGCAGATTTGCCAGACATGATCAGTAACATTGGCTGAAAATTCAGTATTTTAGCTCAAAACACTAAGTATTTTCACAAACTGACATCAAAGGGTGTAGCTGCAGCACACAGAAAGAAGCCCTGCATTAACCTTGGTTCCGTAGTACAAGAAGCAGTAATAGTGAAAATTATAGAAACGTAGAACCATAGAACAGTTTGAGTCAGAAGGGATCTTAAAGATCATCTAGCTCCAATCCCCCTGGCAAGGCAGGGACACCTTCCACTTGACCAGGTTGCTCAAAGTCCCATCCAGCCTAGCCTTGAACACTTCCAGGGAGGGGACATCCACAGCTTCTCTAGGTGTGTGTGTCTACACAAGCAGGCAGCTGGGACAACCACGAAGTCGCAGTTAGAATGCAAAGAGACAATTTATTGCTGTTCCCTTGCTATCAGGGGATCCTGAAAGCAGCAACTGGGCAAAGGTACATAAGCAGAGGTGCAGGCACCTTTAAATTTGGTCCATGCTAGAGAATCACTGGCCTGCTGCTCACTCAGGCTGCAAGGTCATTTGATTGATTTACAGTCCTCCTTGACAGTTTAACCCATACCTTCCAACACTGGGCAGCTTTACCACTCTCATGGTGAAGAACTTCCTAAAATTTAATCTGAACCAACCTCTTTCAGTTTAAAGCCATTCCCCCTAGTACTGTCACTACATTCTCTTGTAAAAAGTTCCTCTCCAGCCTTCTTGTAGTGGCACAAACTACAATGTAGACAAACAGTATGAAACATCTTTCGTGTTTATTTATAGATGCTTAGGGACAGCTTTTCCTTTCGGCCAGTGTAGTCCAAACCCACCAAAAATTTTTAAACATCTCTAAAATTGTCATTTTTACTTTGAAGAAAGGCAGCAGCCTCCTGGGTCACATTAGGCAGAGCATTGCCAGGGGGTCAAGGGAGATGGTCCTGCTCCTCAGCCTGATGAGACAGACTGGGTGATGTGTCCAGTGCTGGGCACTCCAGCACAAGAAAACAGGGACAGGCTACTGGGGGTAGTCCAGCAAAATAGTGGAGGGCCAGGTTGCAGGGACCAGCACATTGGGAAACCCCTGTGTCTAGGAGAGGCAGGTGTGCTGGTAGCTTGGGGGGGCGGGGGGTGGATTTATCAGTTCTTGGGGTGTTTTAGAAAGGTATTTAGAAATTCATGTTTGCTAGTATTGTATTGCAGTGATTTTGATCTTGAATGCATTCTTCAATGATCACTTTAATTATGTGTTGTTAGCAAGTTGATAAACCCCTTCAAACTTGATTTATATTAACTATGTAAATCGAGCAATTTTTCCTTCAGACAAATTTTGCTGGTGAAATCTGACCTTGTGGGATTGCACACGGCAAATATGGTTGAGAACAAAAAGGAGAAAAAAAGGAAACAAGAAAGTTAAGAGGTCTTTTATAAGGTAATTTATGTTTTCTGATAGCGAGGTATTTTCATCTTGTTATGATTATTTTTGTGATGAGTGACATGTTTTTCTTGTTTGCTGCAATGTTGTCCTCTCAAAGCTCCATTGAAGTATCCATGTATAAACACAGCTTTAGCAGGACACACTGTTGAGATGCTCACCATCCAGACTGCACTGGAGCAGCTGTTGCTGATGTCTCCAGTACACAGCTGTCTGTGCTCTCCCCACACAGCCTCACTGCAAAAAGGGTAGAGCAGTGCAGGTTGTAGTCACACCTCTGACTGCAGACAGGGGTCTTCAGGGCTCTGGGTGCTCGAAAAGGTCATTCACCAAAGAGTAGGGCTGGAGTTAATTATGTCTCTAAGACTGAGATGCCTTATTCAATTACAACCTCTTGTCAATCAGGAGGTTTTTTGAGAGAGTTTTAATGAGCCCTGTAATTATTACGGTTTTTTCCTTTTATATAAACACAAATACTAGAAGTCACATACATCTCTAGACAAAAGCACAGCTGCCACAGACTCTCTGTTTGTAGCAGTTCGGATGCATTTAAATTTGGTAAATAGCGAGCTTGACCTAATTATCAGTCAGTAACTGAAGTCATTCCTTTATAAAATGGATTTTAATTAAATGCTGAGCTGAACAATTTAGTTATAATTAACCTTGTTGTTTGTTATATATGAAATAGAATATTTTCTGAAAAAAACATGACCCCGATGTATAGGGCTGGTACTTCTGCTAGAGGATAGCACTGTTGGCAGGACGAGCACAGTCCATTTTGCCTGTGCCTCTCATTTGCATGTCAAAAAGCCTGAGCAGACACATCCCTTCCCACAGAAAAACAGGAGGGAAATTTTGTGCAGGTGGGTTTTGCATGCTTCCCTATTATAGGATTGCTATGTGAAACAAAAAAAAAATCTATACTTACAACAAAGCCTATATAAAGGTATTTGGGACACTATTGTATGTTTTATTTATGTTAAGTTTCTGCTTTGCAGACACCAGAAGCTCCTTTAGCTGGGGTGAGGATAAGGAAGGGATCCCACCTAATGTCATAAAAACAGGCCCAACACTAGTCGGTGTAAACCTCAGTTGTTCCCAGTCTTTCTCAGACCCTCAAGAAACAGCTGGTGAGATGGATTTACAACATACAGAAGAACCTAGAACAGCCTGAAGTTAGGCTGGGTCTTATAAGAAGTCTACAGTTGTGTTCATCTAACTAAAATTATGTGAAATACCTATTATGATGCGAAAAACTAGGCCTTTGTAACAGCTTCTGCAAATTAAATCCTCTCCCTAGTTAAGCAAAGAAAGACCATGCAGATATAAGATTTTCTCTAATTATCCCGAATTCTGTACAGCGCTCAATAAAATGAAAAGTGCTTGTAAGTCACGTAGTGTTACTGTGTGGCCCTGCTAGCTGTGACAGACGTTTCATTTCCTATGGCTCACTCACAAAGGCAGTTCTATTTGCAACTCTCTGCAGCAGAGACAGACCCTGGGAAATGGCTGAAGTGTTCATGACTTCACTACCTAATGCATGAACAAGTTTCTCAGTAGAACTTGAAAAGCGTTTCAGAACAGCCTCTTGCAGTAGCCATAAAAACAAGCACAGTAAATTGATTTGTCCTAAACACATTTTTCAACACAACAGAAAAAGGCAACTGGCTTGGAAATAGTTAGAAGATAACTAATGAATTCACTCTTTACAGCTGGCCCTGTGTTACAGATTTCTGAATTGTAACTCTCAGCCTGAGGTATGAAATATATTATGCAATTCAGACGTTGAATTACAGAAAAGCATTCCAAGATGAACATGTCTTTGCTTACAAAGTGCTGTCCAGTGAAGCAACATTCATAAACTCTTAGCTTTTTTGTCCTAAACTAGCAACATCGTTACAGCCTTTGGAAACTGCCAGAGTTACAGGCTCCATGGGATCACTCCATAGCTTTTGCAGTGTGTGTTAGATGCTGCAGTGATAGAAGTTATTACTACTGAAACCCTGGACAGATTAAGCCAATATTAATGCTGAATATATGAGAAGAAAAATAATGAAGGTAGAACAGGAAAGAGAAAATTAATTTAAATTTAAATTAATTTTATTTTAAAATAAGAAGTGGACTTTCTTCAGCTGAGATTTACCAGTGTCTTTTTGTGACTGACCTTGTGTGTTTTAGTCCTCATATCTTCTCATAAGAAATGAAGAACATATGGTTTACTGCAGAGGAAGAAATTATTTTCAGCTCATTAACTGACATGCATCATAGGTCCATACCACAAATTAGATCACATACTAATAATTCATACCTTATCCTGCTGTTCAGCCCTGTGTCTCATACACACCTCTGCCCTGAACCGTGTGTAAGCACATGCCTTCATATCTGCATTGTTCTTCTGTAGATCAACATGTAAAAAACTCCACCTTTTTGTAAAAAGTAAACAAGTTAAAAGAATAAGATCAGATTTAATCTATTTACAGATGCTGCTATTTTTTATTTCTGCTGTCAGTTCTCATTTAACTCTCCCATCTCCTCCTCCTGGCAGGAATTGCCGAAAAACAGGTGGAAGAATTGCCAGTCACAGCCTTTCACTGTCAAAATGTAGACAAATCTACCCGACAAACCTGTGTTCTGTTTTCCTATACTAGAAACAAAATCCAAGTGGAAAGGAGTGTGTATGGTTCTTCTTCCAGATAAAAGGACGGTCTTGATTAGGAACCAAGAGAACCACAGTTTTCCAAATTACTGGAAGCTGTGTCCTTACAGTTGGTCAAAACTGACTTGTCATTAACACAGCTATTTATATCACTCAGGAACTAGACTTCAGTAACAAATAAAGAAGGAATACATTCTGAGAAAATACCTGTCCCCTGAGTTCAGACCATTCATAGAACTGGTACGGCAAACCCACCCAAGAGGCCTGATCCTATTGTGCAAGCACTGCACTGAGTCAAAATACAGCCTTTTCCTAAAGACCCTTCCACCCAAATGTGTTGCACAAAAACAAACCTTGTATTCAAACTGAGAGTGTAAAGGAGAAAAGCTTGTCCAAAAAGGCCCTCATAGGGATTAATTGTAGGAATAATGTGACCTGTTCCCCATGGCAAGTCTGCTGATGTCATGGAATTACAAGAAGATGAAATTGGCCCACTCGCAGCCAACACTTTCTTATAAGAGTCTTTGTTGTGTGAAAGTTGAATATGTGGTTTGGCCACAAAAGGGACCAAAACCAACATCCAAATTATGGCCTCTGTTATGCAGACTCCCTCCTTCAGTATGGAGATTAATCCAGTCTGCTTGTGCCAAGCATCACAATGGAATTACTGGCAGGCTGAGCTAACAAAATGCCACTGGCCAGCACTACAACACAGAGGCTGCATTATGCTGCAAATGCTCCCATCAGCTGTCCAGCAGATGTAACAATACACAAGCCAAAATTTAAAAAAAGGGAAAGGAAAAGCTCTTGTGCTCACCTATATCCAGGATTTCAGTCTGGTTCAGAGCTAGTGCATTTCACTATCAATTATTTTATGTACTTAGAATTCAAAACTAGAGTAAGCAAAATATTCAATGCAAAATTGATGGGTGTAATTTATACAGTATCTTTCTGTATTAAGAATTCACTTTCCAATGACACTTCAGTATTTCAGTAAGCATTGCTTACATTTCCTTTTACAACCATCAGCACAAACTGCAGGCCTGTTTCCAGCTGGTGGGTAGAGACAGTTTCACTTATTCATGGTAGGCTTCCGTTCACATTATCTTTTCAGTTTTTGAAGATCAAATGTGCTTTTTTCACCTGCATTTTCACATCTCAGATCAGAGCTACATTTGCCAGGGAGGCATGTTCCTTCAGAGAATTCGTGCTAGAATTATGTCGTCTCTGGTACAGTAATATGAGTAATAAGCAAGAAAACACAGTACAGGTGTAATGACAGGAAAGTTTCAAAAATGCCTGTTTCGGAAGCAGAAGATGCACTATGGAAAGCAGAAAGCTACAGCTTTTGACATGGCATCCTGCAATCCAAGCCCAGTCTGTGAGATAAAATCAAGTGGTCATTAAATAAGCCCAGTGAAATGCAGCCCCACAAGTCATGCAGGCAGAAGGAGCTGCTCTGCACATCAGAGCTCCCTCTCCAGCTTGCATATGCCTCATTTTTCACAGCCAGCCCCCCAAAACTGTGGAAGAGGCCCTACTAGGCTACCTGTAGCTGGGAGGATGTATTCAATTCCACTGAACTAGCCCAGGGAAGAAATATTCTAGAATTTGAGTGTGTTAAGTGATAATTATTTGCAAATTCAATTCTAGACAGTGCAATGTGCTTTCTTTTTCCAGAGAGTTCCATGTCCTCATCAAACCTTCCCATGCAGAGGTGTCCAATTAGCAAGGTAAAATATAATCTGCTCATTAAAGGGAAGATTTTAGCAAAGACATTTAAGAATCTCAGAAAGGCAGGTAAGATGAAAATACATTATAGTTAGCTAATGGTAACAATAATTGAAAGAAAAAATAAAATCTTAAAAGACTGATGTGTAGTTTAAGACTAGGGTAAGGGAGACAAAAAAGTCAGAAACTATAGAAGAGATAAGACAAGTCCAGAATATGAAATCCAGATTCAGGTACTAAATGTTTCCAATTATCCAGCATGCAACAACTCCCATGCAAGCTACTAACAGTTTTGAATTTCACTTCATCGTGTACTCTGGTCAAGCCTTAGACATTTAATCATGTCGGATTCTGGTTTACCATGTTAGGTGTGTAAACTCAAACACCTGAAAATTTTGATACATCTGGACAAGATCTGGTTTTGAGTGAGAGAAATAGCACTGTAGCTGGGTATGCTTTCCTTTTGGAAACTGAATAGTTATTAATCCTTCACACTTTAAAAAGTCTTTTTTTCTCTTTCTGGAATAAGATCTGAAGCATTTGTTTAAAACACAAAACAGCTGAACACTCATAGCACTGTAGAAACACGTTAAACTGCTGCCAGGTTCACCTCCTCCATTCCTACTCCAGCACACATAGAACAGGCACTGAAAGGCTCTTGAAAAAATTTGTAGAAAGAATATTTTGTTACTGCACACTTGGGACAAATTTTACAACAGGGCAAAAGCTAAGTGGTAGGTTTACCTGAGAAGTGTTGGTATCTGCCACGCAGTCCCAGTATTATGATAAGGGAATGAGAGTAAAAGAAAACAAATTATTATATTAATGAACCAGCTGGTTGTTTCTGACATGAGTTTAATGCAGTGCAGTCCAGACAGAAAGGACAGGGACACCACAAAAGAGTGCCAATTAGCTTTATTTATTGGTTCCATTCCTCAGCTCCAGAAACCGATTTAAGAGCAGGGATCATAGCATACAAAATACATCTCCTATGATATTCAAGTTATGTAAAAATGACAGGCATAATCCTGTCTTTCCAAGGAGGAGGCCAGCAGTGGCCAGCACTGGTGCTCAAAATATCTTTGGAGGAGCAGCAGTACTTAACTGCTGCAAGTGGCCTCAACCCATGGATTGCACTGACCAGCAGGCTGCCTAGCAGGAAGGTTTATATCCCTTCTAGATGCTGCACAGAGGTTTCAGAGCTACCACCCAGATCTGAGACCGAGACAATGATAGGATACTGGGAAAGGTACCCTTGCTGCTGGACCTCAGTTTCTGATTCAGTAAGTGTGTTGACACTTCTTGACACTTTTGAAGTCACACCATACCATGGCTCCAAAAAGGGGCTGCAGGTCTGTGACTTGTAGAGAGCCCTCTCATACAGCATCTCAGGGCTGCTCTGGGGCCTGGCAGTGGGGAGACACCTTCAGCTCCCACTTGTGCAGCTGTGGGTGAGTTGCAGACAGGCCAGTGACCATCTGATTGAGCTAACTTTTCTCCTCTCCTCTCCTCTCCTCTTCTCTCCTCTC
>VZTD01001651.1:239135-264183 GCA_013397725.1 Rhagologus leucostigma
TCTCCTCTCCTCCCCCCTTCCCTTCCCGAACCTTCCCTTCCCGAACCTTCCCGAACCTTCCCTTCCTTTCTCTTTTGTCTAATTTGGAATCAGTCTCTCTCCTCTACCCAGTAGGGCAATGCTGGAGACTTTCTATAAGTCTATTCCTATTTTGTTGGGCTGTGTGCTTAGAAAACTATGGAGTATTTTGTAAACAAGCAATTAAAGGCTGCTTGAAAACCACTTCTGCTGCCGGAAAGATCCAGTCCCCATCACAGTACTCATATGATGCTATCACCACAGCAACCAAGCCTGTAAACAATGCTGGCAGTCATGGATAGGACACCAGTACTTGATTTCACTATTAGAAGCAAAAGCTTTGCCAGACTGTATTTCTTTCCTGCCACTGCAGGCTCCCTGATTGAAATGCTGTTTGGGTGTTTTGCTCTGGAGTGTAAGTACATTAGTCTTTGACTGACATAAGATGTGAGAAAGAGGTTAAACTGCAAAGCTCCACCAGGTCACCTGGTTAGAATTTGACATGTTATTTCTGCCCTAGCAATGCATACCTGCCAGCACAATGACAACACATTTATTAACCCGCATGGGTCCTGTTCCTTCTGAAGTAAGACAAAACTAACATTTAATTATGGTATCTACAGAGTGGGCTCAGTCTTTTGAGATCCTCATGAAAGACATCTAGGGAATTCTTCAAAACCCATGGTATATAATGCTCTACAGAAACAATTCATTCACCTGCAACCCGAAAACTATATAAATCTGAAGAGATGATCTTTGTAGAGTAAGATGACTAAATGTTACTTGGGAATAGTATCCCCAATCTGTTCTTAATAACTTAGAACAAAGTGTTATTTTGGCATTGACTCCTGCAGGGCGTTGATATGCCTGAGGCAGCTATATAGTACTGATGGCAAAGCCTGAAAAAGGTGAGGGTCTAATCTGCTGCCTTAGAACTCACATCAGAACTTCCAGTATGGGTGAGCAATATTATAGCCAGGAGTGAGAGTCATCTAACCTAAACCTAGATAAGCACAGTGTAGAAAACCTTACGCTGACACAGCTCATCTTAATGACTACTTGTAGTGATCTAAAATAGGATGTCTAAAATCGAGTTGTCCATTATTCTCCATTGGCTGAAGAGACCTTTTGAGTGACTAGCTCTGGTTTAAACACATCTTAGAACCCAAAGTCACGGAGAGACGAGTCATTCCTCTGCAGCCGTTTTTGGCACCAACAAGTTTATTGTCTAACCATTCGACACACAGATTTAAGAAAAGCTCTTCACTCTGAAGCCAGTTAGAACTGCTTTGAATCAATCTATTCGGGCTGCAGCTGGAGAGCTATGGTCCTCTCTGGGAAGACGATGATGGTCCTTTCTGGGAAGATTTATTGAATTGGAAATAATAACTAATTTTTTTTCCTCGTTTTGCTCACTGAATTAAAAATCCTTCTTCAGCTCTCTAAGTCCTTCCTCAGTGCAAGTAATTCCAAGAATTAAGTGCACAAACTTTGGCGGAATTAATCTGGACATAATTATTTTGGATATCTTACAGGATGTCTTTTTAACTCCAGTTCCATGTAGCTCATGTCTTCCAGATGGAGACATTCATGGGATAAATCAGATAAAAATCTGCAAGGCTTAAGGAATGAGAGGAATTCACTAATGCAGATTTTAAGACCGTCCAGAGCAAAACATGTCTCTGGATTTTTTGGGGACAAATGGTTAAATAGTTATGATCTTATTTCGTCAGCCTCGCTGGTTTCCTATGACTATATCAGACATCAGATAATCTTAGAAAGCTTAAAAAACTTGATGTTTTCATAAATTTTAGTTCAATTTCTTCCATCAATTCAGAAAGCAAGTTATACATTCCCCATTTTATGTCTTCCTCTACAGAAGGGGAATAATGCCAGGTGCTTTGAGTGATTAGCTACAAAACATGAATCACAATTACTGAATCACTGAAGTGAACATTTCACAAACAGCCTTCAGTCTGAAGTTTATTTATGCAAAACTACTCCACAATTACTTGTAAATAGCAAATAGTCAAGAAAGAGAAAAACTCAGTTTTTTTATTTGCAAATCAAATGCAGATCTGCTTTAAAACAGAACAGTAATTGTAATAACCAATTTGAGCAAATACATGATCTACTGTGGGCTCTCTTCCTTCAGTAAAAAAGATATTCTTAAATTTTAAGTGGGTTTTTTCCTAATTGTCATGTCAAATATGTTTTTTTAAACACCTGTAAAAGACTGATCATGCATACCTGATGTTCATTTTACTTGTAAGACTATATAATCTAGCTAGTTTAAGCAGCATCTGTTACAGTTACGTCTTAGTAAAGGCCATCGACTTAACGGCAGAGAGACTCATTTTAAATTATCTTTCATGTTTCATGTATCTCTTGCACAGACATTACTACTCTTTCTGATCCAAACAGTAAGCAAATATGACATTCACGCAATGACTTTAAAGTTGTCATGATTAACCAAACAGGAGACATGAATAGAAAAAGGAAGCATCGCACTATAGAAATTCAGGAAATAGTTAATTTGTATTTTTTAGAGACTACTAACATAATTCCATTCCAGATGGCAGTGAGAGTGCAAATCTGTTCTGTTCTCTGAGGATATGGGTGTTATAATAGGCTCCAATGGATCAAATTTATTTTTCAATGTTTTTTTCCACAGAACACTTTAACCGTTTCAGACAACTGCTATTTTGTTTTGTATGTTCAGTATGAAGTATTCATATAAGATACCGTGTGTCACTACTCTTCACAAAATGCCATACCATGGAGATGATTCCTTTCCAGGGGCACTTCCTCTTAGAAGCTGATAAATTGATTAGTCTTTTCCATGTAGGATCTTCTCTTAAAGCCAGACAGGTTAGGAAACAGACTCTCTTTGCACAGCCTTTTCCTTCCTCTGACTCCTTCACTGATGGTCCACCTTCAAAGGGTTTTTTTCCTGTATGAAGATTCCAGTGTATTCACACTTCTCAAAGCAAGAAAGCTTATGGATTACTTCTACTTCTCTCTGTGATGCTCCTTAGTGTCCTTGGCTGCTAGGATCTTCGTAGTTTTACAAGAATGCTGGTCTTCATTTCATCCCTGAGTATCAAAGTCCTAGGAAAACATGAGGCTATTAGCATGGAGTAGAGTAGTGTCCTTCATTCCTTTTCAGCCAGTTCACTCATGTTTCATTGCGAAACAAAAATAAAAGTTGTGAAACCCTGATATTTTAAATTTGAGAGGGATGCTGAATTCACTACACAGGCCCCAGCACTCCGCACTATCTGTCCACAGCTCCACAGTCCCAGACCTATCCTTCAGTACCCAGCACTGTTCTGCTTTCTGAGGCCCTACCAGTCAGGAGTTTTCTCTCAGACCTTTCTATGTATCCCCTCTTCTAAATGATGGCACTCTCGGGAAAACTGCTTTCAATACAGAGCATGGTTTTGCTTGCATCAGGAGTTTAATGAAGCATCACACAAGGGAATACATTTGATTAAATCTCTGGACTACCTACTTCATGGTAAAAGCCAAGAATCTGACAAATATCTTGTATATGTGTCAAGAGACAAAGAAATGAGAACCAATTTCACTCCTTCCAGTTAGCTGCACCTCACCACTCAGAAACAATGGTTGCCGTTTCAAAGTCTCTTCTATATTTTCTGTCCTGCTTTCCTTTGCTTTATTGAGGATTTTTATTTGTGTTATAAACCAGCTGTGCAACACATGCTTTAGAATTGCCTTCAAAGGACTTCTCTGATATGGAAAAGAAGAACTGTGGTCTGCATGAGCCTCTGTTCTGCTTTTGAATGGCACATTAGAGAGACATAATTCCTTACTCCTCTGTAAGGTAACCTGAAGAGTCTTCAAGAAAACTAGTTTAGCTGTTTCATTCCAGCCTGCGAATGTTTAACAGAAGACCAATGACATTGAATTAACATATTGATTAGCATAGCTATATAAACTAAAAGCAAAATAAACTAGTTTGCTTTAAGGCAGCATTTGTTCTGATACAAGGTGAATATCGATATTACGAGACTAATAAATGGTTCAATAAGCACTGGAACTTCCAATCATGGTATGTGTAAGAAACAGAAAAGTTGGGAGCAGAAGACTGAGTTTTCGTGCTCTAGACCTGCTCAGTAACAATTAAGAGGTAATTGTGATATAATTATATTTTGGCTTATTTTGTTAATTTGCATTTTTTCATCACTTTTTCAAATTTGCAATATTTCTCAAGCATGTACAGATTTTTACACAGAAATTAAGCTGCCCATAATGATCAGAATATTAAAGGATTAAAGCATAATGTTCTCACTATACTGAAGCTTGGACTGGTCAAACCAGTGAGAAATCTTTGTTCTCCTCTTAAATAAGTTGAAAGAAGGAAAGCACAAAAGCACAATCCCCAGCTTCACTTTTACGACTGTATAACTATACTGGCAATTTTCACTATAAAACTTCAATCAAATTTAATGAGTCTCTTTTTATTAAAATCAAAAAGAAAGTGAGTAGATTGTACTGCAAATGTACATATCCCACATAGTTTACACCATACTGTTAAGAATTTATTTCTTCTTCCTCTAATGGATTCTCTCATTTGACTTAAAGTGAATTAAATCTTATAAGTAATGTTAAGGACATGTCTATGACATAGCAGTTGCTTGCACACTGAATATTCTCATGCGCATATGTCTGTACCCGGAATTCTGTTCCTGATTCAGATATTGATTTGAGTGCTACTTGTTCCCTTTTAAAGCTGAATTCAGGTAGTAAATCTGACTATGCAGCTGATGAAGTATTTGACATTGATTTTGAAAACAGGACTATACAAAGTAGATGGAAAGAAAAGTAGAGATGTTTCTCTCAAACTCTTGTTGAAATTTCTAAAATATTTAACTGCAAAGAAACCTGAGATATGTATACAATAAATAAAAGAAATAATATATTATATAATGGAAATTGTAGGGCAATGTGTTGTAACTAATCAACTGATTATTCTGCTTCTCTGAAACTTTGCATTTTGTTACACCTCAGAAAACATATTTGTGCTTTAGTATCTGTTCATCCATTCCATCACTAGGATGCTCAGTTGCCTCCTAGAATACCAGTCATTGTTTACAGAAATAAAAATGATGTTTTCTGATGGCTGCCAAGTGGCTAATTGATGACACAAGTATACCCCAATTTAGTTTTTTCAAGGGTTTGTTTGCTTGTTTTTAGTAATTATACTAAAATAGTTACTTCTTAAACACTAAGTCGAAAAGAAAAAATTTCGCTGTGGAGAAAAATGTTCTCAGTATACATTCAAAAATATAAAGGTAGTGTCCTTCCTCTGGGTTTTTTAACACTGCAGAAATCTATCTCAGGGATGAATGTGCTTATGTTGTGATCAGGTAGGATGCCAGAAAATGGTAATTATGAAGAGAAAAAAAATTCTTTCAGAACTAAATATATTGGTAAAAAGAAACCAGAGATGTTATAGAACACTGACACATGCTGCATGAAGGGAACCATTTGCCTCTCCAGGCACATTAAACCACACCACACTCAATAATGAGCCAGGGAATGGCCACTGATATGGTTACAACATCATTTCTTGCTGGATAGGCTATTAGAGATGGCACTGATTAACTCATACTACAGACATTATGAATAGATGGATTTCACATTCTGCTTTACTATATAATGTTATTTTAAACATGCATGTAAAGTTTGTTGGAATTTCATGGCAATGGCTTCGAATTATGTTCAAAGTTGTTTAAAATGGAGAAGAGGATTTATCTAATTAACGTGTTTCTCAGCAAGACATTCTCAAAATGAGAACAGGAAAAGAAAAATTCTCTTTTACTTGCCTACACTGCTGAACTCTTACCTTGTTTTCTTTAGCTGAGAATGCAGATCTCATCCTCACATCACAAGCAGGCAACTGCAATCAGTGGCAAACAGTTAAGATCGGAGAACATGTATAGTTAGAGGCTATGGAAAAATCTTGCTATTCCACTTTTTGCAAATGGAAAGCAGTGGGAAATGGCACCAAATTACTAGCAGTGATTAAGCAGTGCTGAGGATCTATTTTCATAAATCAGAAACTGAGGGATAGTAATAAGAAAATGTCATTTATAACTTAACATGTAAAGTTGTCACACTTTATGTAATATTGCACATACAAATACATGAAGGATTTAAGGGCTCTAAAGTACTATAAATTCTTTGCTGGGTTTCAGCTGGGTTTCTTTTATTATCACATCCAACAAAAACTGAGTTAAATCTTCCTGGTCCAGAAAAAAGCACTTTCTGGAGTCTGTTTTCCTGCTGCTGGGTATCAACAGTGGGAATCTTCTCCAAATTCACAGATATCTTCTCCAAACAGATCTATGAGAAAATCCTTTCCAGAGGGAAGCAGGTGATATGTATACAAAGGGTGAGTATGGGCTGCCTTCTGACTGAATGGTCCTTGCAGTCATGGACTGCTATCATTCTTTGCATAAGCAAGAAGGAAATTTGTTGAAGTCCATGGGAGATTACAGTTTCATACAAGTTTAATTCCACAACACCAAATATTGTATTCTGATTTCGGAATACCGAAATGTTTGCTACAGTTGCCCCTGTTCACAGAAACTTGCCACTATCCAGAGCACAGTCCCACCACATTCCCAGAGCTGTCCGCAGGTCCCTGCACTGGGGACCCTCATGGAGTTGTAGCTACAGACCAGGAGTTGCCACACAGCTCATCTACATTAGTCATCTACATGGTCTGTCACTGGCCAATACCCTTTAAGCTTCTTCTAGTAGGATGGATTCAAGAAGTCTCAACAAATTATTCAAAGAGAAAACCATTAAATATTGCTAAATACATATATACATATATATGTAATATAGACTGCAAAACAGAGGCTGGGGAAGTAGGGAAAACACTACATACAATTGCCTTGTTACGTAACATATTCTTCATGAGACATCCACTTGGTTACTCTGAGATTCGAGACCTTAGGTCTAGCCTAGAATGGTCACTCTAATATTCTTATGGCGTGGGAGTTTGTTGTGTAAAATTTGGTCTTCTGACAACATTGATTTTGTCATTTGGCTAGCGGTGGCAGAGCAGAAGCCCTTGGCAAGGTAAAATGTCTCTATAAATCAAGGGTCCTGAAAAGTGTGAGTGTTGCATTGATGCTGCCTATCACCCAAGTGGCTGTCCACTAGTCATTTAAGAGGAAGGCAGTTTCTGGCTGAAGCTATAACTGTGCATGTGGTCCTCCCTTGTTAAATCCTTTCAGTGGGATTCATTTTAGATTCAGGAGAGCAATCTTTCTGGCTTACTGGCAAAAGAGATGGTCCTTTGATGAACTAAAAATGCTTTAGGAAGTTTACCACGATGGAGCTGATGAAGAGACATGTTAGCCCATGCACCAGCCTCCACAGAAGATGAGGACCCTGCCAAGCCTGGCATTTTGGTTTACACAATTCAAGGGGGCACAATGAGGAGCAGTGACTCTCTGTGCAGCTTTCTCAGGGCTTCCAACTCTCCTAGCCCACACGTAAGAGGTCATCTACATTTAGCAGTATTGAGACAGTCTGGATAGTCCAAGAATTCGCCTTCAAGGGGGTTCAGTGACCACTCTTAAATAAGAATGCAGACACAGACTTGAGCATCTCTGCTGAGCTCAGAAATTTCAAGCAAGTTTCACTTCTCTAAATGCTGAATGGGCCTGATCTTTGACACGCTGAAACAAACTTGACTTTCTTCAAATACATTTAATTTAATTTATTAAGAAGCAATTGAAATTATGCATTACAGGGTGTTCTTTTAAACACAGTATTACAGCTAGTTGCTCTGAAAAATTCCTAAATTAAGAGCTGATTGAAAGAAAAACCTTTTGATGATAGTGTTCATTACTTTGTGTTTGTTTATCTGTTTTCTTCCTCCATTCACAAAACAGTGGATTATTAAAAGATGCTAAGTACTGCCACAAGGTCGTCTCACCATATAATCTGAGGCAACAGTTAGCCAAAGAAATGTCTCCTTCTGACAGCCAAAGTTGTTCTAGTAATATGAGCAGCATAACCTAACAAGAACCCCCTTCTTTTATGTCAATACAGACTTATGATGTTGACTGTTTTTAATAGGACTTCAGAGATTAGAGTATTAAATTAAACACAATAGATAGAAATGCTAATGAGAGCTACAGGGAAATGAAGAAAATTATTTGAGAATGTACTATACAAAGAAGAAATATTAAAAAATAATACACTTTTCTGTCTGTGAAATACATCAACCGTAACAGCATTTCACAGAGAAACTGCTTACAATTACTCATCCAAATGAGTGAGATAGCATTGTCTCAGAAGTAAATAACTTCTGTGCAAAGGCTTTCATCAGTGTAAATTTGCTGATAACACCCTTTTGTCCAATATATATTCAATTTGATATCTCCACAGTGATGAATGACTTATGTCTATGTATATTCTCAGCTTCATGGGTTCTGATGCCCAAATCTCATTATAAAAGATTAAACTTTCAAGGATTAAATTCTCCTATATGCATTCAAGACAGCATCCATTAATATATTGTTGATGGGGGTAACAGTAATTGCCTTCAGCTTAGTTGCTTACTTGGCAGAGGGATGAATTTTTTGAAAGCAGGTATTTCTGCAAACTGTTAGTGGAGGAACTGCTGTTTCAGATTTTTGTGACATTAGTGTACCATTCTGAGGTACAAAGGAAAAATAGTATCACTAAGAGGTTAGAGGATTTCTTATTAATGTGTTTTTTCATGAGGTATGGGTCTCAGAAATCACACCACAAAGCTGCAGTTGAGGAACTTATAGAGCAAAAATAAAAGTTGGCTCAAATAAAAGTCTCTGAAGTAGACTTTGGAGCATTAGTATAATATCTCTCAGGTTTTATTCATATGTCATAGATTTTAGAGGCAAATCTCATCCATAAAATAAGAATCTGCTGGGTTTCTAGCTCCTCTTCTCTCAAAAGACTTCCCTTAAAAGAAGTAAGATTGCCAGCCAGGCTAGGGCAAGGAGAGCCATGAAATTCCATAAGACAATTATAGGAGAAAGGTCTGAGCAGCAACTCATTGTGTTTGATAAGAATTAGAAACCAATATTAGGAGTGTACCAAAATTAGGGGATCTGGCACATGAGGGAAAAGATCATGGAAACAGTGATGGCTACAGTGAAGAGGGATAAGGGAAATAGAGGAGGAATGTGAGGAAGCTTAAAGTGTAAATGGTGAGCTACTGCACTGGAAAGAATAAAAGAAGTATGAGAAGTTAGAATGGGAGAAAGGAAAACAGACAACAAAATAAGGCAAAAAGAAAAAAATAAAGTTAACTGAAATAGTGAAGAAAATAGGATGGTGTCTCACATCTGTAAGTATGCCAATATTGAATAGAGAAAATTGTGAAAGCACACTTCGAAAGGCAGATCAGAAAAAAATTAGACAAAACTTGGTCTTTTTTCCAGAGGGATTTTTTTCTTCTGGATTTCTCTTTGCCGTCTAGCAGCTAGTAGACCACACAATCCCTTATAAGACACTTCATCTGGAAAGACTAACACGGATGATTTAAGATTTTTCAGGTATAAGATATTAAACTACCATCTGGAAACTGAGATGAAGGGTGAAGCTGCTCATGAAACTGTAGGAATAGGACTAGATAAAACCACTGAGGAAATCCTGCACTACTGACATAGCTATCTTGTCTGTCATGGGCTCTCTAGGTGCTGGCTATAGGATATCTCACAGCTGGATTTAAAAGCAGTCACTCATTTGATTTTAAAAGCCTTTTTTGCTGTAAAAAGGATTGTAGGGCATTTTCAGTGCCTTTCAATCCATTTAGGAGACCTTGTTATTTTTCCTTCCTAAACAATCAGAGCAACAAGCCAGAAATAACAAATGGCAAGAGCATTTTAACAAACAGAAAAAAACCCCAAGCAGTGGAGAACCTTTAGTCCTGACAGTTTCAGTGCCATAGATACAAACAGTAATAAAGTTTTAGGAACATGGTAGTTCCATGCAGGTTTATTTTCAGAAATGACTCTGGATTATAATTACCTTAATGAGTGCACTAAAGCAAAGGCATAGCATTATGTAAGAACTGCCAGATGGGAGCCATAATCAAATTTGCTGATGAAATAATTTAAAAGAGAAAATAATCCCAAAGGTGAGTATACTGAAATAATGACTTCTGTTCGTGGGAAAGAGGTACAAACTCAAAAATCCTAAATTATGAAAAAGGCTTTATGTCTTTTTATCTGAATGTATTACTGATGTATGTTAATTTGGGGGTTTTGAGGGGGGGTTGCTGTTTATTTTTCTTTTCATAAAATAGATCCTATTGAGTTCTTACAATGTGCATTTCTTTGTAGTATCTTACAAAAAAAACCCCCAGAATCATTAATATTAGACAAATGCTCAAAGACATTTTAAAAAGGAGATTTTAAATTCACTTTATCCTTCTATTTACAGTTTGATTTACATAAGTAAAATTAACCAAATCATGAGGTCATAGTGAACTAAAGATTCAAACAGTAAAAAAAACTCCATAAATAGATCAAAAGCATTTAAGGAAATCAGAATTAGGTATTGAACTGTTCACATAAGAATGCAATGTGTTCTATCTTTCTGGTATGAATTATGTGCACTTGTTTACATTAATGTCAGAGATAAATAAACAGCTGCAGCTTTGAGCTTCTTTCCTTAATGCACACAACCCATTGTCTCATAAATTATACCTTAATGTGCATCTTAGCATTATTTTGCTAGGCAAAGAAGGTAAAAGACACAGAAATCAAGAAAAAAACTCTGGCAGCTCTGAAGCCTTTAACCTGGCCATGTCTCTACCTGCTTTCTCAATTATACAAGTTTTTGCAAAATCAGCATTCAGCTTAAAACCTGATTTAGCAGGGCTAATCTTCAGTTCCCTTTTTACCTGCAGCCTCTAATTCACCTTATTGAGAGTTGAGTGGGTTTCACTTCTAGGGCACTCGCATTGCATAAAAAAACAAGAATGAAGTATGAAGCAAGGGGGAGCCAGCTGCAGTCTTCAGATACATTTCAGTCTGTCAGGTGTCCCACACACCTAACACAGCATGCACTGGTGTTAGCCAAGCGTGACAACACAGGCTTCAGAACTTCTGGGAAATACCAGCGGAAAATAGATACAAAACTCTCTGGAGCTCTAAACAGAATGGTAAGGTTGCTGCCCATGAAAACTGGATCCAAACAAAGGAAAATCAGAAAAGGTTCAGTCACAGATCATGTTTGGCCCACCCAGGTGACCCAGGTCAGATGCTGCAGGCAGATGGTCCCAGCCTGACACTCCAGGCACTGCCTGAGGTCAGCCTGCAAGCGTGCCCGGGGGAAGGGACAGGAGCAGGACACAGGTCCTTGCTAAAGAAAGTCCTCTCTGGCAAGGCTCCTCCTTTATGAAGAGCAAACCCTACCTCTGCACAGTCTTCTCCACTCCCTCTCCACCAAAACCCAAGGCAAGGAGCCACATGCTGGAACCTGGGGCCTTGGGACCTGGTGAGAAGGCAGCCGAGTGTTCAGTGGGGAATTTAAGAACTCAAGACCTGATAGATCTGACAGAATCTGCAGGAGGGGAATGTGCAGCTTCAAATCACCAACTTCCACTTAGAAGGGATTCAGGGAGGTCCCCAGGAGAAGCTCTGAGAGCATTCAAGCAGCACATTGATTCAGCATGTGCAATGGCAGGCCTCCCTCCTTGAGGGGAGACCTGAATCAGCTTTCTTGGCAGCACACCCAAGAAATGAAGGGGTACAAACACCACCTGCTCTATCCAGGAATTGCCTTGACGGTGTCAACTGTTACATTACCCATATTTTAAATTTATTTTTTCAATTGTGATTCAGTGACTTAAACTGGATCAGAATAACAAAGAAACATTATGAGTGAGAAAGCTTTGTCTACAAAGCCCGACAGACCACTCTGCTCAGCTTCCCTGCCAGTGACTTATACCTGCTCCCTACTGTGAGTGAATATCAGAAACTCTTCCAAACTCAAGGCAGAGGAACCTAATGCAGTCACTGCATTTCCTCCTGATTCATTTGCTCATCACTGTTTTACACCCTAAGTCTTGTCATGGGCAAAAGGGAATGCACCATGTATCTCACCAGCTTGATATTTGCTGTCAGCCACATGCTGACACATGCACTCACACTGTCATCTCCCCAGCTGCGGCACCACAGACACACAAGTGCCTCTGGCCCACGGTCTGAACTCCAGTGTGCTGCACTCAAGCCCCAAACACACATGTGCACAGAGAATAGCAAGCACACACCTATGTGGGCTGGGCAAAGGGCATGGCCAGACAAATGTACTGACCAGCAAACTGTTCACAGGCAGCTGGCCCCTTGCACAACCTCAGATTGCTCCTCCCAGCACCCCACAATGAGTTCCACCCCCCAGGACAAGGAATCCCCCAAAAAGTCTGTGCAGTGCCCCAGAGAGCTACGCCTCTGGGGACACACAATGCTGGGTCTCACCCACCTTGTGGGGTTGATGGTCCCGGGACAGCCCTGGGGGGCTGGGGCTGGCATTCATATATCTGACTGGGACACTGGGACTCCCCCACTGCCCTCTGCCCCAATGCCCTTCTGTGTGGGAAGGGGTGAGCCTTTAGCACATGCTCTAACAAACACCGGCACCACCAGTGGGAAGCATTTGGACTGCTACTGATTCAAAACAGGTTTGTGCCTTGTGGTAATTTATTTTTCTGTTCTTATACAGAATAGGAAAGAAAAAGAAAGAAAATGAAACTTACAGAAAGACTGACAGCACTCTCTCTACTATAGAGAATAATGCTTAAAAGTGGAAAAAGGAGGCTGGAGTGGAAGGACGTGTCATTTGTCCAGATGCATCCCCACAAACTAGAAGCCCTTGGCAGTACTGGCAAGGCAGCCGGGCACAGCTAACTGCTAGCCAGTGCTCCTGGATAAAAGGGTCTCACACAGCACCAGGCAACTGGCCCAGCTGTGGAGGAAAGACTCTGGATCACCCAGTGATTATGAACATCTGTGAGGGTGTCCATGAAAAATTCTTGTCCCTATTCTCCCGTGCACACTTCCCAGCTCCCAAACCTGTACTCCTTTATGTGGCACCCCCAAGCACTGCCTTGCTGAGATGGAAAAATGGAGCTAAGCACAACCAAATGGACAGGCTAAAAGGAGCAGGTGCCCCCTTGAATCTTTTCCAGGAGATAACGGAAGGGAGCACTTAGGAATCGTATCCTAATACTATAAGAGCACAGAGTGGGCCACTGAATCCCAGAGAATGGGCAAGGAGACTCAACAGCAAGGCCAGGCCTGCTCTGAGGAACAGAAGCAGTACTATTTAGTGAAGATTTTACTACAGATTTCTGAGTTTTGGAGCCTCAAGGCTTGTTCCTCTACAACCTTCCTGGTTGTGAAAGGGCACCCAGTGGAAGTCATGCTGCCAGCTGTACTAAAGAGATGCCTCAAAAACATGTTGGAAAGGGTATAAATGGAGAGAATAGCAACCAGATGATTCAGTGCTGGCTGCACATCTTTTCTCAGCTGCCAATAGCACAGGGTCTGAGTCAATGGGCTGCAACAGCCTGTCTTGTAAATAATCCTCCTTCATTTTTCTCTGCTTCAGACCTACTCAAAGAAAAAAAAAAAAAGTGGTGTAAGATAGTCCATAGTTCTCTCTCCCTTGTAAGAAACAGGACCATGTCTCCTGTGTCATTCCTGATGATATGTTTCTATGGTGCAGAAGCGTTTAGGGTGTCAACGTCCTCTTAAGCTATAAAAATAAAGGATTTCAGGTATCATGTGATGGACTGTGTTTAGAAGATTTTGAATTGAATTAACCACATCTTAGTATTCCCTTCTGAGAAGACAGAAAACAGGATGTTTTCTGAATCTAAGGTCTGGATAAAATGCTGTCATTTAAATTCCCTAGTGTTCCAGAGACAGCACGATACAGCCTACTATTTTGAACAACTCACAACACAGATTTTTTTCATCATGGAATTTTATCAGAAAGTCTGCATCTCGATAATGGAGCTGCACTGACTCTAGGGTGCCTTTGAACACAGACAGACAACACACCAAGAGATGGGAAGAAGGCACTCTTACAGCAACCATCACGGAAAACATTGTCCTTGGATTCATATTCTTGCTTTCCTTGAAAAAGCCTTTTAGGCCATTTGTGACCTGCTACTGAAAGGAGCTGATGTAATTGCAGAAAGCAGACACAGCACCCAATGGGCCTCTCTAGGGCAGGACTCAGCTGCAAGGTCAGGCAGTGCAAAGCTAGGGCAGGGCTGGAAAACAGCACTCCTTCAGTTTAGCTGAGGCAGAGAACAAAACTTCACGTCTACACTGAATAATGCTTCTGGGCCCATGGGTGAGGGTGGAGGTCTCAGGTGAGGCTAGTCAAGACCACTAAGACTCATTGATGCACCTGGGCTCTTGAGACCAGTCTCTGCTAGCTGTCACTTGGGAAATGTGGTGACCTCTCAGAGAGCTTGTGTTACATCTGCAGCTTTTCATTAACATCTCGGGTACCTGGTGGGTCCTCAGATGTTAATGACTACCTACACATAGCCAGCTGAGTTAAGCCAGTCAATGTATGGGATTTGTCAATAAATTAAGATGTCAAAACCCACATATCAAACACATGGTGTTAAGTTTGAAACTGTTGCTGTGTCAGTGGACGGGTAGGAGTTGAACTATTTGCCAAATAAGAAGGATCTGGTGCCATTTGAGATGCTCTTGTGTATCCAAGGTATCTCTAGGATATCTGTACAGGACTGACAGACATGACAGGAGGAGTTACACGATACTCAAGAACTTTTGCAACAAATACTGCAGGAGGTTAGACAGGATACGATGGGGCACCTTAATAATGGGTCACCATATTTAGACAATCAAATCACAAATTACTACTGTGATTTAATCTTAAGAACTTTTGGACAGCCAAGCATTTGGTGTTTATGTCAAGATGGTCTAAATGGTGGATTTGGTTTTTCTGACTAGACCTCCCTTGCTTGTACTACCTTAGGTGTGAAATTTCATCCAAATCCTAAGAACACTACTCTTCATCTTGAGTTAGCCCCCAGAGACACATTGCTCTGCAGTTATGTTTAACAGTACAATGTCTTGGCTATCTGGGATTGCAGCCCAGACTCACTTTGCCTTGGCATAGCTGAAGAGAGAAGCACCATTGTTCCGAGAACAAATTTTAAAATATTTCCACATTGAGGAGACAGATAAACACAAAATTCTTACAGAATATCAACACCGTGAGGAGTGACAACTGGTTTGGCACACTTCTGAAATGCATCACCTTGAAATGGTGGAGGCTCAAAGCTCTCTAAAACCTTCTGAAAACCCCTTCCTTTAAGGCATTTTAAGTCAGAACCCAAAAAATGCTGTGCAAAAATAGCATTAGCTCAATATTCCTTTAAAGAACCCAGCTGAAGCCATCCCAGCATATCTTCACTTTCAAAAATACTTAGATATTTCAACTACTGAAATACTTTACAGGTACTTACTGTTTTTACAATAATTATGACATTGTCAATGCTATGTTAATTCTCTTCTTCCTCAGAAGACTCTAATTATCTTTGGTTTTTATTTAACAATATATGTTTCCAAGACATACCTTTGATTTACCTTTTGTCAATTAAATTTTCTCTTTTCAATTTATCCAAAACTCTATGTGAGTATTTCATAATTAGTTTTAATTTCATTTTAAGCTCTGCCAGTTCAAATTGTCTCCAAGCATGTAATTAAATTTCATTCTCAGGAGACAGTTATTCCATCTAGATTTTGTGATAGTTTATCATACAATTTATAATAGACTTGGTAATAGTTATTCAAATGCACAGGACCGTGCAATTTCCTTAGAAATATGACTCACATACTTTTATATCCCAGAGCTCTAAAAATGAGTTGTTTCCAGTTGCCACAAAAATAGATTAACTAGATTTAAAATATATGTGGGGAGTACCAAAACCAGACTTTCACTCAGTTCTTGATCAAAACCCACAAAGAAGAGAACTCTTGCCAAGAAGAGGCAAGCAATGACGAACTGCATTTTTCTGATGGTCTGTACTCTCACAAGATGGTTTGCTGAGAGTTTCTTTCATCCTGGGGGAATTTGCTAAGCACCAGCTACTGCCTGCACAGGGCTGGGGTCTCTCCCCTCCCCGGGGGTGGAAGCCCCTGCTTCCAGGCCTGTCAGTTTAGCAGGATGGAGTCTTCCTTACCTGGAACTCCAAGGGAACAGATGAGTGTGTTTACATCTTTGAAGCACTTTGATGATGGTGAGGAGAAAGACCTATTCTTTCCTACCTTGTGACTTATACATTAGGCTACATCTCTTTTGCAGTTACCAGTCATTTTAGGGGAAGAATGGGGTTCTGCCCAAGTGTCTAGAAAGCAGACTGGGTACCCTCATGGTCATTCTAGTGTCTAAAGGAGACTTCTCTTTCAGATTAAGTACTGTGGAGAGTAAACCACACATAAGGTAGTCAGTAGATCTTAACATTCGCTCTGCAGCACACAGAGCAGATTTTCCTGCCTGGCACTGGAACACAGAAACAGCATTAGTAACATTGGCCTTACCCTCTCAAACTTCAATTTGGATATTTTTATTTAAAAAAAAATCAAGTAGATACTAAATGTGAAGTAGCTTTCAGAAAACATTTAAATATGCTTTCTCAACTGTCTGTATATTATTTACATTAGACTTTTCTCAGCACAGTAAGTCTCTTGCCTCATCTGGAGTTTCTAGAGAGAATTTAATTTCCCAAACTATAAGGGTAAGGTTCAATTTCTGCCACCTGTTTCTAGGGGTGAAAAGGGATCCAAGTATTCAGTTTAGGGCCACCTGGAAGTAAGTATCCTCTACTGCTTCTCTTTACTGCAGAAAATTTTTGTGATCACTACAGTTCTTCTACTGTTGCTGGAAATTTATAATACAAATTTTGGATTGCTGGAAATATTTTGTCCATTGTATAAGTTGAGAGACATGTTAAAATGGATTAAATTCCATTTATGTCAAGAGACCACTGCTTCCCCTTCATTAAGCCCTTCTGGAAGCACTTGGATAAAATGTAGCCTGAAAAATTATAAGTTTTCCCATGAAATTTATTTGGAGAGAAAGAAATGTCAAGTCTAAATTTGGGGAACCAAAGCAACAGTATTCACACAGGTGATGCAATATAGTAACTTAAACAGTAGTTTTTCATATAACATTTTTATTACATTTCTCCTCTCTCCAGAATCTTCCAGATTACCCTCACAGGGTGTGTAAAGGGATAGCATAATCTGAAGACAATGCAGTTTCTGAAACCAAATAAATCTCCAGTCCCTAGAAAGTTTTTTGTAGTCCTGCAATAAATTAAATTCCCTTAATTTATCTGTAGTGACTTCAACCGTTTGAAGAGGAGAGTAGCAAAACTATTATAGGAAGGCAGTCAATCCTCCTTCAGATCTCTACAGCTTTTAAAATAATTTTTAGTCATCTGCCTCCAGTTCATACACAGAGAAAGAAACAGCAAGATTTTTCCACCTCTGCTTCAGCATTTTCTGATGTTCTGTGGTGACTCTCAACAGCCACTAGATGAATCCTGGGTAGAAGTGCTATTTCACCTGTTTAACAATAGGAGGAAAAAGCTCTTAATCTACAGCACCTCTGAATACAGTATTACAGCTATTTTCATGTAGTGTATAATTTTCAGTGTTACTTAAAAAAAAAAAACTGGAAAAACCTGATGTAACACTTTACACAAGAAAATGAAATATGGAGTTTAATTAAAGATCACAGTGAGTGGCCTAGTTCCCATTGGTGCACTGGTTAAAACTCCCATCACCTGTAGCTGTGCAGATTTAGTTAGGAGTGGAGCATCTTTGACACCAACAACCAATAGTGAGGCTCAAAGTCAGAGAGATCTGGCTTCTTAAAACATTTTCTCTTTTTTTTTAGGAGGGAATGCCTCATTTCTTGACCACTCTCTGGGCTAAGCCTGTCTTCTCTTTTGTTACCTACAACCCTTTTGGGTAACAGCTCGGTGGCACAGCTTTATCTGCATTGTACACGGGTCAGGCTGTGATCCTGCTCCACTTTCTCCCAAGTCTGAATTATAACAAAAGGATTTTCATCCAATTCTCTCACAGAAACTTTATAAAACATAATTAAGAGGTATTATTGCACAATTGCTCATAACTAGATCTTGACAAACATTATTAAACTGACTAATTGGCAGCACAAATTTTTTACTCAAGTGCACAGGAAGATAACTACCAAAGTGATAAATTGCTAGTTTGCTGTCCACAGGGAATTTTCAAGAGTAAGCCTGAGTCATTTCTATAGTTTGAGCTGTTCTGAAATCACAATGACGTTTGTGTGCAATGGCATTCAGAAGACTGTCAGCTGGGATATGCATTCCTCAATGAAAACATGACTAATTAGAACCTCTAGTGGTAAAGCTGAATTAAAAGAATTACAAAATCATCAAGGTTGGAAGAGATCTTTAAGATCATCTAGTTCCACCATCAACTCAGCACAGCATAATTACCCCTTAACCAGTCCCCAGTGCTACTTCTGGATGCCTCTTGAACACTTCCAGAGATGGTGACTCCACCACCTCCCAAAGAAGTTATTACTGTTCGCTCAACACCCCATGATGGAGTGCTGGTTCTCAGGAGGTAATCCTGACTCCACTTAAATCAATCAAAGGTTGTGAGAACAGTGAGAACTAACCTTCTTACATGGTTTTAAAAACGGAACTGGATGGAAATATTGTTTAGATACAGTTTCAAATTGCAGCTGGACATGGTGCTAGATAATCTCATTGAGGCTTCCTTTCCCACAAAAAGTTGGACCAGATAATCCTTGAACTTCCCTTCTAACTTGGACTGTTCTATGATTGTATGAAGCTTCAACTTAGCTTAACAGTAGCATAGAATCTTTGAACTCAAGAGTTTAATTAAAAATATTTAATTGATCCTTTTCTCCTCATATGGTATAACTTGTTCTATTAAAAATAAAACAACTAAGTTTCACAGCACAAAAACTAACCTGAGAAAGTCTGGTCACCTTCCAAGACAGACTTTCAATTTCTGATCATCCCGAGAATTCACAGTTGCTAGAGGAAACACATGGAGCTGAAGGATGCAAGCAGGATGTCGCTGTGTATTGTCCATGGTCTTTTAGAAATATGGCCACTTTCAAGATTGCATTCTTCAAACTTAGCCCAAGTGTGAAACCTCAAGCACCAGCTGGTCCACTGAGGGACAGTATTGTTTCTCTTCCTTCATTAGTGAAGAAGATTAAGGACAAAATCTAGAGAAATATTTCTCTATTCATGTTATTTGAGAAGAAAAAGTGTGAAGTAGTCATGTGGCATCACTGTATCTGTCACGGATATACAGGCACCTGCACCTATTAAGTAACAGCATAAATGATGTTGTTACATATCCTATGTTACATCTTCCCCAACTTTCAGTCCATTTGTGATAGCCAGCCTTGTTGAAACAGAAATTACAGATCACAAAGGTAAACCTAGGCCATAAGCAGTTGTTTATTCAAACAGTACTCTAATCCATGACCATATTCCATATGTTCTGTAAGAACTGCTTAACAGTAATCTTAGTATTGTATGACTGGCATTATTTTCTTAAGTAAATCATAAAACTGTGTTGTAATTGTGGGGGCTTTCCATTTAGGTAACGTTACAGCCATTGAACCCAACCAAGACCAAATGCATATTTTGAAATGAGAAATGAAGGAATGAAATTTTACGACATATTAACAACACCGTTTTTGAATGCTTATATTATTTGAATTGTAAATACTGACTAATGCAGTTAACAGATGCAGCGGTGTATAATGCAATTTCTGCTTGGCAATGTGTTAATAACCATGTTCTTCTGCTCAGGTACAGCTGACAGCTGTTCAGGAGTCCCAGGAGCATTAAAGAGAAAAAAATAAATCATCCTTAACACAGAAGGCCTTTCACATTCAAAACACAAAAGCGATTAATTTCCTTATAGTTAATATGGGGATATGAACAGTGATAAATTTACCACTATTACAGAATAACATCGAATACCAGCTTGGAAGGATCCTCACGGATCATCTTCTCCAGCCTTTAAACTATTAGCATGCATCTTCACATCTTTCTAAAACCACAGTTACACGTTCAGCCTCTTCTGGCCACATACATTAATCCCACCACCAGGTTTTCAGCAGAGTCAGCTGACATAATTCCACTGACATGAGCACTGCTCTCCTGCTGGCTTCAGGTAAGGAAAGGCAAGAAATAGTTTCTCCTTAGTGCACAAATACAGAGGCAGTGGTATTTCACACTGCAGTATTCATGGGAAAACATTCCAGTGAGGTAGTTAGTAATTGATAAAAGATTGGTATCTCTTGGACATGATCCCATGTGGGTGCAAAGTAGTCAGTAGTGCTTGCTCTGCAAGACAGACCCAAGGGAGGGCAGAAATGAATATTTATATTAAGATCCTTAAAGGCTGGCAAAGAACAACCAGCTTCTACATGTGTGAACCCTCTGCATCTATCTCAGGGTTGTCTGAGCAAGTAACGAGCCAGTAACAGACTGGCAACAAGCTCTGATTGCCTGGTGCCCTTTTCCATTCTTCTAAACTTTAGCTTGCTTTTAGCTTCAGTAGCTTCACTTAGACACCAGGCCAGTGTTGGATAAAATGTATTTTTCTGAATACAGTAAATGTTCCATGTTATGATTAGGACCCTGATAACCATCCTTTGTCCTGTACACCAGGAGTATGAGAATGACATGAGTTTAGAGCCACCAGAAACAGGGAGCACAGAACAGCCTGGTGGGGTCTGTGGGGGCGAGGGGGAGCATGGCCAGGCAGAAGGTTTGGAGCCCCATGCAGGGAATGCCATGGATAAAGCAGTGGAACCAGGCATGCCAGGCCTTGACAAGCTGAGGAAGAAAGAGATACAGTGGCCGAGTACACGGCTCAAGATAAAGATTGTCTCAGCAGCAGGGGACAGAGCTGCGCTGTCTACAGGGTCCTGGGGGGGTCTTTGCAATGATGGATTTATACTTGCAGCAGCCCTTTCCTGTGCGTTTACAAGGATGACCTGGCCCCAGCAAGGGCTCACTGCAGCTGCATCTGTGTGCTCTGAAAGCGGCTTTGACAGAGAGTCCTCCACATTCATGGAAACTTAAGCAGCTACTGTTATTATTAATAACAGAGGGGGAACATTCTGGCAATGCTTATGGAAGAAAGTCCATTGACTTTAGCAGTTTTCCAGTCTGGCTGAAACCACTTTCTAACCAGTGCAAATATGTAAAAGAGGAGGGTGTTTAGATCAATCCCAAAGGAACAGGGGACTATGTGGATCCTCGTACTAATCACTATAAGCAACTAGTCCTTTTTGTGATGGAATGAACATGGCAGTGAACATGAGATCAGGGATGAGGCGTCTTTATGAAAATATGGCCCCCATTTTCAAAATTGCTGAAAACTATAACTTTATTAATGTTTGTTTGTATTTCGAATTATAGTTGCATATGAAAGATGCTTCAGCCCAATAGGCAAACCATGTTTCCGATCTTAGAAAATCTAATAGAATATTAATCTATTTTATGAGTGTATTAGGATCAAACTGGTTATTCATATTAATCCAGTAGGGCATGTATCTTTAACACCTTTATCATACTTTGAGGGAATGACAGTGAGTCAGCCTGATGGATCCAGTCTGTGATTCATGTGTCTTCCCTTACAATTGTCCTCCCTTGCTCATTAAAACGACAATTTTCATACTTGCGTTACCTATAGATATATTTGGGTTTCAATCATAATGAAAGAAGTAAAATTCAGCATGAATATCTTTCTCAGCACACCACCTGGCTTTTATTTTCAGGCATTTTTCACCTAAATGGAAACATCTCCTTTTTTTTTTTTTCTGTGGAATTGGTTTTTTTATTAAAATATTTAGTAGCTAAAAGCCTTTAATCATTCTTTCTTTGTTATTTGTTCCTTTTTTGTGCTGACAGTCTTTAAACACTTTCTTAAAGCTAAGCTGGGCCACATAAAAAAAAGTATTCAGGTACATAAAATAGATTCCAATAGCAAGACTGAACAGAAACCACTAAATATATGCCAGTCTTTGTTTAAGATCAGCAGAATCTTTCCAGGCTATAAACCACAGGAGAGAGACATCATCCTGTAGCAGTGATTAGGGCTCAACTTCTGGTTTCAGATGTTCTCCCACAGTCAGCATTTCCAACCTGCTGCTCTCTGCTCAGCACACAGGCTGCTCTAGGGCTCTTCTGTCTCCAGGCAGTCGGCTCCCAACCAGGGAAGCAAAATCACCGTTTTTCAGCCAGATCTCTCTGCCAGCCCTGGCAGCTGTGCTGACAGAAATCAGGCAGCAGCATGGGAAAAGGGAAGGAGATGCTAGAGTGAGGGCTAACAAAAATCCCTTGAAAACCCAGAAAATTTTGTGTATGTGTACCTATACTTCTGTATAGATACCCATATTTTTTAGATACCTAAACTTTAGTTACCTGATAGAATCTTTACACCACTCTGGCCACATAAAAATGTTGCAACGTAGGTACAAATAATTTTCATTGTATTTTTGTTTTCAGTATAAGGGCTTTGTTTATGAAAGAACTTCATGCACATTACTGTAATAAAAAGAATCCCAAAGGTTGCTGGAGGAGGTTTCACTACAGCTCTCCTTCCACAGGGGTACCTAGAACTATAGGGCATCTTGAAGCAGCAAGAGAGTTTGGGTTCACTGGAAGGCAGAGGACAAAAAATCAGTACGAAAAACTAAGCAAAGGTGGGGAATCAGAGAAATCTCTCCTCAAAATACATGAAAATCTGATATACTTAAAGAAGAAACGTGGTGTTTCCAGCCAGTCCTTACACTAGAGTTATTAGAAACACTCAAATCAAAAGTAAACCTCAGGGCACCTAACTTGGGCAGACCAATAGGAAACAATAAGCTTCACACAGTCCCTTGCAGGAAAAGCAACTGACACATTCAAAATTTATGTGCAAAATCAAGCTACTTTTTCTAAGTCATCAGGTTTTTATCTCAAGACTGTGTTGCCTGCGTGAAATTGCACAAGTTTCAGGTTTAAAGCAATAAACTTTAGGTCAAGCTGTATTAAATATTTCAGAAGGTCACCTGGCAACATTCACTAGGCTACTCTTTACATCTCATTTTAATTTAATTCTGGGCCTTATGGTGGACCAATTTTGTAACATGGCTGAGGATCTGGAATAGCTGATGTATAATTTCTGCCAGCTAAAAGCAATATCAAAGCCTTTCCATTTTTAATAACTCTGATATATTTAATAAATTATCAGCCAGTATAGGAACAAGGATATTATAAAAAGTAGAGATGCATGTATTGACTATCCATGTAGACAACGATTTGCGTATTGTATTAGATTTCAGATTTCCTTGCACATTTTAAAAGAACAGAATGATGGGGTTTATCCAAGTACAAGGATATTTTATTGGAGTTGCCAAAAACCTTGACTCTGCCCTGTACTGACACCTTGAAGAAATAAAGATGAAAAAAATAAATTTCTCCTTAAAAATCAGTGTCAGAAGAGTACCCTTTTTTCAGGTCCTTGCCCCAGAAACTGCTAATGCAATTGCATGAACCAGTCACAGAATGAAAGAAAAAAGCATAGCAGAAAGTGGAATTCTAGACAGGCCCATTCCTCTTCCAAAAGGAAAATATGTATCACCAGCTTCAGAACTACGCTTCTTCCCAACAACTTTCAAAAGGCTAAATGTGCACAATACCCAGCTCCACATCCCCCAGTTTCTTCTTTGTCTGGATGATGAAGTTGTTACCTTGGACAGGAACCCTTTGAATCTGAGAGGAGTCCAACTTCCAAACTTTGTAAGGGAACTCCTACTTTCTGAGAAGAGATAGATAACATCACAGTGGTGTTTGTCTTCCTTTTTTTTTGGTCTTTTGTTATTGACTATGGAAACTAGAATCAGTTTAGAGTTTGCAGAAGTGTTTGTCAGTTTTGTGTTTCGAAAGGCTGAGAAAGAGCCCAAGGGCTGGAAGGGAGAAGTCCAGGAGCAGAGACAGAGCAGGGAAGGATATGCCGTGGGCATAGGTATTCTCCAGACACCCACTAATGTCTGTTCCTCTTCAGTGGCTGTCATTACAGGTTAAGCTGACAGTGTGCAGCACCGCACAGACAGGAGACAGTCACATGCCTATTCCCAAATGGTGACTCTGCTTTCCCTTCCCCCACACCCCTCAGTCTAGAGACCAGCCTTGGGCCATGAGTTCCTCCATCATAGCAATGAGAACTGCAGAAGATTCCCATGTCCTCTCCCTCACAGACTCTGGGGGCCATGCACTTATTTCAGTTGTCCAATCCTCTGCATTCTCTGAATGAAGTGCCTAAATTGGGTTTCTGAATCACCGTTCCCAAGCTGGTTTACAAAATTAGGCAAGCTCAGTCTTTCAAAGTGAAAGACTGAAGTTTGGGGAGAGATTGATTCCTCTAAAGATGATCTAAAGTCTGGGGTTTCCATTCTTTGAAAATTCTAGAAAAAGTTTGTCCTGGCTTTACATGAAAAAATAACCTGTAATTTGTAAGCACTCGTGAAGGAAAAATCCCCTTCCAACCAGACTCAGATTTGCACCTCTTCTCCTGAGGAGCAGATAAAACAAAATACAGACCCCGCATCCATTAATTGCAGTTGTGCTTTTTTTTCTCCTTTTTTTCCAAAAATAATACATCACTGGACTAAAGATGGATTCAAGACACGGCAGTTGTAACCCAGTAACAATGACACTTCACCATGATAATAAAGCAATTAAAAGCTGTAGACTGTGAAGACAGCAGGGAAAAGTTGCAGATTTTTTTTTCTGTGCCCTATTTGGCTTCCTTCCATTTGCTTGTAATTTTGACTGAAGAAAATCAGGTAGCAAGGCCCTTCCCTTCCCTTCCCTTCCCTTCCCTTCCCTTCCCTTCCC
>VZTD01001651.1:264408-314521 GCA_013397725.1 Rhagologus leucostigma
AACAAGTCGCCATAATAAAAGATAGTCACGAGTTTCAAAGTTACATGGCAATTTATAACTTTCTGGTCCAATAAGCAATTAACATGAAACTTTTTTTTTACTTGATAACCTATCACCTTTGGCACTTTTTACTGCAATGCGTCTGTGTTTCAACCAATTATTTGTTAGGTCATGTACATTCATATACTTCTATTATAACATCTAAAATCTTAACCTAAGCTATAAAATCACATTACTATACTTAAAACCCTCCACCTTATCACCCAATACATTTTCTTATTTATAACTATAGAAACATAGGTTTGTGATTCTCTTGCTTAGGGTCTATACATCTATATATCTATATATCATCACATCAACCCAAGTTCTTTCCAGGGCTGTAAATCAAATCCATTATTACCTGTAAAGTTTTTTACTCCTCTGTTCCCCACAAGCTGAGACTTATGAATCTATGTCACATCAAAAGAAGTCTCCAGAATCAAATATTTAAACAGCACTTCTTATTAAAACTTTTTCCAGTGGAACTTTGAGAGTCATGAAGATTTTTCAGGTTATTCTGTACATTCTGCATCCTACCTGTTGCTTTACATAGTTGCTTTAAAGGAAAACCAGCTGCACTTTCCCATTCGATAACTCTGCTGAAGCTTAAAGACAGCTTTACATGTTCAGAGGACATAATAATCCCTTTATTCCCTCATATTTCATCTCTCCGATGTTAAAAAGTGTATTGTGTATTGGTGTGCCATGTCATATCTTACAACTGAAAAGTAATCAAATATTATTAAAAGCAATCAATCAAACTCTTTTCAGGCTGTGGTATGTATGTTATCTCAAATAGCAATGTTCTGAAACCTCCTGCTTCTGAAACGTCCTGCTGCTGAAAATGAAAATTCAGGTTAGAAAAGTGCTGATTTTCGATATTTTAGATCAGTACTCCAAAAGGAGAGTGTTGGGAAGGTGCTTCTTTCAGAACTGGTATTTCAGGGCTTCACAACCTCATACCAGAGCAGGTCACATCTAGCAATTTATTATTAAGGCATCCATACTTTCTACAAAATGCTTTCTATTTTATGCTGCTTTTGACCTTCAGTGTTTTGCTAAAAGCATAACAGAAGTGGTATTAGCAGACAAATTTTCTGCAACGGGGCCAAACCCTTCATATCAAAGCAGGGTTTGGAGTTCTAACTAAAGGATTCTTTAGCTGATGACAGCTCTGAAGGGTTTTGCTCATAAAGTGCTGTACCAGCTATAGTCATAAAGCAATGGATGTCCCTAAATTATATTTGAATGATAATAAGTGCTGATAAACACAAAAATAAGACAAAAACTCACCTCTTTTCTGTTTCCTTTTTCCTTCAGAAATAAGGGAAAGAACTTGTATGCAATAATACCTAATTTGCTGTTAAAGAGACAAACCTAATTTTGTGATTGAGGAGTCCAGAGCAGCACACTGGAACCATATAGGACTAGTCCTGTAATAGGATTATATCCATCTATTTATTCGTGTGACAGTAAGGAGATGGTCAATTTTTAAATCACAAGATTTTCTTGGTTGAATCAGTTCATGATGAAAGCCTCTAGAATTTATATTAGAGATTACAAATTGCAATGAAGCTTAGGGCTACTGGAATCCTAGCTGCTTCACCATGGACAGACCTTTCCTCTTCTTCAGGTTCATGCTCCTAAACTTACTGGAAAATGGATTTGTAATTTGATTAAACTGGAACACTGCTTTCACAGTGACAGAATACCAGAGGACTCTCTAAGTGTAGAAAGACAGTGAATGAACCCGGGGATCTATGATTAAGCAATGGGAATTTGGGTGAAGCATGAATATGTAGGTGACCACTGAAACACACTGGCAGGGAAAGCATCAAGCCTCTGAGTTAGCTCTGGAAGCCCTCCTAGCAGTTACAGTTAAGTACAAGGCAATGTTCAGGTGACTGCCCTGAGGCACCTGCAGTTCTGTGTCCTGAGATATCCCGCAGTCAGGCTCTGCAATCTGAGTATTTTCTTTTTGAGAAGCTGCTAGTCCCACCCCACTCTAGCCTCTGGACAGAAGCAGCATCAGTGAAGGGATTGCTGAAGGAATTAGTGTGCTGAAATGGTCCCTGAGCACCCGCTTTGGGCAACATACCAAGGGTCTTCATGCCATATCCGGGAGGGTCATCCTTTACTAAAACAGATCAAATAGCCTGGCATCTCTAGGCCATGCCATTTTGCAGCTGAGTTAAGTCAGAGACAATGGATCAACTAATCTCAAAGTTTCATCTCTCTCTCAAATGTCTCTGTCAATATGAATCAAAACTCCTACTTATTTCACAAGCATGAAAGTTCAGGTGCAATTCAAATGTGTACATTTCACTAACTTTTGCATCTTTACCTTGTAATCTTTGATCTTAAAATAGGCTTAAAATTAAAAGTTAACTTCAACCATAAACATAAATCCTTCCACAATTACAGCTGCTTCAATTACTTGTTGCAGTAATATTTCATAGTTAGTATGCACTCCTTTGAATATTCATTTGGTTGCTTCATTTAGCAAATTTAGTTTAAAAACCATATTTAGAAACCTTATTCAGAAGGAAAAAAATTATTTCTGTGCCTTCAAAATGTAAATTAATGTGTTTTAATTGCCCATTAAATTATGAGAATTATTAGCTATTGCAACAAAATCAGCTTTCAGTAATTTGCATCTTAACTTCTGAAGAAGCTCATAATTTAATAAATGTAGATATCCTGCTGCTGAGAAGAATACATTATTTCTTTATCAAGCATTTACTAACGTAGGGTTCATAGCATCATAAAATGGTTTGGGCTGGAAGGGATCTTAAAGATCATAAGGTTCCAACCCCCCACCATGGGTAGGGACATCTTTTACTAGACCAGGTTGCTCAAAGCCCCATCCAGCCTGGCCTTGAACACTGCCAGGGAAGGGGCATACACAGCTTCTCTGATCTAGTAATTCTTTGCCAAAGGATTTCTGGTTAACAACATAAACTGCTATCTGGAAAAATATAATCTGAAATGTTGTCTTGTATTCATACATATTATCTATTCTGTTGTGTGTATACATATGTGTACGTGTGTGCATTTGTATACATAGTTGTCTATATTAAATTCTCCATCAGAGGCAATAATTTTACCATTTCTTTTATGCTACTGGATATTTATACCTGAAGATATTTATGAGTATAACTATGTGAAGCACATAGAGACTTCATATCCATCTGTCTTGCTATCCATCTGTCTTGTAAAAAAACCCTGATTTATACTCACAGAGAGATTACAAATACAGAAGAAATTGCCTTATGTGATTCAATTCTTTATCAACAACTGCCTGGTTATTTTCCCAAAGAACTAAGAGTGAAATTGTGACTGTTCAATAATATTTCCCTCAATTTCTTTATAGCCTCTGAAGGGGTTTAAGATAACCTTGTGAACTTTTTAGTACACCAAGCTTCACAGCTTTCTTCTAGGTTAAGTGAGTAAGGATATTTAACATTGATATGTTTTAGGGACTAGTATGGCCAATATGCCAGGTCCTGGAGGAGGCACTCCTGGACTCAGGCAGAACTGCTCTTATGTGTGGTGTGAAGCTCTGGTCCCAAACTTTTAAGCTCGATGCCTGGGGCTAAACGTGAAGGCACTGGCACTTCACAAGAGGTCTGATGTCAGATATGCTGAGGGCCTGTCACTCTGTGTCACTTGTTTAATGAGCCTGTCTTTAAAAACAGAATCTTTATGGTGCAATTATTGACAAGTATAGTTTCAGACTGGAAACTTGCAGCCCCAAATCCTCTCTTTAAGAACCTAAGTTGCATGGGTAATTGGCAAGAAACATAAGACTAGAATCCCACTTCTGTGTGGCTGCTTGCAAAGGTCTGCAGCTTTCATTGTGTCCAAAGTGCAAAGGCCTCAGGGGTCTGGGCACTTGGACTGGGATTACAGGGGAGGAATAGTTCTCATATGTACATATAAAGGTCTCTACAGTACGCACAGAAGACTTAACAGGATGCATTTTGGTTTGGGTAGCATCTATAAAGAAGCACAACATTTCTAGAACTTTGCCACATCAGCATAAAAATCGTCCTTCTATGTACAGTGAGACATCAACCCATCACCATTTGTGCCATGTCTGCACAGACCTTACAGTGATCCTATATTCACCAGCAAAAAGTCAAGTTTTTCAGTTTTGTCAATGCTTCCTAATACATCTCTGGACAGACTGCAGTCAGTGGCTTCATCACTTCATTTTTAGGACACTTGTCATAGAAGAGGCTGAAAGGGGATCTGATCTATTTACATTAAAAATAAAGAAACTGAAGAAAAGAAACGGATGATTCTGCCAATAGCACAATGTATCCCTCTAGTTTTCGATGTCTCCATTACGAGGAAAAGGAGATGCAAGATGAAAAGCTACAAACAGGGCATGTGCACCTTTGCACTGAGCTGCTCATGCCTCTAGCATGTATCAAGCCATGTCTGCTTCTTTTTATTCTTTCTTTGCAAGAGCAAATCTATGTTAACATCTTTGTTTTCTTCTGATTTGGCGATGAATTATGACCCTTTGCAAGCACTTTAGATTTTACACTCCAGCTGGTTTTCCATGCCCTAGTTGTAGTTTTCCTATAAACAGATGTCAGTGGTTCAGCTGATTAACCTCAGTGACGTCCAGTCACAGGCACATCTGCAGCCACTTTTCAGAAGATGGACAGATAAAACGTCCTTTGAGCTACTCTAAAATTGTGTCTACACAGTCCATCATTTAGCCAGACAAAGAACATTATCATCCAAATGCAGTAAAGTTCTTATCAAAGAGACTGAATTTTATGTCCTGTGCTGAGCCGTTAATACTCATTTGGGAATAGTCTTGCATTTGATTTTTCCTGAAGACTTGAGCAGGCAGAACTCTAGAATACTATCACCTGGATGAAGATCTCAAACATACGCTACAGATACCATTCTGGTTTTTCCAGGCAATAGCTGCCATCTCAAAAAAAGGCTGGCTGGATATTTTACAGTGGAAAGGTTTTCTGATAGGCAATTGTTGATTTGTATAAAGCATAATGTCCTGTGGAAATATATTTACTTCAAAGAACCTATGTTGGAAACCTTCCTTCCTCTCCTGCCACTGGAGACCCAGATAGCATAACGAGACAGCTGGCCCAGGAACATGACAACTCCAGCTCAGCCAGGGATGAATGGTTTCCAGGTCCACAGACCAATGTCAGAGAACTTTTGAGTCAAAACTAATTTATTCCAACTATTTCAAAAGTCATTTTTCTTGTTTCCTATCTTATCAGGTTGTTTTTAATTTGAGTTATTTTAAATGTAAGGACTTTACCACAAATTGAAAGCAAACAGCATCTTAAAATCTTGGGCTGGTCTTTGAAGTTAAGTTACTCAAAAGCGAGCTCTATAGACATTCTACTCCAGTGACTCTGAAAAACATTTTACTGGCTTCAATTATCTGGAATCAGGTTCTTAGTTTGCAATAAGTCACCATCACTGACTTCAGACAAGAGAACATTGTATTTTTTTACTGAGGCATCATTGTACATTTTCCTGATGAAATATGAACTAAGTAAATCCTAAAGTAAATATAAAATTACCTACTTAGGTCTATTCTGCACAGACCTTTTGAGATGTCCTTCCATTACTGATTTGAGCTTTCAGACTTCCTTTTGGAGTCACTGGCTCAAAAGTGAAGTGCTGAACCTTCCTTCTACTGCACTAGGGGTACCAGAAATTGAGATAAATTCACCTCAGGGACATACGTGGTTAATTGAGCAGAGGAATCTTAGAAGACCCGGGAGAAAATAGGAGCTGAGGATTCAGAGAATTAAAATACTGACCAGAAAACTCAAGAGAAATCAAAAAGTTGAGAAGCAAGGGCAAGAAGCCTGGTTTGTTCACACGCAGGTGAATGACAAGAGTGTCAGTGTCCTAGGCTGTGGCAAATGTGTGGGGCTTAGGTTGTACTCCATGTGTGGGACCGTGGAAGGAAGTGTCATCAAATACAGGCATATTTTCATATGACTCTTCTAAGAACTTTTCAAACACAATAACACATGTACAGACAGATGGATTTTATTTTCCTTTTAAATTTTTTGCACTTTAACTAATCATGTATATTGTGCCTTATAGCGGTGGCGGTGTTGGTGGATCGATGCCGTGTTTTTTCCACAGGGCCCCTCATGGAGACGCTTAGGCGGCGCTCTGCCAGCACCCACGTGTGCACACGATCTCACCCTCACAAGTTGTCGCCAGCAGTCACTCACACACACACACAGGCTATGCGCGAACCGGAGACGAAAAGGCGAGAGGGGTTCTCTGCATGCAATTCCGAGGTGTTTAATGGAACCAACATACTCTAAGGGAACAGAGGCAAAGAACAAAGAACAAAAGCCCACGCGTGGTTTTTATCCTGGAGGGTCCCAGGGGCGGGCAGAGCATCAGAAGCCAATAGTCTTGAGGGCTAGGGGGCAGAGGCAAGGGTGAGTGACATAACAGAGGCCAATGGGGGAAGGGAGGAGAGGGGGAGAGGACCTGTGACCAGTGGGGTCTTGGTAAAGGGAGAACTTTCTAGCACAGTGGCTTGGGGAGAGACCACTTTGTAGTAACACGGGGGGTGTAAAGTGGGCTGAGCCACCACAACAGTGCCTTCTTAGCCAAACTGAACAAAATGTGGGATGTTTTCCACAAGCTGGCCATGCCTATAACCTTTACAATTGGGTGACTAAGGGGTTTTTGACAAGGAATATCTCTCCAATTGCCTAATGCTGAAGCTTTATTCTTTGTCCTAGTTTTGGCCAGGATGGAACTAACTTTCTTGTAGTTGCCATGAGGAGCCAGAGCCTGGAGTCATGTGGGCATGTGTAGGTTGTTTATTCTATACCACCCTTTCATCATCGAGGACATGGCTTTGGGTGAAAGAAAAGTGGAACATGACTCTGAACCAACCCGATTTTCTTCTTTTTTTCTGGGTGGCATGACACAAACAGTCCATCTTGGAAGGTTTGTCCCTTGTTGGTTTTTGTCGTCTCAGGCTTGGGGGGAAAGAACCAGCCGCGGTAACATCGGCCATTTTCTCCTTTGTCTCAGGAAGCCATGTGTGGCTGGCTGCGGTAATGCGAGGTCTGTCTTCTGTAAGCAGTTTTTGCATATAACCACCCTCTTTTACACACAGTTGTTATTAGTATTGTTGCTGTTACTGTTTGTTTTTTCATTGCTGTTTTTCTAGCAAATTGTTATCTCAACCCATAATCTCTGCCATTTTGTCCCTCTCTCACTGGAGGGAACAGGGGGAAGGGAAAGAGACTGCTTGGAGGTTAATTTCCAGTGGGTTTTAAAACACAACATTTTCATAAAATCAATTCAGTTTCTTGATAGTTCAGCTATTGGAATAGATTAGTGAATTCCAGTTGAACACTGATTGCTTGTTTCTCTTATTAGTTAATCCCCAAGGTGATTTTATAGCAAACACTAAAAAGCACTAGGGTTTACAGTTTTTCCAGTTACAATTCAGACTCATATATGGCCATTCAAGGCAGGAGAAACCATTATCTCCTTAATTGTTTGTATAGGATCTATCAAACAAATAAAACATCAGAAGAACTTCTGCTTATGAATAAGCTTTGCAGAGTTAATCTTATATTTGCAGAAATACCAGGAACTTTAATGTTCAAAATTAATAGCTTTCATCAGAATATTTCATTTAAAAAGTAATTTGAAAGTAATTTTGCTTTCTGCACTGCACTGCACTGCACAAAAGAAAAAAATTTTTAATATGTTTAGCAAAACCAGTCTAAACACAAGAGTCTGACTTTTGACACTTTAAATCTCCCTAACCATCATTCGTCATAAAATGTGCTCAAAGAGATTGCAGTAATCTACTGCTCATTTTCAAGACTAGATGCTAAACAATACCAACAAATTGTGGTCAGTTTGAGCAGTATCTTAAAACTGTTTTTGTCTTAGATTTTTATCAGCTTTATTGTAACATACAAGAGGGGTTTAGTCCAAATGCAGTTCATCAAGGCCAAGGCCTAAGGAGCATTTCTCTCATCATAGTGCAGCCTGAGGTGGTGAGGACACACCGCCACAATACATCCCACAACTAAAGTTAGCTTCTCTGGGCCTCTACACACAGTACTTGTGTTTAGATGTGTTATCAACAATACCCACCTCAGTCTCATGTCAGAAATGCCCAAAAATAATTATTTGGGTTTGGGTTTTTTTCATCCAGAATGGCCTGGAAAAGCAATTCTCACATTGCTTTTCAGTCCCAAGTTGAAATGTGTATTTATTATTACACCAACAGCATCTCCAATGAAACCTTTTTTGCTTTGAAATTTATTTATGGACATTGCTTAGTTTCCTGAAAGCAGAATTGTCTGATTCCTTTTTTTCAAGAGCAACTTAGCTTCATGGAATATGACTGATACTTTTTGATGTACTAATGTTTTGGTATACTGACCGTTTTCCAGCTTGAACTCAGTGCTAGGGAGTTTGTATAGCCATGCACTCTCACCATGGTGAAACACCACATGTGCAACATACACAGGAGCTCGAACTTGCAGCATGTGGTGAAACACCTCGAAGTGGCAAGATGCAAGTGCAGAGCTGCAGAGCCAGATGCACAAGCTCTGAGAGGTACCTGACGGCTCCCACACATCTGCACCATGCCTCTGGAGCAGGGAGCACAGTGGAATACACCTGCAGAGGCAAGACTCAGACAAAGAGAGAGCTGTGCCAGTCTGATCAACCCCAGGCCAGAGCCATGGGTGAGGTGGACTTGCAAAGGAGAGGGGTCCAGGACAACATGCAGCTCTGCCAGCTTCTGCAGCAAGGTGGTCTGTGCTTTGCGCTATGGAGAGGGTGAAACATACAGCTCCTTTCCATGTGTTTATTTTCAAAGTTACCATCAAAGGTAGGGATGATTCCAGTGCTCTAATTATATGAACCTGTTCAACTCGCAGCTTTTTTAACTCTCAAAACTTTGTAGTAAGATTCCCCAGTGAATACTTCACCTACAGAATTATGAGAAAAGCTTCTTGGTTTTACAAGAAAAAAAAAAAGATGTCCCTGTACCTGTACTCTGTAACTATACAGTGTCTCAGGCTTTAAGAGCAGCATTACATTTTAATTTAAGCCATAAAAAAGCAAGTGCTTATTTCTCATGGCAAAACTGTTATTTAATGCAATCATGGTTGGCAAAAGTAGTAATATTTTACCTCTGAAGCAGTACTAAGAGCAGGTGCATATGTCCCTGTTTTCTTGCTTCCATCAGCAGTGTTCCTTGTCATTTTGTTGCCATATGGCAAAGACAGCAGGATCTACTANTATTTTACCTCTGAAGCAGTACTAAGAGCAGGTGCATATGTCCCTGTTTTCTTGCTTCCATCAGCAGTGTTCCTTGTCATTTTGTTGCCATATGGCAAAGACAGCAGGATCATAAAACATGGTTACTCAGTTACCATTGGCCCACAACTGAACAAGAAATGTATGAAATGTGATTTTTGGACAGGTTTTTCTGAGTTATTAATTTTGCATTCTGTCAGTTTTCCTCTGATAAATCTTTTCTCCAAGAAAAGCTGTTGATCCATTGCAAAAAGAAAGGTGGATGAGGAAATGTCCTTTGGCTGCCATTACCTTAGCCTTGATGAGTCTCAACCCCTGATATTTCACCTTATAAAGCACACTCAGCTAAGGGAATACTATTTCTCCATTGTTTTATACATTTAAAACAAGATTTTAAATACATAAAAAGATTTAGTGAAGATAACATTTATAACACTAGTGATAGCAAAAGGCAAAGCCAACACAGTGGACTGATGACAACAGGCAGACTAGTTTGTCTGAATGTTTACAGGAGGGCTGCTCCATTGTCTTAAATAAATAAATAATAAATTAATACTGCTGGCTATGTCAGCTACTGGCCTAAGGTGTGAACCTGTCCCAGTTAAAATAGTCAGCATAGTAACTAGCAAAACAGTGAATTCATGTATGTTCCACAATTGTATACATGTTCCAATAGCAAAACAAATCTCGCAGACTGCTTGTAGAGATGGAAGGGAATGGAATTTCACTTTGCGTGTGTCTTAGGTTACAGTGTAAGATGCAACCAAAAGTATGTGTTCTATCACCATCTGTTGAAACCAGGTGGGGCTGTGTTCTTTTACTCTTCCATGACACATCCCTGGTAACTCCCTCTGGGGGATATCTTCTGCTAATGGGCCATCAAGTCGCATTGCATGATTCGTAAAATTACATCATCCTATTGTGAGATGCTCCGCCCAGGAGGAGGAACCAAGCATTCCTACCTGGATATAATCTGAGGTTTGGAACACCACAGGCGGCCCTTACCTACTGGATTCCCAGAGGAAAAGAGCTACATAACCACCACTGGACCTTCAGAGGAGGACCAGACCCTTCTAAAGGATCACCTCTTCAACAGAACCGCATCTATCACTTCAAGAGGACTGCAGCCACCATTTAATCAGACTGCTACCGCCACCCTGACCAACAGGGGGTCAGGTCGTATCCTGACTCTGTCAGTTTAAGACAGTAATTTCTGTATTATTGCCTTTATCTTAATCTTCCTATTAAATTGTAATTCTGACTTGGAATCTCTCACTGGTTTGCTTTCAAACTAGTACAGTGTGCCAGTCCAAATCATGGATTATTTTAAGACCATACAGCACCAGCTTTGCAGAATTCCATGCTATCTCTTAAGAAAAACATGTATGTTCTTGTTTAGAAAAAAAACATTTTAGTAGAGTAAAAACTGCAATATGACATTGAGGTTTTGGAAACCAAACAGGCTGACCTTGCTCTGAGTTATTTCTCCTTGGTGAACTGTACTTACAATAAAATCATAAAGCCATAGAATGGTTTGGGTTGGAAGGGACTTTAAAAATCCATCCAGTTCCAACCCCTGTGCCATGAACCCCTCTGCCATGGACACCTTCCACTAGACCAGGTTACTCAAAGCCACATCCAACCTGGTTTTGAACACATCCAGGGATGGGGCATCCACAACTTCTCTGGGCAACTTGTTCCAGTATCTTACCACCCCCACAGTAAGGAATTTCTTACTGATATCTAATCTAATGTAATCTAATCAACCTTCTTTCAGTTTAAATACCCTTTGTGCTATCACTACTTGCCCCTGGAAAAGGGGCACTATCACTAGCACACAAAGTGTGCTATCACTACTTGCTCCTGCTTTCTTGTTGGCCTCCTTTACTGGAAGGCTGCTCTGAGGTGTCCCCAGATCCTTCACTTCTCCAGGCTGAACAACCCCACCTTTTTCAGCCTGTCTTAATAGGAGAACTGTTCCAGCCCTCTGATCATCTTCATGGTCCTCCTCTGGACTTCCTCTGACTGGTCTGTGTCATTCCTGAGCTGGGGACCCCAGAGCTGGACACAGAACTCCAGGCAGGGTCTCACCAGAGCAGAGATTCCAGACACTGGAATGGAAATTTCCTTAAAGGCTTTAAGCCTGGAAATCTTTATCATTGCTTTTGGTCCACTTGATCTCCATTACTAACACTTGTGGCACATGGAATAAAAACAGGCATCAAAAGGTAGGAAAAGAATCCTCATCAGACTGAGAACAAGAGAAAGTTCCCTCCTGGGTGTGCAAAGACCTCGTCCATGGTAATGTCCCTTCTGATTTAGGCATCTAGGCTCAGGTAGCTGCTCAGAGAGCATGTAAAGCCCAGCAAAAAGGACAGAAACCTCTGGGTTCTATTCAGGAGGATGCAAGTCACCACTTTAAAAAGACAGATAAACAACACTTAGGTTAAATTTACACTGCCCAGAGGTTAGATGATACAGCTATATTACACAGGATATATTTGCCTGAGAGCTGTGAAATTAAACTATCATATAAAACAGGAAAGAGCCATTTATAGATTCTTGAAATACACAAAGTGTTACGAGCTCTAAACATTCCTTTTGAGAGTAACATGTAATGCTATTTATTTAAAAGCACTCAAATCAGAATGAAATTTCTTTGATACACATATTTTGACTGTACTAAAATGAACACACAGAACACTAAATAATATATTGTGGCTTAAATAATTGAAATAGGGCAGGACTTCATGCGGCTTTCTAAAATACATTTGATGCAGCTGACTCAATAAAATATGATTGTATAAAGACTGTCTTGAAAGTTACTCTAATAAGAAAAAAGAAAGTGAGTTTGAGCAGCAGAGCACAACAGACTTGCACGTGGGAGTACAATAGATGATGTCCTTGGCACCAGCCCTCATTTTACAGTACCACTGCCTCCCCTTCTCTTGTCTACTGTTCTTATTTCTACTTTTATCCATTTTTACCCTTTTCTTTTACTAGTTACCTGTTATCAAATGTTGTTCATATCACCAGTAGATCTCTTACCTTTTTCAATAGTTCTGTTACAGAGGGGAATCTATAATTTAATTTCCCCCAGGAGTAGCATTTATCAGATTAGTGCCAGCCAGAGCTCTCCATAAAGCTTTCATGTGTCTAGGGGTTAAACCAGGTTTTTATCACTTTTCAGCATTTTAGAATAAAAATATATTCAATAGTAAAAATACTAGCCACATTACAGCAGCTGATTTCAGTGCCAGAGAGCATCTCTGGAACTTTCAGTGTAGCAATTCTAAGAAATACTTGTGCTAGACTGAAATTTCAGCTGATATTAGTGCCAACACTGAACTACTTACTTAGGGCCTCACTGTAGCTAAAGAACACAAGACAGGAATCTGTAAAAGCTAATTTAGCCCATCTTTCCTACACAATCACCTGAGGAAATGACAAATTCAACTTTAGAAGTGCCTAATCTCTTTCCATTGATGACTGTGTAGATGATTAATTGTATATATCTAATGAACAAACCCTGCTCTTCAGTGATACACAGAATAGCTAGTCTATGCCTTGCAAAATTGACTTGCAGACTTGATTTTTAAAATCCCAGATTTCCAGAGACTTTTAAAGTTTACTTTTTAATTCATTATTGAATTTAGGCTAATCTACATATTAAGAAGGCAAATGCTTAGTTACGAAACTGATTCACCTAGCTGCTTTGGCATATGTATAGCTTTGGGCACAGAAATACTTCCTTAGATTTCACCATGAACGCTAACTCATCAAAATGCATATGAAAATGACTAAATTTAACCTGGAGAAGTTTAAAATAGCCAAAGGAGTTATTCAAATATTTAAAGTGAAATGCCATAAGCTGGACCAAGAGACTTCCAATTTATCTAGGTACCAAACTCCCCACAGCATGTCTGAAAGTGTTCTGCCAGACAAAAGGGTGTGCAAGAGAGAGTAATCACAGGTTTGGGTACCTGAGTTAAGGTAGAACTATTGTGGCCACCACTGAACGGTCACATGAAAAGCAAACATTGCACAACACAGAAATATAATGTATGGGGAAAGAGAAGCACATGGCAGCACAAAGGAGCACATGGCAGCACAGACCCTGAGGGGAGGAGGTGTCAGGCGGTAGAGCCCTACAGAGAGGAGCCTGCCAGAAGCTGACAGATGGGTGAACAGCGCATTAACACCCCATAGAAGGACATTTAGAAGGTGCATTGCTGACGTGGCAGCACGGGCTGGGTTGTGTGGTGAGAGTTACCATGTAGGGAGGTGCTGTGTCTTGGGGAAGTGTATAAAACCAGCTTGTTCCTTTGAAAAAACGATTCAGATAGGAGATTCAGATCCGGGAATCAGATCCAGACTCAGATTCAGTCTGAATTTCAATCGTTGACAAATGGTGCTCCGTGTGAGGATATTAATTTTAATATACACCTAACTGCACGTCCAGTCGGTGAGCCCTGCAGAACTTTGAAGTGCTGCTGAAAGAAGCAGGAAAAGCTGGCCAGCGATTAATTCCTGCAGAGCTGCAGGCGAGCTACGGGGAACGTAGGAGAATCACGTTCTCTGCCGATTTGGGTCCGTGTCTCAATCGCTGCTAATGGTGGCCTGAATTGGGACTTGACAGGCAATAGGAGGTTGCTCCGGTAGCGATGCTCGGCTGAACTTTACAGAGGAGCTGAGAAGAAGCCCGGGGGCTGAAGGGAAGCCCGCGCCAATCGACCTTTCCGCAGGACGGAGGGCTGCATGAGAACAATGGAGGATGGTATATCCCAGGAACGTAGAGTCGCAGAGATGCTGGAACGGATTTTAAAGAAGCTTTTGTATCCGTGGAAGATTGTGTGCGAGGCGCTTATGGTGCACATAGGCACCCAGAGGCCGGAGAAAGAAAGATGCTTGTGCCACCGCGGCAGACAAGCTGACCCCTTCTGTGCCTTCAGCGAACGACCATAAATCTGTCGGGGTAATGGGAGGAGAACCAGAAGATGGCCCCTCGTCCCCCAACCCATTTAATCCTGAAGGGGAGCCAGACGGTATTGTAGAAGAGCTCGCACCGCCCCGTGCCGTGCAGCATCAGCTGGAGCTGGGAGCGCCCTTCCTAGCAGCATGTTTCCTCTCTGTTTGCCCTCTGCGAGAGCGTAACAGCGGCGGCAGACCCGGCGGGGGGGGACCGTGCAGCACCACGGGGGCGCAGCGCCGTAGCAGCGCCAGTGAGTGTCTGGCGCCGGTGGGAGCACATGGCGGCAAGCACATGGCGGCAAGCACATGGCAGGCACGCGGCGCTGGCGGGCACATGGCGGCGAGCACATGGCGGCGAGCACATGGCGGAGCCGCGCTGCACCGGCGAGCGCATGGCACAGCCAAGGGACGGCAGCGAGCACTGCACCGACTACACAGTGAGTCCAGTGGGGGAAGCGTGTCTCTCTGCAGGTGGGCGGTGAGGAGGAGACCCCGAGACCCCGGGGGCACCAGCAGCGGCAGCAAGGCAGCACCACGTCCGTGCTCCCTGCACACAGCGAGACTTGCTGGGAGAGGGGCTGGCAGGGCCGCCTGCGAGCTCCCCCCGCCCNGCCTCGGCCCGGCCCCGACACACATCGCCCCCGCTGCAGCCGGGGCTCGCGTGCCCTCGAGAGCCGTGTTGGAGGGGGGACCTGGGGGGACGGGTGGCCCCTTCCTCGGCAGGGGGGCTGCAGCACTTGCACCGCCTTGTGCGGGAGCCGCTGCGGGCTGAGCTTATGTTATTCCTGCAGCTGGTCAGTGGAACTCTCTTGTTTTCGTTATTCAAAATGTTGCCACAATCCTGGACCCTCACTGTTAACACTGTTTTTTTACCACACACTTTGTGATCCCCTGCATTGTTCTAATTGCTTTTTGTGAAGCTGTCCTCTCAAGTTGAAATGATACTGCATATTTTCAGTTACTGTCTGTAAGCAGAAACATTGCCTTGCAATTTTAGGTTGCTTCCAAAGGTTCTGCGTGTTTAATCACTGTTTCCATTCATAAGCAGGAGATGTGTGTTGTTACCAGTTACTGGGTGTTTTAATATGTACCCCTGTTCATAGAGAAGGATTAGCTCTTGTGAAGTTGTGTTCGTAACTGATACTAACAAAAGTTTGCTGGTAGGTATTTTAGAAAAACTCTCAGTCAAGGTTTGAGGCTCTGGCCGAGCCCTAGCCCTGGCTGACTGGAAATTATACCATCAGACCCAGATGTTTCTGCCGTAAAAGTGTAATAAAAGTCATTTTGACTTGCTGATTGGATCTTAGGAAAGCTGGACCCTCTTTCGAGGTGGACTTGGAAATCTTGCCTGGGAAAGAGTCCCCAGGTCCTCACTATGAAATAGGACTTCCCAGCTATCACAGACTGTGGGTGATGGTAAAGTATTTAACCAGTTGATAATGCTACCTTGCTTATTTTTATCCAGTGCACACTTCTTGTTTTATTAACTGCATTTTATGTTACACGTTTTCTTAGATTTAGTAGGTTAAAATATGTTCGTGTTATGTTGTAAAGTTTAAAGTGTTTTGTTCTGTAATGCTGGTTTATACAAAACAAAAAAGAGGGGATTATGGGGAAAGATAAGCACATGGCAGCACAGACCCTGAGGGGAGGAGATGTCACACAGCAGATCCCTATGGAGAGGAGCCTGCCAGAAGCTGACAGATGGGTGAACAGCGCATTAACACCCCATGGAAGGACATTTAGAAGGTGCATTTCTGACGTGGCAGCACGGGCTGGGTTGTGTGGTGAGAGTTACCACGTAGGGAGGTGCTGTATCTTGGGGAAGTGTATAAAACCAGCTTGTTCCTTTGAAAAAACGATTCAGATAGGAGATTCAGATCTGGGAACCAGATCCAGACTCAGATTCAGTCTGAATTTCAATCACTGACAATAATGGGTTTAAAACTGTAAATATAGTAGTTCTTATGGCCCAATAAGATCTTTAGGATCTATCCATTCCTATTTTTATGCTTTTTTCCTGAAATAACAACAGTTAGATTTAATGCAAGTAGAGCTTTTCAGGTGCTCTCCTGTTGCAGCGTGCTATGGCCGATTCCCCGGCCAGCAATGCCATAGCAGGTGCACTGGATTAATACCCACACAGCACAGGAGCCCTCTGAGTGCCCAGAGGGCTGTGCGAGGTCTACAGATCACTCCCCCATAACTGGCTGCTGCCATCTCCCCCCTTTCCCCCCTGTATTTGGTTTCTCCCTCTGGAAAGTTCTGTATCCCTCGGTCCCCCGCGTGCCCCCGGTATTCCTCTCCTCCCACCGTACTTCCCATTGGTTCTGTACCCCTTGCCCGCGAGAATTCAAACCCCGCATCTCTGCCTCATTGGTTATCTTGTATTCTCCCCTCCCACTGTGAAAAGGATAAAGTGTCTGTGTAACAGTCTCCCGTAGGCTTCCACGTGGGACTTCCAAGTTGAATTAAACCCACTCCTGCTCTCCCACACAGAAGTTCCCTCCGCCTCGTTCTTACCTCCTCAGCCCGCCTTGACCATCGGTGGGTTAGGCAAGTCCTGGCTGGAACCTCGCCAACCCTCCCATGCACCTGCGAGCAGCCTCTGCCACCCTCTCCCGCGTGGGTGGGTGCCTGGCACTAGTGGTCCTCGAGCTAGCTGAACAATATAGTGCCGCGGCACTCTCCTCTCTTCTGAAGCAGGTATGCAAAAGGGAAAAAAAAACCCCACTATACTGGATTTTTGACCAAGTTATTTGAAATACCAACACTGAAGTCTAGAAAAGATACGATGCAGTTAGAGACATGTAATGGTAAAATGTACAGCTTTTGCATTATTCCGAAGGTTGTTACTGTAGTACCCTAGATCTGTAAGGTAGATACATAAAAACAAATTTAGATACAACAATGGATCCCTCAAATAAAACTCATACTCATTCCATGTATGTGCTGTTTCGTTACTCTTCTTTATTTAGTTTGGCAATAAATCTTTGCATCTCCTTTGGCTGGAATGATCTGAAGTCTTACATATTAATATTGTCTGCCCATTTGTAATTATTGGTGTAACAGTACAAATTTGAAACAATTGTAATTGCTAAGAATAAGCCATCAACCTCCTTTTATTTCTAGACATTAGATCTTGCCTTCCCTGTTTCTTAGGAATACAATGAAGTGATTAAAATCAATAAAACAAGTAGAACACACACTGAGAGCCTAAAATAATTTAATCTGTGTTTTGAAAACATACTGGACTGAGAGTAAGGAACAAGATATTCTGCTTTTTGCTAAGCAAGTGCTGCATTTTATTTAGGATTGTTAGAAAGCTGGGAAAAAATGTGAAAATCAGTTAAGTTGTAAAAATGTAATTCTTATTTTCAAATTAAGTTTGGTAGAGGTTAGTTGATGTAGTTCTAAGAAAAAACAGAAAGATTACCTGAACATGTGCCTAAAAGTGTATGAAGAGTCAGAGAATCACATCTATACTGTTTGTACAGTGCTGCCATCCACTGAATTGCAAGAAACTCACATTTGTTAATTTTCAACACATATAAGAATTTTTCTCCTGAAAAAATTAAAAACCTTAAATTTCTTAAAGGGTTTTATCAGTTTTATTTTCATAACATAAAATTGCTGTCTCAAAGTGCTGTATAAAAGAGAACATTTGGTGGCATGAATGTTTGATTAGAAGCCTTTGGATGTTACCCTTGGAGATGCAGACTCTCAACAGCAGTCATAAAATATACATTCAGTGACCTAAAAGGCTTGAAAGATACAAAATGTGATTTTAATACTTGGGACCATGAAAAAATCAGTTTTGCGTGCTATCCAGTCACCAGTAAGTGGCACAGAGAGGTAGCCGTGTATGGGTGAAGACAAAGTGAGTGGGGAAAGGATGAGGAATAATATAAGGACAGAAAGAGTAGAGAAGGGGATGTGGTTGAGAAATGGTAGAGTCTTCCTTAGGGAAGATTTTCTTAAATCCTAGGTTTTTTTCTCTCCACACTTACAGAAGAAAGAGACTGCACCCAGTACTTCCTCTGAACCTACATTTCTGCCCTTTTTGTAAACATCATTGCAGCCAGCTACTATTTATCTATAGTAGTTTTTGATAGTCAGAAGCAATTGCTGTACATTGCCTAGGAAAGCATGTGTGGGCAATGCAGGGCACATTTCCACAAGGCTCAAGTCACAGTGCTCCCATGGGAAATTCAGCTGTGTAAATGAATAGTGCTTTACCTATGCCAAAAGTAAATGGAAAGAGATTTAAATTTTCAGACTCCATTCTGCATTGCTCAGAAATCATCATATCCATTCCAGTGAGTCAAAATGAACTCTTCAGGAATGCTAATGATGAAATTTTTAGACAGCACAGCTAGCAGCTTAACTTCCTTGCATGTGGACTTAGAAAAAGCGTCAGCATGAAAAACACAGAAAAAACTATTAAAGCCAGTTGACCAAATGTTGCAAGTTTTCCTGTGATATTTGCTTTCTGAACTGTGTTGATGATCTTTTCTATGGAGTGTTATTTATTATGTAATTGCTATTGATTTATCTCTCTGTGCAATTATTTTCATTACCTTTGATGTGTTTAAAATACAAAAAAGTAGTGTTACAGAAAGCAGTGCAGAGTATGATGCTACTTCCTTGTCAGTAAATACATGTCAGTCCTGTAAATGTTAAGGATCATGCCTGAGAAAATAAACACAATTTGTTTTTTTCAAACCCAAGGTGTGTGTCTGCGCTGCCAGAATCTTCAGGTGCAATGGATGCAATTCATCTGCTTTCAGCTATCTGAGGGTTAAAACAGTCTGAGTTAATTGCTTACATTCTTTCAATAACCAAAGAAAAGAGAGAAAATCTTAGGCAAGGATGAACAATCCTCTGCAGTCTGAGAAGTACTTCTCTAAAATCACATGGAAGACCAAGGCGATGGACAGCTCCATTAGCTTCAGTAGGCATTTTTAAAATATCCACTTGTTAAAAATGAGTCTTGTACAACCCTTGTCATAGTTTAAACTCCTGAGTTCAGAATAAATACTTAAAGCCTCAAAGCTTAATTATAATTACCTGTCTAAAGGAACTATAAACGAATGGACTTAGGACTTTCTGTGCAACTGTGTATTTGCTCTTCATTCTGGATCACAAGACTAAGATTGAAGTAACAAGCTCCGAAATAACAGCTTTTGTACGGATTGGAAGGCTCAGACTCATGGTGCATTATCTGCATACTTGAGCTGAAACACTATCATTCCTTATTATCAACTAGATTTTTTTTTAAAGCATCAATGTGCTACCTGAAGATGCCTAAGTCAGGTAATTTTGTTCCATTAAAACAGTTGGGTTTTTTGATCTCTAGAAATAACTGCTTACCTTGAAAACAAAGGAAGAATATTTTCACACTTCAGATTCCCACCTTAATCCCACTTTGGAATGTAAATTAAAAGGAACAAATTCTGAAAACAGATAATCAGATGCCAGATGCAGTACCTGCTCTTCAGGCATCTTTGATAGAGGAATTGTTCAGCTTAATATTCCAGAAGATCTGTGGAAAAGCCTAAGTTTGATGGGACAAGCCCTTAACTACCTGATCACCAGATCACTGGTAAAAATACCAGTTATTTTTAGACAGCATCTGACACTTACCAAGGCTTTTAGAGGGCATTGTCACTCATTACTGTGGAGTTGTAGCACTGTAACAAGCACCAACTTAGCCACAGTGACAGTAGCTTACTAAAGCATTTTAACAGAAGCAAAAAATACGCCATCAAGATATGTGGGGACAGAATCCATCCTGTTTCTGAGGTGCCAGGGGGATCCCAGTGGCTGAGTGTACTGGAAACTGAAGTGAGCCCGACTGAGAAGGAATGGCAAAAACTCATTGTGACTGGCCTAGAGGCCCCACGTACCCTTGGCATAAATTAGCTTGGGAGAGGGTATTTCAAGGACCCAGAAGGGCATTGTTGGGCTTTTGGGATAGCTGCTGTGGAGATAGATGAAATTAGGGAGGTAAATACCTTGCCTGGTCTCACAGAGGACCCTTTGCTGTGGGACTGCCGAGGTTTGAAGAACAGATACTGATCGCTACCACAACAGTGCACCACTGACAATGCTGCACCAGCTGGGATTCCATCACCCCCATTCATTACATGATTTGTGGACTAGAGAGTAAGGGAGTGGTCAGCAAGACTCGCTCAGCCTTTAGGAGTCCTATACAGCCAGTGCATAAGTCCAGCAGAGAGTGGAGACCGATAGTGGACTATCACGGCCTGAATGAAGTCACACCACCTGTGAGTGCTGCTGCGCCAGACATGCTGGAGCTTCAGTACGAACTGGAGTCCAAGGCAGTGAAATGGTGCCACTATTGACATTGCCAATGCATTTTTCTCCATTCTTTTGGCAGCAGAGTACAGGCTAAACTACGTGTTTACATGGAGAGGTGTACCCAACTGCCCAAGGGGCGGAAACATAACACCACTATTTGCCATGGACTGATCCAGGCTGCAGTGGAAAAGGGTGAGGCTCAGAGGTGATTGGCAGTGAAGCATAGCTTCTCCTGGCACCCTGACTGCCAGTGCTGGGCTGGATACTCAAAGGGAAAGTCCCCTCTACATGTCATGCCACTGATGCCACATGGAGCAATTGGATCTCTCTGATCACACAGCAAACTCAAACAGGAAATGCATTCACATAATATTTTATCTGTATTATCAGGATGTTTTTTATAAGAAGTACACTTTTCACTCTTACTTAGCCTTTACTTTTTTCTTCTAAAATTAATGAGGTCTTGTTTTTTTTTAATTGCACTGGCCAAATTCAATCCTGGTATGTAAGGTTTTTGCCGCTTCTTTACTTCTTTTAGGTGGGACCTTTTATTAAAGAGATGGGACTATCACGGTTATACATGATTTATTACTTAAAATAACAAATAAGGCATCAGTCTGAGAGTCCGTGGAGCTTAGTAACAAGTCACCATAATGAAAGATAGTCACGAGTGTCAGGGTTACATGGCAATTTATAACTTTCTGGTCCAATAAGCAATTAACACGAAACTTTGTTTTTACTTGCTAAACTATCACCTTTGGTAACTTTTACTGCAATGCGTCTATTTTCTACCAATTATCTGCTAAGTCACGTACACCCATATACTTCTATTATAACATCTAAATTCTTAACTTAAACTATAAAATCACATTACTATACTTAAAACCCTCCACGAAATCACTCAATGTCTTTTCTTATTTATGGTTATTGGAGTATAGGTTTGTGATTCTCTTTGTTTGGAATCTATCTATCTTGTCATCAGATCACTCCCGCTCGGGAGGGAACCCGAGTTCCCTCCAAGGGTTTAGATCAAATCCATCATTGCCTGTGGAAGTTTTAACCCCTCAGTTTCCTGCATGAGTATTCTTTTCTTTTATGGGAAATTTTAAACAATTGATATTATCAGTGGGATGAAGATTGGTATTTCATTCTGAGTTAGTGAAAGGACAATACTACTGATAACAATGCCTGCAGTATATCACTATGCAATGGGCTTGCCGCTGTTATTACAGATTGCTAAATTACAAATTCTGATACAGTTCCTACAAGAAGAATCCTAACCTGATATCTTGCTTATAGTCTTCTCCTTAATTAATCTGAGCAGTTCAGTATCAGCAACACGGATACACATAATACACCAAAAACACTCTAATAGATTATAAGACAGTCTTTTGTTGGATGGACAGTGAGGTAGAAAATGTTTATTAATGCTGTACATTGTGTCATGGTAATTCAAGTGTCCAGCTCCACATCTACATGTGTGCTTAGAAATGTAAGTGTAAGCATACTGCTCAATCAGGCTTTCCTTGCTTTTCTAGTTTATCATCTTCACATATTCAGTTCTGTTCATCATTCATCTGCTCTTTAAAGTAAGGTCTCATTTGCTTGGTTATTTCTAGCAAGTACAAAACAGCAACTGAAATATTCTCTCTGAAATCTGAGCCTTTTCTTTTTCTGCATGAAAACTTTTCTTCTTTTACATTTACCCTGGATGTGAAATGCATAAATTCTTTTAGTCTCAAACCTAGTACAGTTACATCAAGTGGAGGCTTTTTGTGGGAACCTGGACTCAAAAGTGTCCATGTCTGTACTATGAACAAAATTTTTTTTTGCTTATTTTCTTGTTTCTTATTATTTCTGCTGTCATGTAGTCAGCTTCTAATTTACTTTTAAGAATATGAGAACATAAGCTTAAAAAATTTAGGAAAGGTCTGTGAAAGGCCCCAGCACATGCATTGGTCAGCATCTTCAACTAGATAAGATCTCAGCTTAGGTGTGATCTCACATCATGTTTGGAGCAGCGAGCACAATTAGTCAACAAAGTAAGTCAGTAGGGTAGCGGAGGATAATCTTATTCCCAACACCTCTTCAAAGTTCGAGCATGTCTATAGCAGACTATGACTCATGGCCCACATGCCCTCTAGAATAGGGGATGAGTGCTTTGGCTGCAAATGATGGCTTGACAGTGAAACTGTTGCCTACACTTCAAATAATAACTACATCTCGGGGTTCTTCATTAGAAAATAAGACAAAATAATTCAGTTTATACCCTGCCTACAACCTTCATCTTAAACCACTCCTCGATAGTTATTTACCATTTGCATTGGTAAGAAGATTGTGCCTGGTTACAGCTCTTTTTTTCACCAAGAAGTAAATGCGAAAGAAATCCAATTCTTTTTGTAAAGACTTCAGAGAGTACAATAAAAAACACCCCACAAGTCTCTGAACAAAAAGACACCAGAACAGCTCAGACACATGAAATAAACACTCCTGTTTCATGTAACTATTCAGAAATCAGATTTGGAAACAGGAAAATCAATGATTTTCAAATCAAAATACCTTTGCTATAGGAAAGCAGAATAGGATGATATCCTGCAGGACCTCCTACCTTACATCACAGTATTTATTTTCCCTCTCAATGAAAGATAATATAATAATAATATCAAAATGTAACAAGTGTGAATTTCTAAAATCTAGTGTTTTCAGTGACTCTTCATAATGATTTAAATTTATTTCCTTTTAAGAGTTTCTCATAAGAAAGGACTCGTTATCAGGAAAACATCTGTTCTCACTCTCATTTTTGTTCCAGTGAAGGTACTTTGCATTGCTATTTATAGACAGCTTTTGTAATTGTTTTTACAAGTTTGATTAAATGTAAGCATATTGCCCGTTATTTTTTCTAGGTCATTTGGACACGGTGTTGGGGTGAAAAGTTCCGAGTCACTGTATGAAGATTTTCACAATAGAGGCAGTGTGGAATTTTTAATTTATGCTCCAAGCTCTGTGTAGTCCAGGCAGAGGTACAGATATGTGCTGAAACAGGGGACTTGAGAGTTGGTCTTAGGTGACCAAAAGTCAAATTTTAAACACAGCTATCTTGTTAAAATCCTAGATACCATATTTGCCAAATGTATGCCACTGTGCAGAAATGTGGATGAGTCACTGGGTCACAAGAATTGCAAAAGACTGGCTGTTATTCCCTCACGGGATAACACATTTGTGATGAGCAACTTCTCAATACTATTTCCATTACTAAACAAATATATAGGTCTAAATCTACATAATGATCATAAGGTGCCTAAAACTGGTCTTCATAATTGTCATCCCTTCCACAAAATTCCTCTGGGCCCAACAGATCTGGTATTTCTGCTTCTGTTCTGGCTCCCTCTGGAGAAGGGAAAAAGGGTCTCGGTTCATAATAAAATTCTTATTAGGAAATCAGTAGGAAATCATCTTCCCATTTCCTAAATGTAAGCCTTAATCACCAGCCTAGATAATAGCTTACAAGGCAAATGTCTGCTTCCTGCTTTTGAAGCTGCAGAAATCTATCTTCAGCAGAGATGTCCAGCTGAAACTGAAGAAAGGATTGCATCTCTTCCACTCAATGAGGTACACACGCATCAAAGGAGAACAGGACTTAGAACCAGAATAGAACCATAGAAGAGAATCATGGAATTGTTTAGGTTAGAAAAGACCTCTAAGATAATCAAGTTCAGTCGTTAACCCAGCACTGCCAAGTCCACACTAAACCGTGTCCCTAAGTGCTCCATCCACACATCTTTTATCTACCTCCAGGGATGAGGATGCCACTACTTCCTTGGGCAGCCTGTTCCAATGTTTAACAACCCTTTCCATGAAGAAATGTTCCCTAATATCCAATCTAAATCTCCCCTCACACAACTTAAGGCAATTTCCTGTTGTCCTATTGCTTGTTGTTCGGAAGAAGAGACTTGAGGCAGACTTAGGATAAACTGAACAACATCTGTAGACTGGATGATTTCAGGCAGCTCCCTCATCAACACATCTGTCCTTTTAGACCCACTGACAGATAACTATTTCTCATTTGCTGTAAGCAGACCATAAGCACCTAACACGTGAACCCCCACTGTATGACAGAGGCACGCATCTGCAGCCTCTGATATTTGGGTCCCAGCATCCTCTGCAGTTCTTGCCTCTGGAACAACCAAGGTGGTAGCACCCACCTTGGACCAAGAGCTGTATACACTCATGTTCCTTTATCCTGAGGATTACAGCTATCAGCCAAGAGAGAAAGAGAAAAGAGAGAGGAAAGAGGAAAGAGGAAAGAGGAAAGAGGAAAGAGGAAAGAGGAAAGAGAGGAAAGGAGGGGNGAGGAGAGGAGAGGAGAGGAGAGGAGAGAATTATTCAGTTGGAAGAGTTGTGCAACAGTCATCTAGTTCAACTGCCTAACCATTTCTTCGCGGCTGACCAAAGTTTGAAGCATGTCCACATGCCTCATAAACGCTTACAGGCTTGGAGCAACTACCACTTCTCTAGGAAGCCTGTTCCAACATTTGACCACCCTTTTGGTAAAGAAATGCTTCCTGACATCTCATCTGAACCTCCCCTGATACAGATTTGAACCATTCTCACATGTCACTTCCCTCTCCATTTCCATCCCTCAGGAAGCTGTAGAGAGCGAGTCCTCAGCCACTCCACACAGGACATGCCTTCAAGCCCTTTCACCAGCTGTGCTGTCCTCTGGACACATTCCAGGACCTTCACATCCTTCTTAAATGGAAGGGCCCAGAATGCTCCAGATGAGGTCACACCAATGCTGAATACATTGGGATAATCCCCTCTTTTACCCAGGTGGTCTTACTGTGTTTGATGCATTGGAAGTTGTTGAGTGCATGTCACTGTTTGAGATGGCCATGACAGTTTCCCTCTGACAAAGTTTTTTCTGTTGTTCCAAACTTCTAGTGTAATTTACAGTTGCCTGGTTGAGACTTTGATCTTAAAGAAAGGACAAGAACTATTCCCCACATAACTGGTTTCAGCCAATCAAAATATGAAATGAGACTGTTGATTTCAGCTTCCAATTAAATGGCTAATTAGACAAAAATTCTCCATCAATGGGGAATATCCCAAATTTATACAGGCAGCAGATGCAGCATTTACATGAATAATATTCCTCAAATTAACAGCCATGAAGTAAAAGCATAGGAGAAATACTCCACCCCTGGAGATGTTGAAAAGGCCATCATCTGACAAAGTATCAGAAACAAACTGAACATCTGTGATTTTAACACCTTCACCATTATAGCCAAAGAAACAGTTTGCATCAGCTACATGATTTTCTTTTGATTTTACCTTTTCCTTTTTCAGGAAATTAAAAGCTAAGAATTTCAGAGCTCTGACAATAAGTCATGTATAGAGCTTTGACCATTAGGGTACTTCCTGCTGTAATTGGCTGATTATGTCTTTGGCAGGAGTACTAAAGCCATTTCAGGAAGAAAAAAGCTCAGTCATTTGCAATAATTCTTCACACACTTATAGAAACAAAAGCAAATACAGTTATTTACTAAAGATTGTGATATGAGGAACTGTGATACAAGGATAGAACTGGCCAATTTTTTCTAATGAAAAACAGAAAGTCTGTTCAGGCTATCTTAAGCTCTTTTTGAATTTATCATAGTTTATTTTTTTCCAAGTACAAAACTGGAAGAAAAAATGTGATAATAAAACTGTATCAGTTTTGTTTCTTAATGATGTCTAATTAAAACAAAGCCAAGTCTCTCATCTAAATAAGAAAAAAATGAGGGTTTTGTTGAGCAAAATATGTTCAATTCAGAGCTCTCTGGTTTTGGTTTCTTTTTATCGAGGGGAAGTAAATTCCAAATAGCTAATGTGAAAATATTTCTGAATGCACTCTTAGACCAGTCAATTATGCACTCCTTTGTTCCTAGAAGATTTCAGGAATATGCTTAATGGGACATTTGCTCTTCCCAAAGACTTGCAGATTTTAAATGGCAGTGTTCCGGTCAGTTCCAGCTGAATATGTTAAGGGAAAGACACAAAACTAGATTTTGCTCACTGAGAAGAAAATAAGCAACTTCTCAGTGCACTAACTTGATTTTTCTGGTTTCTTTGCTGTTCTGATCCACTTCACAGATGAATTAAATAGCGCTAGTTGAATTCATCTGAGGAGACATGAGGAGGTGCTATGTGCCCCCTTGAAAGTTAGCAACACTGAGGGCTACTAGTAAGGTAGTTCACCTACTTTCACAGAGATTCTTTACTTGCTCCTTAGAAACAGGCTTTTAGTTCCTTAGAAACAGACAGTTCTCAGTGGCCTGTTTCTGAAGTCAGTCAAGTAACAAACAGTAATCTTTACAATCTGATCAGTGATATTACATGCCTATGCTTCTTTTGGTTTTAATTATCAACTTAGGTATTTTAAGGTTAGTCTGCAACAAGTTTGCTCATGTGATGGGTTACAGTCCAGATCTGAAAAAGGAGTATATGATGAATTTTACTAAACTTTGAGATTCTCCTCCATTTCAGATTCTCAATTTGGGCAAGATATTCTGTAGCTGCTCCTACAGAGCAGCTGCTGCATGCTGCAGTTTTCAATTCAGAGGGGATGTTCAGCATCTGGCTGTCCCAGAAGAAGATGAGCTGGCATTCTGCTTCCTACAGAACAGACTTCAGCAGCATTACCCAGCAGAACTGGATGAAAATTAACCACTGAGCTTCAAGCTAAGGTTTGTGGAAAGAGTCCCGGAAAGTGCTGATGAGGCTGCACTGAGGCATAACATCATGGCACTCTCTACAGAACATTAAGGTTAATTATCTCCTAAGTGCAGGCTAAACTCTACTTGCTTTCTTCGGAAGTTCAGTTTAAGCAGGCCTAAGTTTATTTTTAAATTCTGATGTAAAGATGTTTCTTGATCTTGACCTTGGGAGAAATTGCCTTATTCATGAAATCCATTAAGGTCTCAACATCAAAGCAGTACAAGCAATAATGTCATTAGCTAATAATGGGAACCATGTGAAGAAAAATACTTGAAATGCCCAGCTTAAGACTTCACAAATCTTAATTGCACCATTCCTGAGAAAGAGTGAAAAGACCACAGGTAATAAAATGGGATCAGAAGTACATGAGTTTTGCCCCACAAATCTTTTTAGTGACTTTCACCACTTTCATGTTCTAGCAGGCCTTCATTTCACATTACCCAGTTCAGAGGGGAAATAGCAGAAGCACTGTTAATGTGTAGAAACACAGAACAGTACAAGAATGGAAGTTAATTTCTCTCTTCCATTGGTTCTAGGTTCAGAGGTCCCCTGAGCTTAGCTTCCTGATCCTTCCTTCTTGTGTATATCTCCCTACAGACATCTAAGTAAAGCCAACAGAATGTTTCTTCTGGAAATAAGAGAAACAACATTCTACCTCTGTGTCTCAGCTGGAGAAAATCACAAATCAGAGGTAATTAAAGGGTGAAATAATTTTATTCTTCAGACAGAATGATCTGTCTCTGGTTTAATACAAAGTTGCCAATGGTGTGACTGTTAGATGTGGAAAGGATATCCTGCGAAGAACCACAGACTCCGGCTATCTCTCAAATATTTAGAGCTATAGATATTCGAATATTCTTATCAGTTTTCAGTAGTAAAGTCCTGATAAACCCTTGTGTTGTGATGTCTACAGTTTGTCTCTTCCCTGCAGAAATATAAAGAGAAATAAACGTGTGGGAATGCATAGTCTCACCAAAGGAGGCTTTTTTTTCTCCCAGGTGTTTAATTATTCCACATAAATCTCACCAAAATTTCTTATGATAATACCTTTCTGATCCAGCTTTGTCTGTTTCCAGAATCCCACATTTTTGAAGTGGTCTTTCAATAATTAATCTTTACGATACTTTTAAGACCTGAAATATTTTTAGTAAGCAAATTAATTACACATTTACGATAGAAGTGTTCTGGAGTTCTGACACATGTAATTAGAGATAGCCTTTGAGTGGTACTTATATCCAGGATGTGGCTTTATCTTTGAGTTCCTGCAAGGCTGGTTACTAAAAAATACTGTACATCTTATTGATTAGTCTCATATTTGGCTAAACTGGAACATGTACTAAGAATGACATTAATATTTTGAACTTTATCCTCCTGAATCCTTCATGCTTGAAAAATACCTGCTGGCAGTAAATACACTCCACTTAGAGAAACTAGATTTGACCTTGCAGTACCCTGCAAATGTACCAGAGGTGCTTTCTTCCTCTTGCTCAATTAAATAAGGCTCCAAGCACTTGCTGTCACCTCTGTATTTGTTTGTTACCAGTTGAAGTGTTCTTGCTGCATGAAGATTCACATCTGTGACAGCAGCTGAGAAAACGTTTTATTTTTATCTCCCTGTGATCATAACTCCTTCAGTTAATACTAGGGATTAAGCAGGCCCCTCAAACTACCTTTCCTATAATATTTGTTTCCTCTCAGAGCACAGCTGCCTCATCTCTTGTAGAGGGGATTTTTCCTGACTCTGGGGTCATATCAAACATTTTGCAGTCTTTAAAGAAATTTCTATTTTGTTCTTTGTGTGAAACCTAGCTAATGGTGATTTTGCTCCTAAAAGTCAAAATATGGAAGTCTGTCTATCTTGTTTCATTACCTGGTTATTTGTAATAACTGAAATACATAAAACCTTTTTCTTAGATTAGCGCCTATTTTTTGTGTCAGCACCTTGCAGCCAAAGTCCGTATTGCCAGGGCATAATGGTGCTAGAAATCCTTCTCTTCAGCAAACTTTGCTGACATTTGTGGACACACTTAAAGCCCACATTTAATGGCACTGTGCTTGTCACATATTTAACATATCCATCCTAATGCCAGTCTATGAGATGACTGAATGCATTTCAACTTTGTGGCATTATTAAGACATAATTGTACTTTGCAATCTTCTTGCAGATAGCTAGCCTAGGCCTTTCTCAGGATCAGAGAACAGAAGTTTATGCACTTGGCATGTCAGAAATGCCCTTTTCATCCTGTGATCCAGCAGCTGCACAGATGTGCTCATCATGTGACCAGTTATACACCTGTCATGCAACAAAGATGCCACATTTAAATGTGCTCTGGAATGATGGTGAGTATTGGACTATAGATTTTATTGCTCTATGTTTCAGGCTGAAGGTGGTTGACATATGTTGGGTGCCTAGCTGAAAAACAGTTTCTGTGTGTTTACTAGTAAACTTAATAATGTCAAAGTCTCACTGAAACAGTCAAATGTGACTGTATTCTTTAACCATTAACATGTGCCCAGCATGCTTTTGGTTTATCCCACCTAGCAACACTACCAGAAAGGAATGTCTGAGCATGTTTCAGGGGATAGCTTGAAGCACAAACCCTTCCCAGTAAGCTGTATAAACCAGGTGATCCTGTAATCAGGGGATAACATTTAGATGGAAAGATATGACATATAAGATGCTGCTTGCCCTCACAACCAAAGGATAAAATTTGGTCTGCATGATCTGCTTGTATAGAAGGAGCCTGTGATACTAAACACTCAAATGGGAATGACCTGGTACCACATAAATCAGATTAATTATAAAGAATTGTCTTTCTTATGTTCCTAAGTGGATACTACAGCTTTTAATAGAAGCAGTTGTCCTGATAAATACTTATAAATCTTAATCTTACTCTAAATGAGAGCTGGGACAGTTGTGGCACCGCTGCAACAACCTCTTTGCAGACAGCTAGCGATACATGCAGTATCCATGAACAGTTTCCAATATCGTAGCCTTTTAGTAATATTATATGGAGTTTCTGCTAACGATCCTTCCCACGTAGACTAGTACTTGTCAGTTGAAAGCTTTTTAACCCCCCAAAAATTTGCCTATATCTGATCTTGGCCTTTTTATATCAGCAAAAACTAGCTTCTGAGAGACAGTGTGAGGAAGAAAACTTGCAAGGATACTTCCATTGTAAATTACTAACTTCATTATCCCAGTATAATTGATTAAGGAACACCAGTTAGGGAGTTTAGATTATGCTAAATGCTGTGAAAAGGTGACAAAAGTGAGTTTTTCTAAAGGCACTGCTGTATGACTTGCCAGAAGCAGCTAGCAAACTGTACCTGCAAAAGAATGTGAAAATAGCACAAAGGGTACTGTCACTTAGAGTGGCTAACTATAGTATAAGTGGCATGACAGCCTGTCTCGTGTTTGGCTAAGCAGCCTCCCTGAGTGTTCTCTAAGGCTAAAGCTGGATCTCTGTCCAGCTTATGCTGCAAAGGGCACTCGTGGGGCTGGTAAGAGAGGAAACAAATCTTTGAGCTAATCACATATGGAAAAAATGTTCCTGAATATTTGTAGTTACTGAAGCCTGTCTTACTACAGAGGACATTTTTTAATTTAAAAGCTGAAATTTATGTACATTTTCCCCACATCTGTGCTCTCAAAATTCTCCTTTTCCTCGTAACTCCTAGCTGATTCCAGCTATGCCCATGGTGACTGACTTGCCACATGAAAATGCTGAATGACTAACCCGCAAACCACAAAAGAAATACCAGTTGAGTTCAGACTTAAGCCTTTTTCTCATCAGAGACACTAATTTTATCTCTCTCATTTCCCTACCATCATTTTTCATCAAAGTTTTGGGACTAAAATAACTCATTAAATATGATTGAAATTAAACTTTAGATTTAAAATCTACTGCAGTGAGGGAAGTAACAGACAGAGAAGTACCATAATAATCTTTCTTTTGGAAAACAACCTAGAATATTCTTTTTCCTGCATGCCCAGGAGGAATAAATTCCATTTTCTTTTCTTGGCAGGAAATCTGAAGTGCTGGAACAGATTGCTGTTGAAAAGCCATGAAATTGATTCTCAATCAGCTCTTCTGCTGGATCATTTTAGCCATAGTCCTGGTATTTAAAAAGTCATCAGGAGGATATGTTTTGGCACTAAGTCAGGTGGACATGACAACATGAAATGGCATTGCCTGGCTTTTTCAGGATTGATACAATTGCACAACTTTTCACAGAAGAAATGCCTCATTGCACATCATATTTGTTTAAATTTCAGTAGAATGTAACTACTATCAGCAGGAGTCTATACAAATGGCTTCAAAAATCCTGTTTGTAGCACAGAACTTGGGATGATTACTAGTATTGACATTTCAATATTTAGTATCTGGTATGAAAGTTATGTGAGGTCTCAGAAATCAGGATCTCTGCCTCAGTACCGCATCTCTCTCTCATAGATGGCCTGAAAGGAAGAGACTAAGAGCAATGTGCTTTCATTCTTGACATCAGTCTCTAGGCAACAAAGAGCTGAACTATGGCGACTGAATAGCATATTATCATAGAAGGCTTAAATTTTAGGAATCACATAAATACTGTATGTATACCTACGGGTAGATCATCTATACTCACGATACATAGATGTATGTATGTATATGAGTATGCACACGTGGAAAATGTGTGTGTATATATACATAGAGAGATATGCACAGAAAGGTACATGTGTTAGTCTGATTCTTGTATAAAAATGTATCTATAATACATATAGGTACACATACATAATATGTATATTATATGCAGATGATATGTATATTATCTGTTCTGGTACATGCATAACACACATGTACCAGAACAGATATTTCATGTGGCTCCCATCATATGTGTGCATATATAGAGAGATATGTGTGCATATATGTGTGTGTACACATGTATATATCTGTATGTACCTATATTTGCATGAAAATATACTTATAGATGACTGTTATTTCCACCATGTTGAAGTACATACATTCAGACCTCAAAGAAGAAAGATCATCTAGTCCTGTATTTTTGGCCAAGCCATTGCAGACTGATGTCTAACCTGTTTCAGTTCCTTGCAATGTCTGTATCATATGACCTCTAAACTACCAGAGAGCGTTTTGAGTCATATTTTCCCTGCTATATATGAGCATGGTTGTAAATAAGAGCAAAGGCAGCAATCCTGGCGCTGGTAGGTGATAATACCCTGGCTTGAAGTCAGAGCACATCCAGTGTGGCCTAAAGTTTGTTCTTCCTTTGGGGATGCAATGGGATCAATAGGAAATGCAATCCATCTCATATAAGAACTCTGAGAGTTCTCTGACTTCTCCTCCACTTGAAGAGGCAAACATTTCTCCTTCCTGACTGTTATCACCCAATTTAGCTAAAATAAATTTTCCTTCACAAGAGGGTAAGTGGGAGAGTTGGTGGTTTGCATGGACTGAGTCACTGCTCCTGTAGAGAAATCCCACATGAAATATTCAGGGAAATAGGAAACACGAAAGAGAACAGTCAGAAAAGCGAGCTCTTCGTGGACGTCTATAGATGGAGGAAAGCAACACTTTTTTCTACTCCCCAGTATTTAGTGAAGCTATATCTATCTTAAACAAACTGTTTTGTTCCCTAATAAAACAGTTTCATTCTCAGTTTCCACAAAAGCATCTATCCCCCCATATTCTAGCCCTTTCACTACAGCGCAAGAAGACAAGGCAGTAAAGCCTGTATTGAGGACCAAGAAATTACAGCTGTTTCAATCTAAATATTAAAAAGGCTCCAAGGCAGCCTAATAGACAAGACGGATAATTCTTCCATCACTCTCCAACTCTTCATCTGAAGGGCATTTTGCCAAAACATCCTTAAAATATTTTTAACTTGTTTACGGAAAGGTGGACAGTCTTTCATTACTTCCATCAAAACTTTAATGTTCGTTCAGAATGTATCCAGCTTCTTGATGAACATCTCTGCTTGCGCTCCTTAAATATGCTCAGATTTCAGCTGAGAGGCCAAGCCAAGAGAACCAGTGCAGTGTGCTAAGATCCGGTTATTAAAATTATCAGAGAGATGCCTCTGCCCAAATTAAGGTTCAAACAAGACCATATGCTGAAGTCAATAGTATGAATTTTTATTTAACTGCAGTGTGACGTAGAGAGGGAAAGATAGAAAAAATAGGAAAAGAGAGTGGGAGGAGAGAATGAGAGTGACAGAGAGACAGATTAAATAGTAAAAATATCACCACTCCATGGATCCTGACAGCATCCCGTTGGTCCTCTTCTTCTGGTCTTCTTGGTGGTGGGGGTCCTCATCTTGTCAAAGTGATGGTCTTGATCCATCTAGAGTGGGGGAAGCCCAGGAAACACGGAGTCCACTGGATTTATATCTACTCAGGTTCAGGTGGGAATGCCCAGGTACCTCTCCTGGGGCAGGGAGTTTTATATTGGATGATGTAGTACTTTGGATCATGGGACACTTTGGGAGTCTTTGACAGTTATGACACCTTCTAAGATGCCTCTTACCTCAGCGAGTCATTATGGCCCATCAGCAAAGATGAATACCTTCAGGCTACATTTGAATGTGCCAATACTTTTCCAGACGTGAGTTTTCACAGCTGAGCCACTTGTATAAGGCCCTTGGCATGATAAAAAGCGCTATCCAACCTCACAGGATTTGCCTCTTATCAGCCTCTTCCCTTATTTTGCTCAACAGTAGCCTCTGGTGATAAGTGGTTAAGGGGTCAATTGTTTGAGCAATTAACCAGTGACAGTCCAGTCTCTCACCCTGTGAAGATACAGAATGGGGAACAGGAAAGTGCTACAGAGCCCAGAAATCTGATGAATATGTGATTATTTACAGACAGCAGATCAGCCCAATTAGGCAAGCCGAAGAGACCTCTCCAGCCTGGACTTTTGGTCACTCTGCTGGGACATAAAAGACTGCTCTAACTTCCACTCTGCCTGGTTGGAAAATGTCAAGCCTCCATATGTGAAGGTGGGATCCATTTTCCCAGCCAGACTACATGCGCCAACACTGGTCATCCCTCAAACTGTCATCACTTGAGTATTTAGGGCTTACTAGGTAAAATCAAAATCTTAAAATGCTATCTGAAAGCCAGGAGGCAACAATCGCAGTCAGGAAATAATAGAACTAAATTAGCAATAGGAATATCAGGTTTTGTTACAGTGGCAAGCGCAGGAGGGCGGGCTTCAGGACTCAGGGCCAGCTCAGAGCTGGAGCAGCTGAGGCAGCCACCATCCCACTGGGAATGCTAGGCCATGGCCCAACCTGACCCCTGGCAGGTGCTTTTCAACTGGGGCTCTAATGGCTGAGCTACAGCCCCCCACAGCACCACAGCCCTGCCCTGGCCAGCCTCAGGGCCTCAGCCTATCCCTGTTGTCCCAAACACGGTTCTACCTGGTGTGCAAGAAGCCAGTTCACACATGGAATAGAGACGTTTGTTTATTATGTCTGCACGCATTCTCAGAATAATATGCCTGCTTTTACACACTTCAAACAGTGAAAGATCAACATTTCCCATATGGGAAACAATCTAAAGACAGAGCAACAGGTTATACATTCCTTTGGCTCCATTTCACCATGCATGCTCTGTGGAGAAGGGGCTTATGTGAGTAAGAGGTGATTGCAGCAGGTTGGGTATTTCACTGTGTCAAAGACTAAAGGTCAGCACAAAGTTAAGTAAAATTCTTTGGCTTCAGCAGCAGCTTGTTACAGTGTTATCTCCTCGATGGATTGGATTTACAGTGACATCTTGCTCTTGCTCCTCAGGTCATGGCTCCTGGTTTTTACTAGATATCCAAAGACCAAGTAAGTTATTTGTACAACAGCCCCAGGGAGGGGCCTGGTGCCCTCTGGGACTGGGGATGCCCCAGTGCCCCCCTCACTGCCCTGCTCTGGAGAGCAGTAACACCCTTCAGGGAAGACATGATGGTCTGCAGAGAGCTGAGCGTCTGCAGGTGTTCCCCCACTTCTGCACGCTGCCCATGCCTAGGGCAGGGGGGGACACAAAGACAGGGGCCCTCAAACAGGGCCGCTTCAGATGGTGGGCAATGGCTAAACGCTGTTCTATTTGATTTTCACCTGTAATTCAGTGGGTCTGTGCCCTGGAGAGCTGCCAAGCTGGTGCTGTTTAGCTCCTTGCTAAGGCACAGTGTATTTGTGTCATTTGTGCATGGCTTATGTCACACAGTGACAAATCTGCACAGAGCCACTCTCAAATAAACACTCTCAAATAAACACTCAAAGAAGCACTGGTAAATCATGAGGCCTGATCCACTGGCTGGAAAAATGGCTTGTTAATTGCTTCCAGGACTGTTAGCAAGAGTCACAACCACTTAGCAGAGCAGTGGCCCTGGCACCTCGCGGTGAGCCCTGTGTGTGGCAGGGTGTGTGGCAGGGTGTGTGGCAGGGACCTCGGCAGCCACACTCAGGGGTGAGCTCTCAGGGTACCCAGAGCTGGTCAGAACAGCAAAGCCTCAGCTTTGGTGGGAAGATTATCTGCCTCAAACAGGGCAGAGCCCAGGAGCAGGGGAAGATTTCCCAGGCTTTTGGCCACCTAAGGAGACAGAGTTATTTGCCTTAAATTAGGGAAAAGGTGATAATCCACATATTGTATCAAGACAGGGATTGCATCCTGATGGGTACATTTAGTTGAGATAATTATGAAAAAAATGAAAAGTACGAAATCAGAAAAAAAAAGGATTGTTTATTATTATCATGCTCGAGAGTCAAAAATTAGTACCTATGAAATATATTTATTTTAAAGATCATCATTATAAAAGCCAGAATGCTGCTTGACTCTTGATGTCTTTAGTCTCTGAGTTATTATTCTGCTGGGTTTTTTTGTGTCAACTGTCTCCTGAGTGTCACCTGCTTCCCTTCAGCATCAGTGAAGAAATTTCTTTGTTTGCTGTGGAGATCTCATTGAGGCACAGAAGGTAAATGAATCACAGTTCATAACTATTATTTGGCTCAAAGGTGAGGAAAACCCATCTCTGTAAAACCCTTCCCTGCAGTCTTGCCTTGTTCCTGTGTGCCATCTTGTGGCCATAAAAGGTTAATTCCACTGCAGTTAAAGCCATTGTCCCAGACTGACATACGGTGAAGCACTAAGTCGTTGCCCATCCCACATTTATGAGTTTATTCCCTCTCGATATTCAGAGTCACCTTGTGTTGTTTCTCCAGGAAGCATGGAAACACTATCTCTGAAGGTATTTAAAAGACGTGTAGGCGTGGTACTTAGGGACATGGCTTAGTGGTGAACTTGGCAGTGTTAAGCTAATGGCTGAACTGCATGATCTTAAAAGGTCTTTTCTAACCTAAATGATTCTATGATTCTGTGTTAAGAACACACGTGGTAACAGGGGCTCCATCCACTTCCAGAATTTGGTGACAAGTCTGAAATAAAATGTTCCTGTCAACAGGTTGGAAGATGTTCAGACTGAGAACAGGAGACTAGATTGAATTAGAAATATGTTTCATGGGCAATGCACCAAACCACAAATCAAATCTTGTCTAGAATAATTGCTTTTTTTCCTTCTGTAATTATTTCTGAAGGGAATGATAAAGTGATATAGAGGTGGAAGGGATAAAGTCTAGTGAGGAGGAACCAGAAGCAGCCACAGGCAGACTTGGAAACACTGAATAAGGGTCAGCAGTGATAGAAAAGAGCTGTGGTGCAAGATATGAGCAGAGTCTACCCAAGGCTTCACAGCAAGTAAGACAAAATTGAATTTTCTATTTCGAATATGAGGACAGGCCATAGCTGTCATGGAGAACAAAAAGGCAGATGGAAAGGGCTGGAGCAGCAACAAATAGTTGCTGTTGCACATTCCGAGGAGAGTCTTTAAAGTATGCCAGACATCACAGTAATGGCTGAGTACAACAATGTGCTCAGCCATGCCGAGAGGCTGCCTCAAACACACCTCAGCTACAACTCCATAGGCTGGCTCCAGCTCAGCCACAAGAAGTATTGGACATCAGCAGAAGATATGGCTCTACAAACAGTTTATTGTGTCCAGCAGCTTGCAGTCCTACACACCAGTCTGCTTTATCCCAGCTAGAGACATTTGAGATCCCTGGAGAGCTTTGGGCATCAGATCCACAGGTCTTTTTTCTTGTTAGCAGTGGCAGCTTGCACTATCCACACAGGCCAGTGTCAGCAAAAGTTATTGAAGAAATCCTTTTCCTTTACAGGGCAGGCAAAGACTGAGCACGCTTATGTCTTTAGGGGCTGGATTCATGCACACAGTGCACTGAAACCAGAAATATACAAGTTGAATGTTTTTAGGATTAACATTCTGGTGAGAAAAAGGCAGGGAAGAGAAAATCCCTTAAAGTCTTTGCAGTGAATTTAATAACTCCAACATTTACACTCATCCTACATGGCAGCATACCTATCAGAAGAAAATATTGCTAATATTATGAAATAAGGCACTTGGAAGTTAGGAAAGGCCAGTACTGAAGCATAATAACAGAGTTATTAGTTATATGATGGCATATTTACTTCTGAGCCATGTCCATGGCAATCATCATTTAGGCCCCTTATGACAATAGGAATCTGTTCCTTAGATCAGCCTTGCCTTGCTTTTTCTTTAAGGCAAGGATTGTTCAATATTTAGAAATATTTCTTCAGACCAACAAACCCACAGCAGCTTAAATTTATAGTAGCAATGAATGGCCATCAGGTATTTTATTTTTAGCCTTGTTTCTGTGGACAGATGTCATTTTTTTAATAAAATATCTTCCTGGACTATGGTCCAGTATTTTCTCATATTTTACAGCCTTCCAGACTGATCGAATTTCAGGATAAAAGGTAGTTTTGTAGATTATTCTTACCTCATACTACAGAATGAGATAAAATGATGTGATGATGTAACTAGCTGGGTCTTCCTTTATTTCTGTCACAGAGTGGTGCTAAGCTAATTAATTAAATGAAGCTTTCTGTAAGTAGTCCCTAGCCCCACGCTCTTCTTAACATGTAATATTGTTGTGTGAATTCAGTCACAGAATCGTTCAGCAATTCAGGCTAGAAGGTTCCTCATGATGTCTCTAGTCCGATCTCCTGCTCAAAGCTGGTTTATACAAACATTAACCTAAATTACAGCTGTAAATATGTAAATACATTCCTCAGAAGCCATTCCTGAAGCTCGTTTTGACATGCATTCAGTGTTCACATTTGCGTGAACCACTGTAAAGTGTTACATTATCCTGCCTCTGGGTGTCAGCATTTGCCCTCATTTGGAGACATCTATAAATTGTCCTTAAAATCGCTTGTCTCTAAGGAACCATGAAGCCAGACAGATTCCAGTTCTCATTCTGAATTTGTCTGAATACTTTGATCTGGCTTACGAGTATTTTCAAGAAAGCTGGAATGATCAACCTAATCAGAAGATTATATTCTCTGCGTGATAGAGAAGGGATTTCTTTTTCAGGATTTCACTTCTAAGATACAAGGGAAAGGAAGATTCAATTCTGAATTCACGTTTTTTTCCCTAACATTCAGACTGCAAACCTTGAGCAAGAAAAAAGAAATTAGAAGAAATAGAACAGGTTTGAGCAGCTGCTATGCTAACCGCTTACAGATGATACACTATCAGATAAGCAAAAGTTATACACAACTTTTCATTTTAAGGTAAAGCTTATCTCTGGAGAGAAGATCTGTACAAGGCTGCATTATTCCAGCTGTCATTATGGCCAGGTGGTGGGGACAAAAGCTATAGAAAGGCCATTTTGCTCTTCACCAATGTAGTCAGAGTCAAGGCCCTCATGGAGAGGAAGAGCAGGAGAGTAAAGAGGGAAGAGAACGGTGGCTATTTAAGCAGAAGGACCATAATGCCTATCCAATGCAGCAAACCTTCAGTCTCCTGGTGCACGCAGTAAGCTCTCAAACCTTGTGGGGCCACAGTGTGGCTTCTGTAGGGTCAGTCATAGAGGATTCTTCATTACACCCAACTCTCAGAGGCACCCAAAAGATTTGAAGGAACTCAACACCTCAGGGACCAATTCTCTGCTTTTCTGTAGCTCCTGGAATGTGAGCTCAGAGGTATTGCCAAAATTTCTCCAGATCTCAGGAACTGGGTATAAACATGTCCTGTGGAAATCTGTCTGCATAGAAGATTTTGCATATTTTGACACATTTAGACACAGAGAATCACAGAATATTTCGGGTTGGAAGGGACCCATAAGGATCATCAAGTCCGATTCCCTGCTCCTTGCAGGACTAGCTAAAATTAAAAAATATGACTAAGAGCATCCTCCAGACAGTCCTTGAACTCTGGCAGACTTGGTGCCATGACCACTTCCGTGGGTAGTCTGTTCCAGTGACTGACCACTTTCTTAGTGGAGAAACTTTTCCTAACGTCCAATCGGAACCTGCTCGGACACAGCTTCATTCCATTTTCTTGTGTCCTATTGCTGGTCACCAGAGAGAGATCAGCACCTCCTGCTCCACTGCCCTTCCTGAGGAAGTTGCAGACTGTGACAAAGTCACCCCTCAGCCTTCCTTTCTTCAAGCTGTGCCAACTAAGTGACCTCAGCCACTGCTTGTAAGTCTTGCCCTTGGGGACTTTCACCACCTTGGCGGCCCTTCTCTGGATAGCTTTGTACTGTGGAACCCCAACCTGCCCACAGCACTCAGGGTGGGGACACACCAGAGGGACAATCACCTCCCTTGATCAGATGGCAATGCTGTGCTTGAATCCAACTGTACAGTGTATAATCTAATAATCTCCAATGTCTAAAACAAGCTAGCTAACTAACTAACAAACAAACAAAAAAGACCCCACCACAAAATCTCTGTAAAGAAGTCATTTATTTAAGATTGAATTTCCTGACAAAATATAAATAAGTGATAATTCATGCACGCAAACCAGAATGTCCTGTTCCATGTGGGTTTATATTCATACCACCATACATTAACAAGTTCAATCTGACAAGCACAGTATATTGTTAGAATGCTGCCTCCTAAAGCATGACATACAGTTTTATGCTGGAATTAATGAAATTTTCTTCTATTTTTATTCATTGCATTCAGATGTGCACTAAGACAATAAATGTGTTAGAAAGAGTGAACATTCAAAAGCCCGTGTTATCTTGTGTATTGAAATACACTTGTTTTCAGATCAGATTTAATGCATGACATTTACCGAATAACTCAGTCAGGCACAGTTGTTTTGTCTACATAAATCTGCCAGAAGAAAGATTCAAATTAAAATTTAAAAAACCCTACCAAAACCCTGAAATTTCTATAAGAGGAAATCCATACCAGACTAAATGTAGTCTGATTTAAACTAAAGATTGTGGAGCAATATTATTATAGTCCAATTTGCCCCCCTTTCAATCACTCATCAAGCTGGTTTGGATTTGCAGATACTTTTATAACTCCCAAGTGTAATGAAAATGGTGTAACTGTTCCCATATCAAGATCAACTGTGAAGATATTTTCCCACTGTGCAGCTGTCTCTGACTTTTTGAACAAAATTAGAGATCACTTAAGAAAAGTGAGTGTAAACAAGCCTATAGAACTAGATGAGATGTGTTTGTGGGTACTACAAGAGCTGCCATTTGCTGTTGTAAGGCCACTCTAAGTCATCATTGTAAGGTCACGAAAATTAGGTGAAATCCCCAGTGACTGTTATAAAGGCAAATGAAGGACCCATCTTCAAAGGGCAAGAAAAGAAAAAGGGCAGCCTGTTCACTTAACATCTGTCCACAGGAAAATCAGGAGGCAAACTTTCCTGGAGGACATTTCCAGGCACAAGAATTTGACTGGGCGCAGCCAGCACAGATGTATCAAGGGTACCTCACACCTGACAAGCCCGATGGTTCTGTATGATGAGATGAATGTGTCATAGAATAGCTGGAAACTCGATTAAGTGGCTTTAGAAAGGCATAAGTAGCCCATAATAACCTCACAGCCAAACCAAAGAGATAGACTGGAAAGTCAAGGTTGCTTTGAACAGCTATCAGAATCTGCCTGTACTCATGAATTTATTTTCTTCAGTAGCAAAGGAGCGTAAATGCTTACTTTCAATGGGAAAATTAAAGTGAGTTATTATTATTACTGGTCAGTTCTGATGCTCCCCAGTGTATCACAGTGCATGAAAATACAGTCTCTACTGAAAAACAGCCCCCATGACAAACTTGATTAAAGCCAGACAGCCTGAAAAAATGGAATGTGATTTAGTGATTGTGACCTTTGCTTACTTTACTGTCAGCTACATCTGTGTTCCATTAAGACTTTTAGATTACAGGGTGGGGAGTGTAGTGGGACTTTATAGATATATTTGTGGTCTGATAACTGCTACCCTACTTTTCTCATATTAACTGTGAATGTAAGAGCAGAAGTACTCAGCACTGAATTCAAAACAATCCTATATCAAAGATAGCCACCACATTATAATATAAAAGAAATGCTATCACATATTTTAAAACACAATTTAGTCTAAATGCAAAATATCTGGGGCATATCATTCTGCATTTAATAAAATTGCAATTAATATACAGAACTGATATGCTTAAGAGTAGAAATAAAAGTGCTGCTGGAATAAACTGGCTGTAGACAAAACCAGCTCAGATGAATCAGTAAAAAGATTCTCTGGGTGAAGTTCTCTTCAGATCAGCTCACACAGCAGAACCCACATCAGGAGTTATCAAGCTCAGAGGTCTCTGTGTCACACAGCAGCTGAACAAAAGGGTTTAATGAGAAGAAAGAGAGAGAAATACCATCCACACACCTAAGATTTTGTGATTTTTCAGTAATGAATACAACTGAGGTTGCATAAGGGTGGATCCAGAGATTTTCATCACAGAACAGAAATTTTGTAGGATGACAAAGAGATAAACGGAAGGGTTCCTGTTTCCTGTCAGTGGAGAAGAGATGATGAAATCTTATGGAAACCTTGGAAAAACCAGCAGGCTATTCTATGGCTTTGTTTTCACTGTGGTGTTAGGAATGGTTTTGATTACTGAGATGGACTACAGTTTTTGCACATAAATAACATCTTTGATCTAAAATGCAATTGCTGACAGGTAGAAAGTCTGATCAGTGTTCAACTTTTCTCACTCTCTTTTCTCTCTCTGTCTGGTTTCTTTGAAGTTCAGTAAAATATTCCTAGCATGCCATCACCATCACTTCATATAAAAAGCACAGGAATCCAGACTAGTCATGACAAATTATAGATAAGCTAAGCAAAATTTTCTTTCAAACAGACTGCAGTTTGGGGTGAGGCGTATCCATCCACCTTCCTGGCAAAAAGGTACATTTATTCAGCTTTGTATTTTTCTAACATACTCATAAAATAGGAGGAGAAGTGTTTTTCCTGATGATACTCATGAAGTCTCACTAGGACTTCACAGCAGTATTTGGCATCAGAGGAAAATATATACCACATTTCCCTTAATTCCAAAGGGGCTGGGAAAATAGAAGGTTAAGTAAACTTAATATTTCCTTGAAGAAAGGAGGACTTTTTTCTTCATTACTTTGCTTCTTAACTTTACAGTAAACATCTGCCTTCTTTGTATACATGCAACCTTCTTTAAACTCATAATATTGTCACATGTTGTTTTACAGTTTGTGCTTTATGGGAATTTAGAACATTTCATCTCTCATTTATCTTATTTTAAATGTCTGGTTACAGTAGCACCAAAGTGCACTTTGACTGATTAATAGAAATGCACAACTTCTAAATTTGATAATAAAAAGATTCCCAGCTTTCTTAACAGCAAGTGATTGAAGTCTCCAGAAAATAGGTTTTCTTTTTTTCTTCAGTGTGTAAACAGTATAAATCCATTCTAACGCTGAGACTGACAGCTGGAAGCTGATAGGAGCAGCTAAGGGAGCTGGGGGTGTTTAGTCTGGAGAAAAAAAGGCTCAGGGGGACCTTATCACTCTCTACAACTCTCTGAAAGGAGATTGCAGTGAGGTGGGATTCGGTCTCTTCTGTGAAGTAACAAGGGATAGGACAAGAGGAAATCACCTCAAACTGTGTCCAGGGAAGTTTAGGTTTTATATTAGGAAACATTTCTTCCCTGATAGGGTTGTAAAGCATTGGAACAGGCTGCCCAAGGAAGCTGCTGAGCCACCATCCCTGGAGGTAATTAACAGATGTGTGGCATACAGGGACATGGTTTAGTGGTGGGTTTGGCAGTACTGGGTTACTGACTGGACCTGATGATTTTACAGGTCTTTTATAACCTCAACAATTCTATGATTCTTTTTCAAATGAAATGAGCTCACGGAGCAGAAGATCACATTCTAAAGATCTCAATCCATGTCAGTAACATCAGCTGGGATCTGAGTCAAACTGGAACATGAAAGCTTTGCAGGGCTACCACCATCAAGGATGTATCAGATGCAGCTCAAGGGATATAAGACATCGAAATACATATCAGACTGACAGTTGTGGAAACTGAAATCTTGGCTCTTTGACTGAAATACAAGCTAAGCCTGGGGAAACTTTTTACGAGCATGATTCACTTATCCAAACAAGTGATCCGCTTTGGTGACAAAAGGCAGTTGTTTACATCACCTCCACTGAGATTATCAGAAGGCATGTCTGTGTTTTATCCTTTTTCCCTCTGTCATAATACAGGTTCTTCTGGTACTGTATTAAGCATAGGTGACTAACTTGTTTCATTTACTTGTTCCATTATCTTCAGTCATTGTGTTCAACCTAGAAAGTTAAATTACTTTTTAGACTTTTTGAACCCAAGTCTTTTAGTAGTTTGAAAACAAAAGACAAATGTTTTAAACTTGGTGTGATTTTCTGTGAGAAGTCAGCACTGAGTTGAAACTTGTTTGATGTGTTTGTAACACCCATTGCCACTAACTCCGTGGTGGTATGTACCAGCTGGAATTTCTAAGCTCTGGAGGCTTCAGGTCCATGGAATGGATCACGGATCTACATCCATGCGCTGTAGAGACAGCAGAAAAACGTGAAAAATAGAAGTCAGCTGGAAATGGTTGAGACAATGTCAGCGAAGAATCCAGCAGTGATCTTCACTACGGGACTGAATGAGGCAGTCACAGGTATAGTGCTTCTAACAAAAAATACTGCACCAAGACTCCAGAATTGCTCAGTTTCTCCCCGTTCTTCATTCACTGGCAGGCTGTATGCTAATAATTACAAGTTTTCTAGCAGTCCTGCTGCCATATGTGGTAAAGCTCAGATAACTCTGTATTACCTGTTACTACATATCATCCTAATCTATCTTCAGGTAGGTGTTAAATTGGTTTATAAAGAAACAGCTAATTCTTGTACTATTCTGTAAGTAAAATTTTCAATCACTATTTGGTTTATTGTTGCCTCCTGGGAGTACTCATACAAAATTACCAAATTATTCTGAATTTCTACTAGCTCCCTTAAACAAGGCTGCAATATCACATGATATAGAGGAGTTACGGAGGAAGAGAACTGATGTCTTTCCTCTGCCCTTTGAAATAAAACCACCCTCTCTTTGCAGCACTGACGAAGTTTGAATTCCATGTTCTGATCTGAAGCTCAGCTTCCAGTGAAAGGATATGTATTTATCTTTGATCAGTTTTCTGTGAACCTGTTGCAGAAGGAGGGGCTTTGGGCAACAGCTGAATGTACCATAGAATCATAGAATGGTTTGGGTCGGAAGGAACCTTGAAGATCATCTATTTCCAACTCCCCTGCCATCTCCCATGAGTTTCTCAGACAGGACTAAAATTTGTGGTACGCAGCTTGAAAATGTGAACCCCTTTCCAATGGGGCATGAAAAGACCCGCAGATAGTGAGAGCTAGACCAAAGGTATTCCAAAGAACAGAAAGCCTCTTTTACCTACGAATACCTGTTGCTTTTTTTAAAGCTCATTAAAAATGTTTCCCAACAAAAAGAGATAAAAGGAACTTTCCAGTGTGAACTGTGTTTGTTCAAATTGAAGCACAATGTGATGTGTTGACCTTGGCTGGTCACCAGATGCCAAGCAAGTCACTCCATCACTCTCTCTCCTCAGCAGGATGGGAGGAGAAGAAACAATGAAAAGCTCCTTAGCTGAGATAAGCACAGGGAGATCATTTGCCAATTACCATCATGGGCAAAACAGACATGACTTCAGTGAAATTAATTTTATTTATTGTCAGTTAAAAGCAGTAGGAAAGGGAGAAATAAAAAAAAATTAAAAACACCTTCCCCTCCACCATCCCTTCTTCCCAGGCTTAGCTTGACTCCCAACTCTTTTACTTTCTCTGCCCTGAGTAGATCAGAGGGATGGCGCATGCAGGTTGGAGGCAGCTCACAACTGATAACTTAGTCTCTGCTGCTCCTTCCTCTTCATGCTTTTTTCCACTGCTCCAGCATGGGGTACATCCTACAGGATACAGTCCTTCAGAAACTTCTCCAGTGCTGATCCTTCTCATAGAGAACAGTCCTTTGGGAACAAACTGCTCCAGTGTGGGCCCTCCACATGGCCTGCCAGAAAACCTTCCCCTGCATGGGTCCTCTCCCACAGGCCGCAGTTCCTGCCAGGAATCTGCTCCACTGTAGGGTTTCCATGGGCTGCAGCTGTCCTCAGGGCACATCCCCCTTCTCTCATGTGGGGTCCTCCACTGGCGGCAGGGGGACAATGTGCAGAACCACAGTCTTTTCCATGGGCTGCAAGGAAATCTGTGCTTCAGTGCCTGGGGCACGTCCTCCCCCTCCTTCTTCACTGACCATGGTGTCTGTAGAACTGTTTCTCTCACATTTTCCCACTCGTCTCTCACAACAGCTATGCAGCACTTTTTAACCTTTCTTAAACACATCGTCACAGAGGCACTACCAACAAAGCTTAAAGGACTCAGCTCTGGCTAGTGGCTGTTTTGGAGCTGTCTGGAGCTGGCTCTGTCTGACATGAGGGAAGCTTCTGGTATCTTCTCACAGAAGCTACCCTTTCAGCCCCCCTGCTCCAAAAACCTTGGCGCATAAACATACACACCAGTGTTAATAACATCTGGCTTAGCGACTTATTCTCAAATGCCTTATTCATTGAATTCTCAGGCAAAATTGCTGCCTATCTGTCCTGGTTATAATCCAGCATAGTGCTTTGAATAGTAGCAGCTTTTCTCTTACAAGAAAAAACTACCCTATTATTATTATTATTCCTTTAAAGTCATTATAAGATGTGTTTGCTTCAGTGAGCGCTGTGATCTGTGCTCATTTTGTATTTTTTAAAAATAGGCTACTCTCTTTTGCCATTGCTGCATGGAGGCTGCCTGAAGATGAGACTGGCATAATAAGGTCAGCACTGCTGGGTAGTGTAACAAACTTGTCAGTAAATGTTAGTATCAAAAACAGCATCTCAGAAACCTTTTCTTTATTCCTCTCACTTCTTAAGACATGCAGTTTCATGTGTCACCACTTATTTTCAGAAAAAAAAAAAAAAAACACATTAAAAAAGAAATGTAATTAAAACACTTCATTTAAAGCCAGGAAAAGATTCAGAATGGAGTCATTAGAAGGAACCAATATAGGCAGCTCTACATACTTAATTTCCTGTGCATACTAGCAATAATGTCTTTTGGGGTAAATTTCTGACATATTTATCACCATCATATCTAGGAACTATGTGTTAAATCTTTGACCATGTATAAATCCTCTTTTTGATGCTTCAGTGGAAGATTCACCATTACAGAAAAAATACTATGCAAATCAGATTACATTTTCCTGCCTTAGGGATTCCAATCCTTCTGCCCACTGGCCATTGCCAACATTCTCTATACAGACCCAGCAGAAAATCCCAGAAAAAGAAGCCATAAAAATAGTAAAATAATGAAAACTTTACCATACATAGAGAGAGAAAAAAGATTAATTTCCATAGGAAAAAAATGAGAAAGGTGCCAATAGAAGGACAAAATCTGGGAAAAAATGTGGAGATGAACTAGTCACACTTCCATATTTTCTAAATATAAGCATTATATTCAGAATTATAAGCAAAGAGAAAGGTCATGGTTCCAGCTATGGGTTTTTGCATCATGTTCAGCCCTTGGTGTGTGCAAACTTGAATCTCAGGCATGTGTTATATGAAATGGGGTGGCTGCATACAAATTTACTGCACTAACCATGAAACAGAATGTGTGAAATTCTTTCTAGTATATCAGCTCAGCTGTCCGTGGTGACACTGAGCTCACATTGGCTGCACCCCAGAAGTTGTGGTAAGCATGACAGTAAGTCTGTGCTATTACACATTGATGAGTGGTGCACCATAGTATACACTCAACGCTAATATAGTTATCTGGTACTACTTGACTTGGAGGAAAGTGGAGAAATCTGGTATGTGGATAGAGCAGGCCAAGTCTGCTGACAAGGAGCCACACAGATGTACCCACCAATAACCAGGTTCCAAACCACTAGAGGCTTTTTAAATATTGTTTAGAAAATACCTTTTCCCTTTTGATATTTTCAGGTAATTTAATTTGAACCCATTTCTGCTTTCCTCTCTGATGAAAAAACAACAGATTTTTCCAAGTGATTCACAGAGGTAGTTGTGGGTAACATACTGTCTAATCCACATCCTTTCACTGAGAAACTGGAAGATTTACAGCTGAGCTTCCTGAGTGGGGAGGGAACAGAGGGAATCTAAAAGCATGTAATGTCACCTAACTCTTTATTCAATAAGTGCAATATTTATTCCACAGTCTCTTCAACAAGTAGATTTATGGCTTTTACGTTTGTGGTGGCTTAGCATTCTGACATAAAATTTGCCTTTGTTTATTCAGTCTTGTCTAGCAGTACAGGATTGCTCTGCAGTCTCTGTATTTCCAGATGGTTTAGGGCAAAAGCAAGGTTCTGTTTGGAGACAGCACAGAAAAATTCCTGAGGCAAGAGGTTGCATAGCAATAGGAATGGTGCATGCTCAATACTGAATCGTCATCCCTGCTGTTCTGTTACTATGGAGATGGCATGGCTGCTCCACAGCCTGCTCTGCTATCTCCACGGCTGCAACAGGAGTTTTGGTAGGGTGCATGTGCACTGCTCCTCATACCTTCTCTGTCCTTCACAAACACTACAGAGCAAACTCATTATTGTTCAGTTTGTGCTTAGATCATGGCTTGTTGAAGTACCACCTTACTGCTGTGTTTAAGAATATCTGTGTCAGAGCATCCTAGGACTGTGTGAAGCTCAAGGGAAAAAAAAAACATTCTTTTAACACATGCACCTCTAAAAATACTACTGTGAATTATCTCATTTCTGCCCAAAAGCCTAGAAACAGGATATCTTATCCACCCATTTTTGAGAACTTCATGTATACGTTCAATTTAACATTGGGGTGTGAAAACCATTACAATTAATGTACAAGCAAACGTACATTTATCAAGTATTTTGTATTCTAGGGCTATTGTGAGGAAGAAAAGGAGGGGAGTTAAGTAACTGATGACTCCAGGTATGAAAAAGACGCATATGGCAAGGAGCCATCTCTCCTGTTGTGCCAAAAACATTTTAGCTAACACATTGAACAGAAAAGCAGGTCATAGGATGATTTCTTTTTATCCACAGAACTTGACAGGCTGCACTTGTTCAGAAGTATGTCTGCTTTTTTGAAAGGCATTTCATATTTCGAGATTGGAGAAGCAGCTACAACCCTATGTATAAAAAGCCCATTTAATGTGCATGCAAAAACTTCAGTAGTAATCTCAAGCACTGATTTAAACACACATAGTCAAGACCATTTATTCTTAACCAGAACTACTACATTTTCAGTTTTTTACGCTGAAAAAACCCCACTTTTTCTTTCCACTGAACTATCTTGGCTGCATGGATTTTGAAGAATCGCCCTATTGTTTTAAGTTTTGCCTGAATAATACTTGAGTTCAGATGAAAGGGCTCAACTACTCTGCATGCACTATATGGCAGCAATGAGCTCTGATCTTTCATCAAGAGCCAAAATCTGGCAAGCAGGAAAATCAGGAGATTTTCTTATGGATGTGCTCCACAGCCAGAGGTACATCTGCAATAAAGGCAAAGCTTTTTGAGAAAACCTCAGTCCTTCTACCCATCTGCTAAGCAACAGAGCAGCACTGGAATCACCCAAGAAGCTTCAGAAAGACTATCTGATCAGCTTGCATGTTATTTTGTTGACTCTGTTGAATTGTGTTATTTGCCATCACAACTGCTGTCACTTGCTATATAGACTCAACCCTTGAAATAACATAAGATGTAAATAATCTTTTTCTTATACCTTTTCATTTCTGCTATTCATGCCATCTATCTTGGAGCATAAGTTTTATGAAGAGTGCACAGTCTCTGACTCATCTAAGTGAAATACTCAGATTATGTCATAGATAAAATTTATCTAATGTAACACTGAGTGGACCTCAGCGTATATATAATACACTTTGCTATGTTATGTGTCTTCTGCTGTTTCAAAGTCCTCTCGACATTACACTCAGAGAGGTGCAAATCACTCCGCTCTTCTATTCAGGATGTCCAAGGGTGAGTCCATTTCCCATTACCATCAATCATGCTCCTTGCATCGGGCACGGTTCCCGTAAGGCTGGAGTCTGGTTTGCATCCCATTAAGACTAAAGGCCTCTGCATGCGTACATCATGCGCACTTCAGAGCCAGTTTAACCACTGCACTGCCCGGCTGCAGGGCGAGCTGCCAGGCCCCGCTGCCCGCCCGGCCCGGGGAAGGGGCGCAGGCAGCGGGGCGAGCGCGGTGCCGGCC